>JAQOOD010000004.1:8670339-8987216 GCA_029633175.1 Citrus glauca | reverse complement strand
AATAGAAACCTATATATATGTGGCTTCTAAAGTTTCAATTTAATGCATATAAATCTTGTGTTTATTTCATCAACCCAATTTGACTGAGAAATCTTTAAATTAAACTAAAGTAAATCGATTCCGGTTGTGTTTGATTTGAACTTCCCGATCCGGACCCTTATCGGTTCGGATTTGGGCCCAGCCCGAGCCGAAAATCGAAATGGACAATCTCAGTGGCTTAGCCTCACACTTCAATTATGTCAATTAAAGTCAAAATTCGGATACAAATTCGTTAAATCCTATAAATGAGATCCGGCGACTCTTACAATGCGGAAAAAGCCAAAAAAAAAGGTGTTATTGCGTGGGCCCCCCCCAAAAAAAAAATGAAAGAAGAGTATTTCTTGCTGAGTCTCCTCCATGCTGTCCCTCCTATTTGAGTGCGCGCACACTCACAATTACAAACACAGAGAGGCACGCACTTGCGTTTCTGTTAACTACATTCTCACTTCGGATTCTGAATCGAAACGAAACTTTCTTTTTTCCTTTTCCTTTGGAGTGAGAAGGAGCCTGTTTCGTTAACGTTTTAGAATTTTTTTTTCATAAAGATGGCGGCGGAGAAATGGGTACTGATGGTGACGGCGCAGACGCCGACGAACATAGCTGTGATAAAGTACTGGGGGAAGCGAGACGAAACCCTAATTTTGCCTGTCAATGATAGCATCAGCGTCACCCTTGATCCCGATCACCTCTGTACTACCACGACCGTTGCCGTCAGTCCTAGCTTTGACCAAGATCGTATGTGGCTCAATGGCAAAGTATAATTTTTACGCTATATTTACTATTTTTTTCGACATTTTTTTATTTTACTTAAAACATTTCGGAAATTGTGATAATTTAAAAATTTTAATTAAATTAAATTAACTTTTTTTTGGGCTCAGTAACTTAATATGGATCTTAGCTTGTAGATTAACACTGTGATTGCTGATTAGCGTAGGAAATTTCTCTTGGAGGGGGAAGGTACCAGAATTGTTTGAAGGAAATTCGGAGTCGTGCTTGTGATTTTGAGGACAAGGAGAAAGGGATCAAGATTGAGAAGAAGGACTGGCAGAAATTGCATTTACACATTGCTTCGTTTAACAATTTTCCGACGGCCGCTGGATTGGCTTCCTCTGCTGCTGGTTTTGCCTGCCTTGGTAATATTGTTGATTTTATTAACCAAACGCTATCTATTTATTGATTTATAAGCTTTTGTTTCAAAAGAAAGTTTTAGGGATTATCGTGGTATATTGTTCTTTTCTTTTTATTTTTTGGGTTTTATGCAGTTTTTTCACTGGCTAAGCTGATGAATTTGAAAGAAAATCAGAGCCAGCTTTCTGCTATAGCTAGGTAATTAGTATGTCTGGTTTAATTGGCATAACTTTTCTTCTTTCGAGTTGCTTGATCTGGAATGATATTTGTGTGAATTTGATCTTGTATCACCGTAGCATTCATATAACAGAGAATCAAGAATGCTAGTGGTTCATATATATATTTTTCTTTTTCTGATCCAGGCAAGGTTCAGGCAGCGCTTGTCGTAGTCTGTTTGGTGGATTTGTCAAGTGGATAATGGGAAAAGTATGTTATCTATATATGTATATATAGCTATGTTCAGTCCTGCTTTTGAGGTTTATTTTCGTTTAGCTAATGTTAGTGCCTTCTCAACGTCTTCAGGAAGGAAATGGAAGTGACAGCTTTGCAGTTCAACTTATTGATGAAGAGCACTGGAACGATCTTGTTATTATTATTGCTGTGGTATGTACCTATGATTATGTTATTGTTATTGCTTTTAATGCTGTAATTTATTTATCTTTTCTAAAATACGAACAGCCATAGCATTTTTTAAGTGGTTTTAGGTTGTTCTGTTCCCCTCTTCAAATTGCCTTTTTTGATTGCATTCTGAAGTGTTTACTCGATTCACTGGTAGAAAGCTTTTGAATTTATTATGTGGATCATCCAGCGATAGCTATACTTTATTTTCTTAGAAACTGAGACACAGTGGACTTTAATGGACCCCTAAATATAGGTTATGTTGATCCTAATATGTTGGACCAACACTGGAACTGACCATGATTCAAGTTACATATTTGCAGTAAATTTATTATTGCTATTCTCTTGTTTCGAGCTATTGATTTGATGAGGTTGCTAAGTGTTTGCTGCAAGAACAGCTTCAAATTCAATATTTTTACAAAATATTTAATGTTGTAATTCATAATAATGCTATTGATTTGATGAGGTTGCTAAGTGTTTGCTGCAAGTACAGCTTCAAATATAATATTTTTACAAAATATTTAATGTTATAATTTGTAATAATCAGTTCATGTGGAACCTTTTCTGTTATGGTTCTTCTGTGCCCCTTTAACTTTGTGCTGTTATTTCATTTTATTTTTTTCGTTTAAGGTGAGTTCACGGCAGAAGGAAACAAGTAGTACCACTGGAATGCGTGAGAGTGTTGAAACAAGTTTGCTTTTACAACATAGAGCAAAGGTACAATTTCTCATCTTGAGTGATTGTCTTGAAGTTATTGGCAGTTGCTACAACTGAGGTATTTGGTTCTAAGAAGTGTCAGGCTCATTTCTTGTAATGATTTGAGATAATGATATAATGAAAGTTCCAGGTGTTCTTTGTGGGAAAGTTTTCTGCAAATTTTTTTTTTATTTCTATTATTTCTTTTTTTATTTTGGTCCGTTTTCTTGAGGCCATTTTTTCTTTTAACTTCATTATTTATCGAACTTTTAGTTTCTTTCAAAAGTGTTTATTGTCTGTGACAATTTCTTTGTGCTTTGGACCATAATATAGGAAGTTGTGCCAAAACGGATAGTACAAATGGAAGAAGCTATCGAAAATCATGATTTTTCGTCTTTTGCACAATTGACCTGTGCTGATAGTAATCAATTTCATGCGGTTTGCTTGGATACATCTCCCCCAATATTTTACATGAATGATACATCCCACAGGTAAGTCCTAATGTATGTTTGTTTGTTTATTCGCTTATTCATCTTCATCATCACTTTGGTTGATTATTTACTTGCAAACTTGTTTCAGAATTATCAGCTATGTCGAAAGATGGAATCGTTCCGTGGGATCACCTCAGGTTTGTTCATTTTTTGCAACATTATCTGGGAGGTGTTATGAATTCTGTGATTTAAAACATATTTTTGTTCTCTCTATTTTGAGTGCTTCCGGCAGAGAAAATTCTCATATATCCTTTCCCTGAAAGTTGCCTCATATGGCTTTCTCATTCTATCTCAATTTGTTAATAATGAATTTGTACCTCTGTGGCTAATACTTTCCCACCCAATCAGAAGAGAAGATGGTAAGTTGATGTTGAATTAGAAAATCATTTTCTGGGATTGGATTGAGCTCTCTCACGTAATTCCAAGATTTGAGTTGAGTGATTATGCCCTTTGGCATCTATCATGTGGTCAAGGGTTTATTAACCCTTGGGGCCACCTACTCTGGATATAATATCCCATTATTGTTGTCATGGGTACTGAGATGATAGGATCTGGTAATAGCCCTCAATTTCAAACTTTGTTAACTCCCAAGAAAGGCTAGGGGTCTTGAGGTTTCATCAAAAAGAGAGTTGAGCTCGCCCGCATGGCCCATCATCAACATAATGTTAATATACTAGCTTCACTATCATTTTTCAATTTGTTTCCTCTGTATAGATATTAGATAAGTAGTTATATAGAAATCCAGTGCTTTAAAATTGATATGTGCTCAAAATTATGCTGGTTATTGAAATATTTTGACTTAGACAAAAAAAATCTGATAGGTGGCGTATACTTTTGATGCTGGGCCTAATGCTGTTCTGATCGCTCGTAATAGAAAGATTGCTACCCAATTGCTTCAGAGGCTACTTTTCTTTTTCCCACCAAACTCAGAAACAGACCTGAACAGGTAATTGGTATTTGGTTGTAAAGTCTTGAGAGAATACAGCACTGTTCTTTAACAGTACAAGATACATTAAAGGGATTTGGGTGCATCATCCTTTTGGATAACTTATTTCGGATGTATTTTCTTCTAATCGTTTGCATTTTCATTTGCTTTTCTTATGTCTAGTTATGTTCTTGGTGATAAATCAATCCTACATGATGCTGGTATTGATGGGATGAAAGATATAGAAGCTTTGCCGCCACCTCCTGAAATTAACAACATATCAGCGCAGAAATATTCAGGGGATGTCAATTATTTTATCTGTACAAGACCAGGTAGAGGTCCTGTTTTGCTTTCTGATGACAGTAAGGCTCTTCTCAACCCGGAAAGTGGTTTGCCTAAGGAAGCTTAGAGTAGATTAATTTTCACTTTGCTTATTCTCCAGCAAGTCAAATATTTCCATGAACCTCAATATTTCATTCAGATGATCATTACAACTTAAATGGAGGTTTCCTCGAAGCAAATTTCTGAACTTTCCTTCCGAATTTATAGTTGTTTTTGTAATTTATTTCCTTTTCCCTTTAATCCATTGGGGGATCACGGACTCTTCCTCTTTGAAACAAATAATGAATAAGTTGTTCATCATTCCTGGCTGTATGTTTCCATTTTCTTTATGTGAGCATTATTTTGAAGCTTAAAACTAGCAAAAAAAAAAAATTGCAAGTTATGTTAAAAAGTTTCGAATTATTTTCTATTTTTTCTGTTCAATAGCACGACAGAATGATTGCATCAATTATCTGTTAAAAAAGAAAATAAAAGAGGCTTGCAATATAAGGTATCATGCTCCGATTTTCTGTAGAGTTTGACTGTATTATCAGAGAACGGTAGATGATTTTATCCGTGAAAAAAATTCACTGTAGCTTATGTATTCACAAAATTAATATATATATATATATATATTCAAGTAAATGGTCATTAAGGAAAAACAAACTGGTAATGGAGAAAAAAATTGAACATCGTGCGGACAGTCATGCATATTGTGGATGAATTGACTAGCAGCGCCAACTCATACAGGGAAATTCTCGTGATGGCAGTTCCATTGTTATGAATTTGATCATATTCCTGGTATGCCCTTTGGCTATTTATACAAGAAGACTTTATAGTTTGCAATATAGTATTTTTATCATCTCAAACGAAAAGTCCAAAAAAATAAAATGGATTCAGATGTTGAAAGCTATTTTCAAGAACTTCAAAACGTAAGGAATGCAAGAGACAGATAATTTTTATCGTGTTCGAAGAAACAGAAACAGAGAGATTGTCAGAGAAGCGAGGAGGGAAGAGGAGCACGAGCAGCAAGCATTCAATGAAGCAAGGGCTGCAAGGATTGCTGCTGAAGAAGAGCTAGCTGAAATTGCTCAACAGTTGCTTACAGCTACGACCATTGAGGTCGGGTCAGTCGCCGAAGGGTAGTAAACAACAGTTAATCAATGTCATTTTCTCAACGAGGTGGAATCGATCGAGTTCATTGGAACTTGGAAGTCCAATTTTCAGAAATTCTTGAAAATGCCATCGTACTTGAGAAAGTGATTGTTAGTTCTACTTGTGTAAGGCTTTTGGGATCCTTTTGGAAGCACGAGGAAACTGAGGTTAAAATGGCAGCAAGAGAGTTGCGCATCAAGGCGTTGAACTAGTAATCAGTTACCATCCTTGTAACCATGCTTTTCTTTTTGTAGGTTCAGCTCAGTGCAATGCAAGGGAAACCAAAGTACAATACTTAAAAATTGTTTTACTTGACTATGAATAATAATTTGAATATTTGCCCTTACATCACTTAAAGAGGAAAAAGAAAATAAATGGATTGGCACATAATAGGCTAGTTAAGTCATGATAATGTTACTTTCTCACCAAGTAATAGTGCTTTTATGATAGCCTCGGTCATCCCATCAGCTTCTGCAATCAAGTGTCCAGAACCTGGTATTTCATGATAGTGAATCCATGGAAGTTTTTTGGAAATGTATCGTTGCAGGATTACAGGTACAAGCCTATCTTCATCACCTTGCCATAGATGGACGGAGCCTTCACCATTAGGAAAAGGGTTCTCCAGGTCCATAGGATCGAATTCCCAAGTCCCAAATCCTATCATCATGTCACGAAATAGAGACTCGTGTACACCTTGCTGAATTACCTGTGCCTGCAGAATATATATAGGAGCAACTCAGCTTCTTGTACATTATGTTATGACATTTTAAGAACACTTTTTCCTTGTATATATAACATGCATCACAACATCATTTAGACCAACTAGTAATTAAAGGTTCAGAAACTTTTCCGTTGAAGATGGATACTGCAGATGAATTCATTTCTAAATTCTAGGTTTTATCCTAGGGTCGATTCTTTAATCAATGGCCAGGCATAAATTGTACCCTGTTGATTTGTCTCACAGCAAGCTTAGGCATAAGTTGTACATCTTGGGCAGAAAAAATCTCAGGCCTACGAGCTACAACAGCAGCTGGAGGAAATAATTTTTGAGTATTCCACCAGTAGGCAAGCCATGGAGCATAGTGAGCGACTCGCAGAGCCCATTGATCCTGTGGCAATTGTAGGTAGTATGCTTCTTTAGTTAAGTTGGCGGGCAAGCCAGGCCACCAGTAGTTAATCACTGGAGCGATTAGTGCTGCTCCAGTTAGTCTGTACGCAGCACAAAAATCCAGCTTACAAAAATCAGCACCAGATTCTAATACAAAAATAAAAAAACTAGTAGGTTTTACTCAAATAAAATCCATATTGCATATAAATTGTTTAAAAAACTGAAACTTCATACTGGTAGGTTGTGATTCAATTGCATTTTTGCTTGTTCTTTAACTCAGGTTCTTTATTAATATTGTCCCATTTTATTTTTAATATAGCCGAAAATGCAGAAGATCTCCAGCAATACCAGTGTTGTTATCCGTTTGCTTATACTTTTTTACCTGTGAGGGATGTACTTGAGGCAGCTCCAAACCACCTGGCCGCCCATAGAAAACCCGACAACGTAGAATTTGGATCCGAGTCCTAACTGATCAGCAAGCTCTTCGATATCCAGTGCCAAACTTTTCCTTGTTCGTTTTGGATCGGGGTCACTTTCTCCATACCCTGGTCTGTCAAATGACACAATGTATATCCCCAATTCATCAACAACTTCCTGAAATGACATGCAAGCAAGCATCGTGAAGTTAAGTGAACCAACACAACCGTTGAACAAATGAAATTTCAAATGCAACAATGAAGTTGGATATTCAATTGAGTTGAGGAATTTCAAGTACTGGTGAGAGGTTTGCTGCAATAACACCATCATGTCTAGAAGAGCCAAAACCATGAACAAAGATAATCTTATATTTGGCCAATTCTTTAGACACGCCATGCTCCTTGTAAGCCAAATGCCTCCCATCCCTCAGCTTGATTCTAGGTGCTGTAATGGCAGGGCCACCGGGGGAGCCACAAACATTGGGAGGCGGAGGGCAAGTAGCTTGATATGCCCATGCCACAAACCCAATCAACAATATCACTGTAATTTCCCGGATCATTCCTAGAATGAAGAATTTATAATTCAATTAGAACAATATCACTGATTGATTGATCATGTATAAGAACAATCCTAGCTATTTTGGTTTAAACTTAACACGTGGTTGCTATACAAAACAAAATCTTCACAAACCAAAACTTTACTGATTTTATTCCATCTTAATCAAAATTTAAGACCTCGTATGACTTTGAATCTGAAAATTAGCATCACATGCTAAAGATTCTCAAAATGGACTCAGTGGGCTGTGGTGACGATTATGATGTTAAACAAACATATAAACCTCTCTGGGATGTTAATCCAAAATTAACTTAAATTCAGAAACCAATATTCTAAATGAACAAAATTAACACAGTTGTGTACCAAAATCAAATGCATTGCTGATAAAATAACAACAATAAGAAGAAGAAGAAGAAGAAGTGAGAGAGAACCTGAAAGAAACTGAAAAAACTGCTGCTGCTGAGGAAGATAATATCTTTACGCTTCTTAGAGAGACTCTGTTGTATGCTTTGAATATATATATTTATAAACATAAAGTGGCTGAATTTTAGTCATCAACAAACCAACCCCAAAATTTATTTGTCAAAAACTTTCTATAATTTGAAAAATTGGTATTATGTACACACTGCCAAAGGCTTACGCCCCACAGGATAAAATGCTGCTGCTACTTTGCAGAGGTTGTATGGCTCAGCAAGAAACCACAGCCAGAAAAATAATAATAATAATAATACAAATGGAATTTATAATAATAATAATACAAATGGAATTTACAATTGCGTTAATAATATTAGTTATGAAAATTATTAGCCACCCAATTGGATAGAGGTTATTATGTAATTAAACTGTAGATTTAATGACTTTGCTGATCAACAACCGGGTCTAGGTGACTTAATATAATATGTCTTGTATGGTATTCGTAATTTTCATATGACGATAATAAAATAATTTCTAGGAAAAAGCTCGGGAGACAAAGCCCGAAAGCAAAACATCATCATGTTGAAAGTTGAAACATTGACTAGTAAAATAATAGCCATTGTCTATTGAAAATAAGTTTCCAACTTTTTCTAACAAATCTGATTTTGATTTCACTCGCCATGTGTTGACAGGTATGAGAAATTTTACCGTGACAAGTTTATTTTTAGCTAGGATGGAAAATTTCACTCACTCGCGAATAAGGGAATACATTTACCGTTAGTTGATTTAGATTTACCCCATTTGCCAAATCAGACATTAATTTATATCAATAAAAGTTAAAAATATTTCGGGACTGGTGATTGCACCCGACTAAAGTAAAAGGGGTAGAAAAAGTAGTTGCACCAAAAAGCAATGTTACTGGAACAAATATAGAATGGTTGGATTTTCTTCTAGATGTGGTCCACCGAGTTTAAAAGACTATTATGTTCAATTAATTAATTTATTTATTCTGAAACAGTAGCTGAGCTGCTTTCAATTATGATTAATTAATTTCTTTAATTTCGTTGGCATGAAAACGAAATGTGGGGACTATTGTTTACAAAAAATGACATTTACTTTTTCTTCTAATAAAGAACCCTCTTGTAAATGTACAATTGGCATGACCAAACGCTGGCGTTTTTGCAGCTACAAAGCAGCACAGACCAGCCATATTCCAAATCCAATTGGGTGATCTACTACTAGACATGTCTAAAATGCAAAATACAATTTTCGTTGACATGCCCAAAATGCAGGACAATTGGGGATAAACAGCTAGCGAGTTGATTATGACTTTTGGAAGATGGCCGAAAAAGAACTTGGCTCCCGACGAGTATCAATGTGAGTGTCCCTGATACTCAATCTACCTTGGCATTGTTGCATGAGGGATCTTTATCTCTCCGAAGCCAGAAGCTAACTAGGAATGAGTCGATGATAATCTTCATATACTGGTTCAATGTCAGAAACGATGAAGTTTATAGACAAAGAAGAATGAGAACAAGCGAACCGGATTCACCGAATGCACCACCCAGCTCCTCCACAACTGCCACCAGTACTGGCAGAGTTTTCTGCAAAAGCGTGAAAGAGATATCAAGCCTAAACTAACAGTTCAGAGCGAAAGCTGCCCAGATAATTTTTTTAAGTACTTAACAAACAAATACAATTTGGTTTCCTCGTTTTTTACTTGCTTTCTCATTTGTCATATAATGTAATATCTCTCCGAGGTAAAAGACCAGAGTATTCTCATTTGATTGACAAAGGATGAACATTCAGCTCAATGGACCTAGCTTGCAAAGAGTACAACTTCATTGGTATTCTCTTTCTTGGCAAAGACCGACTGATGATCACCAGAAACGGATGAAAGGATCCGCACAGCAAAAGCATTAAAAGCTAATAGAATTAGATGCAGAAGTCTGTAATACAAGAAAAGTCCTTTGTCGGTTGATTTTAATCCATTAAGGTTAAAACGAAGAATGAACGGTCCAGAAACCTCTTCTATTTCCCATATTTGTGACGTAAAAGTCAAGTTTTATCATTCTATCAAGCTCAACTCAAATATCAAACGTATTTGACTTGTTTTGTTTCAGGCTCAAAATTTTCTCAAGTTTTATATGTTGGATATATTATCTATGGTTTCAACATATGTCATAAACTATACACCCATGCTTTCCTAGGACCATGTGCTTTTTAAGTCAAATATTTGGCTGGTTCAGCTAGTGTGCTTCCATGTATTGATGTACATTTCTGCCGCATAACTTATTTTGGGCTTAAGAAAATCTTAACTAACAAACCTAAGTTAATACGAAGTCACGAAAGAGGTGTAACTAATCTCAAAATCAGAGCATAGTGAAAAAATAAGCACAATTTTCAGTTTCAATGTGAATCCTAGGCTGAAAGAATACACGTAATAGCATCTAGAAGTACTTCAAAACTTGAGAGAATATCCCTAACAGAATGAAGTAAAATTTTGTCAAATTTAATATCTCTAATTGAAAATTGAAAGGTACAGTACTATGATGTAAGTCCTCATCCACAGTGTGTCCAGAGATCTATTGTTAAGCCTACATGGACCAGAACCAACGCTGAACATGGATTAAGAAAGGATGCTCAGCAAAATATCAGTTAAGTAGCACCGAATAGACATCAGGTCAACCTTTATAACAGCAGAATCATAATAGTTCCCTCATTTTTAGTCCTTAAATGGAGTGCAGAAGATTTATTTAATTTTCATGGCAGCTAAATGCTCTTAGTGTAGTGGAAGTTTAGAGGTATACAATTTGCAACATACAGCGGCACCAAAGAGAAACAAAGGAATTAGTGCGCTCCATCCCAATTGGCACAAGAAAAACTTGAGGCTTAACCATCAACAGTAGTGACCTTGACCTGCTCACTTGCATCCATGGCACCTGAAGAATTACCATATTTTCAGAGCATGATATATTTTCCCAAATCAAGCAACATGCAAGTCTCTCATAATCGTATGCAAGGAATATCCAAGTTACTTCTATATGAAACAATTATAAAGACTAGACATTTTCCAAGAGATGGTCAAAATTAAGCTTTTCAGGAGATATGTATATAAGTTTGAAATAAAAATTGGCATGATACAAAACTCGTGACAGTCCTTAAATATGGAAAAGACAATTTTGATGATTCTATGCACCAAAAAAAGAAATAGAAAAAGAAAAAAAGGCACACAAACACAAGATTTAGAGCATGTATTTTAAACACGAAGTAAGTCACAAAAATTAAAAATAAAATAAAATAATTTTATTATTGTTATACAGGAAGAAAGACAATACAGTCCTCAAACGAAATAATAAATTGTATTAAAAAAATGAAATAATAAATTGATGATTCTAAGCAATATAAAAGACAATTCTATGGGCGGAAGGAGAAACTTCAGTTAATCATTTTGCTCGACTCACGACAACCACAATTATATATAGTTGTGGCATGCGAAAAAGTGTCAGCTTTTTTCTTGGAAAATAAAGATGTAATTTAAATCTCTTCTCATCAATTCCATTGTAATAGTAATCAATTTTTGTTTTTGAAAAATTATTTTTCATTTTGAAGAAAACTATTACCTAATCCATTATTGATGCATTTGATTCGTGATGAACAGGCAAAGAGCAGTCCCTAACAATTGAGAAGCAAACAAAGATTTAAGGAGCACAACAAGATCTCTAATTAAACAATTAAAAAACAAAAAAAAACACCTGTATTGGAGTCATTCCATGCAAGCAATTAAAATGATTTTGTTCTCCCCAAGTCAACAATAACAAAGTTTTGAAGAAGTAGGAAGTTAGATTAAGCTCACATGAAATAATAATATAGACAACAGATTCCATTAAAACCATATAAAGTAAGTAAAAAAATCCAGACCAAACTGCACGGCCAAATAAAACCTTGGAACAATCATCCGAAAATTTAAAATGTGAAATAAACATATTATACTATTGAAATTCGAATTAAAGTAGTTGAAGTTGTGAAATTATGTGCATTCAATGGAACATTAGGAAAGGCAGGGTGATGCAGCAGAAATTTAATGTTCAAAATATTTCGTTGATTATAGAGAATACTGGAACAAAAGAACAACTAAATTCACATTGATTTAAAAGAATACCGCAAATTTAGGGTTAAGGCTTGTTAATTCCACAGAATACCGAGAATTAACTGTTCAAATACTCACAAAGAGATTTGAAATTGAAATATTATTGAATTCAAAAATTTTGCCTTCAAAGACTACAAGGGGGAGCTATTTATAGTAGTAGTATTTATCCTAATTCATGAGGTAAAAACAAAATCTTAAATTGAAAGGGAAACAAAATTCTAAATTAGAAAGGAATTTAAAAGTCCTAAACTTTAGTTAATAAGGAAACTAATCCTAGTATAATATGGATTCCTACTCTTCATCATTCTCCCTAAGGTGGAGAGAATTCACCCTCAAATTTGGATTGTCCGCAACAACATCTTCATCATGATCATCTCTGTAAGGAATAAGATGCTTGACATTAAATACATCTGTAGTGCGGATATGACTAGGAAGCTTTAATATGTAGGCATTAGGATTTATCTTCTCTATAGTCTCCAAAGGGCCGATTTTCCTAGTAGAAAACTTGTTGTACTCACCAATTGAGAATCTATCTTTAGTTAGGATAGCCTAAACAAGATCTCCTACTTGGAATTCTAAAGCTCGAAGCTTTTTCTCTGCCATAATTTTATAACATTCAGTTGTCTGCTTTAAAGACTCT
This sequence comes from Citrus glauca, assembly GCA_029633175.1. Classification (NCBI taxonomy): domain Eukaryota; kingdom Viridiplantae; phylum Streptophyta; class Magnoliopsida; order Sapindales; family Rutaceae; genus Citrus; species Citrus glauca. Next base: position 8,974,559 of record JAQOOD010000004.1, on the reverse strand, counting down.
TGCGTAGTTTCATGAATCTTTTGAAGCTACTCAATAAAGTCTTTTGCTTTACTGCTTTTGCGAACTAAATCTGGAACTGGAGCCAAATCGATGGGAGCTCATGGATTATATCCGTAATTCACCTGAAAAGGGCTTAAACTAGTACTACGCTTAACTGCACAGTTATAAGCAAACTCGACTTGATATAACTTCTGATCCCACAACTTCAGGTTATCGCCAACTAGACTACGTAGATGGTTTCCTAAAGAGTGGTTGACAACTTCAGTTTGACCATCTGTTTGTGGGCGGTAAGCACTACTAAAATTCAAGCGTGTTAGTCAACTTCCATAATGTCTTCCAAATATGGCTAAAAAATCATTTATCCCAGTCAGATACTATTGAACTCGGTAAACCATGCAATTTATAAACTTCCTTGAAGAATAGACGCGCAACAGTCAAAGCGTTTGTAGTCTTTTTGCAAGCAATGAAGTGAGCCATTTTTAAAAAACGATCAACAACAACAAATATTACATCCATACCCCTCTGAGTGCGGGGTAATCCCAAAACAAAATCCATACTAATGTCAGCCCAAGGTTGTGTTGGAATCGGCAGCGGCATATATAACCCATCATTAGTTGTTGCGCCCTTGGAAACTTGACAAATACGACAAGTCTCAACATAGTGATAGACTTCATGCCTCATGGTAGGCCAAAAATAAGTGTTGGCGATTAGAGCCAGAGTTTTTTCACGACCCACTTGCCTTTCGTTATGTAACTCTGCAATGATTTTCAATCTCAAACTTGAGTTAGGAACACACAACTGATTACTCTTGAAAAGGAATTCATCATGTAAATGATAATTTGAGTGAAACCCTGCAACAATGTCTTCTAATATAGAAGCAAAGAAAGGATCAGAAGAATATAACTCTTGAAATGTGTCAAATCCGAGAACTTGATTATGCATCTGTGCCAATAAAAAAGTGCATATGCTACCCAGTTGGATTTGCCAGAGGTATGCTTCACCACAAAAGTAAATTGTTGAAGGAATGCTATCCATGAGACATGTCTATAAGAGAGCTTGTCTTAACTATTGAGGTACTTTAACGCGGCATGGTCAATGTATAAAATAAATTCTTTATGAATTAGATAATGTTGCCAATAATTTAACGCTTGGACTACTGCGTAAAATTCCACGTCATAAGTGTTGTAGTGTGCCTTTGCTCCATTCAACTTCTCACTGAAATAAGTTATAGGCTTACCCTATTGGCTAAGAACAGCTCCAATGCCGACCTTAGAAGCATGACAATGTACCTCAAAAGTGAGCGAAAAATCTGATAGGGCAAGTATTGGGGCAGTAATCAACTTTTTTTTTTATAATCTTGAATGCCTTAGTAGTTGCCTCTGTCCAAGAGAATTGTATTCCTTTCATACAATCCGTGATTGGTGCCATAATAGTACTGAAATGAGGAATGAATTGCCTATAAAAAAAAGGCCAATCCATGAAAACTTCTGGTGGCAGATAAAGTAGATGGTTGAGGCCAATCTCGAATAGCATCTACTTTTGATTGGTCAAGAGATATACCATCCTGTGACACCACATATCCTAAGAATAATACTTTCTCTGTCAAGAAAATACACTTGTTTACTACAGTATATAAACTTGCTGCTCTTAAGGCTGAAAGCACTTCTCTCAAATGTTGTAGATGTAACTCATGATTGGTGCTATATATAAGCATATCATCGAAGTAAACAACCACAAACTTTCCAATGAAAGGGCGAAGTACTTGATTCATCACTCGCATAAAAGTACTTGGAGCATTGGATAATCCAAATGGCATTACCATCCACTCGTATAACCCTTAGCGAATTTTAAAAGCTGTTTTTCATTCATCTCCAGGCCATATTCGAATTTGATGATAGCCACTTTTCAAATTAAGTTTGGTAAAAATTGTTGCTCCACTGAGTTGGTCTAACAAGTCATCTAATCGAGGGATCGGAAAATGATATCGAACTATAATTTTATTGATAGCTCGACTGTCCACACACATCCTTTAAGAACCATCTTTCTTTGGAATTAATAAATCAGAGACTGCACAGGGACTAAGACTTTCATGGATAAATTTTTTTTCTAGTAACTCTTCCACTTGGTGCCTTAATTCCTCATGTTCAGTAGGACTCATATGATAATAAGGTCGATTTAGTATGATTTGGTAACATAAAACCTGGTACCAAATCAATTTGGTGTTGTATATCCCGAAGAGGTGGTAAGCCTTATAGTAGCTCATTGGGGAACAAATCTTGAAATTCCCCCAGCATAGGTGTCACAGCTTCAGGAATCTTCGAATCACCGTACTCTCTTTTACCAATAAAATGTAGACTCTCTTTGTCTCTGTTACAACATCTATAAATTGCTTCTTGCCTAAGAAATAATTACTCAAGTCTTGCTGGAGAGTAAACTCTTTGTTAGGTAGGAGAACGATCTTAGTGTTGTTAAACATAAAGCTGTAGGTGTTTCTCTTCACATTAGGCACTACGTTCTGATCATATTGCCAAGATCTACCTAGTAATAGATGACAAGCATCTATAGCCACTACATCACACCAAATTTTGTCTTTATAAATTGAACCAATAGATAAGGAAACTAAGCAACGTTTCGATACTATCACTTGATTTCTTTTCTTCAACTATGTGAGTTTGTATGGAGTTTGATGAGGTTCTGTCTTTAAATTTAGCTTTGTTACGGCTTCTTTTGAAATGACATTCTAGCAACTGCCTGAGTGTATGACCATACGACATACTTTACCCCCAATGGTGCAAGTAGTCTAAAACATATTTTGTCGTAGCCACTTGTCTTTGTCTTGACATTTAGGAGTGAAGAATGCGCGGTTTACGATCAACATTAGGCCGCTATCACCATGTTCTTCAGCAGATTGAGCGCTACCACTACTATCAAAAGTTGGCTCTACAGCGAACTCTTTAATTTCTTCCTCCTGATAGTCTTCGCTTTCCTCTGTGCCTACGAATAAGTCTTTACCATATTTTTCTCCTTTTTTACATTTTGTCATTCGGTGCCCATTTTCTCCGCAATTTAAACAGCATAATCCCAAACCCAAGGATTGGGTTTTGTTGCTTTGACCGATTTCACTAAGTTTACTAGTTTTATTTAGAGGATTCGGGTTTGAATTATCACGAACAACACTTCAAGCACCCCGAAAGTTTGAGTCATTAGTACGCCGACTAAATTGCTTCTCCAACTGCAAGGCTTGTTGGTGTGCCTCTGAAACAGAGTATGGGTCAAGTAAATTTAATTGGTCTTGAAATTGAGATCTTACGCCTCCAATGTAGCAGAAAACCTGTTGTTCTTCTGTCTCTGTTAAGTCATTACGTGCCACCAACCAATGGAATTCTATAGTGTAATCATCCGCTAATCGATTACCTTGCCTTAAATTTTATAGCTGTTGGTATAACAGTTTGGCGTAATTATGAGGCAAGAATGCTCTACGCAAGTGCTTCTTGAACTTTTCCCAAGAATCAATCTTCTTTTTGCCTTGCCTAATCCTTGTGAGCTTAGTTTGTTGCCACCAAGCTGCTCCTCTTCCACGAAATTGAGTTGTAGCAAGTGAAACTAGTTTATTTTCAGGAACTTCTTTGTATTCGAAAACTTCCTCAATGGCATTAATCCAATCTAATAAGGTCGACCACTTCCTTGAAATTCGAGAACGTCAATTCTCAACCCAGATTCCCATCTTCTGTCATTAGTGGACTCAGTTCTAGGTCGACGCCCAAAGAATGGGTTAGCAAAGCTTCCACTTGATTTGTCTTCACGTTCGGGAGTACGATGGCGTTCGTCAAGTGACTCTGTCATTCGTGCCATTTGTGCAGCTAACATATCAATTCTGGCTGTCATACTAATTAGGGCTTCATCTTTAGAAACATCTTCTTGATTGTAAGTTACAGTATGAGCATCACGAGCTTTTCTTGGAGGCATTTTTCAAATTCGGGTTTAAACAGGTAATGGGGCTAAATTGAAAGTAAATAAAAGTTTTAGACCGAAACTGTAATTAAGCAAAAGTTGTAGATTTCCAATGACAATGGTCAGAAATCGAGTAACGATGGGTGGTTCTGAAATATTTTGGGTTGGTGAGTATGATGGTGGTAGTGGTTTATCCGAAAAAATGGTGTTTTGTTTGGAATTTAGAGATAAAGGCGACGATTTTGTTGTTGGCTTGATTTTCGACGATCGGTGTGTCGATCAGCAGTGAGGATAGGTGAGAGAGGTTCAGCTGATGGAGAGGAGTTGATTGGTGGTGGTGATGACAATTGTAATGCTGCAGAAACTGGTGAACGACAATGGTGGTTTCACGGTGGGTTTGAACCTTTTTTCGGTGATCTGTGGCTGATCGGCGGTTGTTATTGCTTGGGGTACGATGGTCGGTGCTTTCTGACCCGAATGGTGGTGGTTGCATCCAGATCGGTACTGGAAAGCAAACACTGGCAGCTTAGACAGCGGCCTACGCGACTGTCGTTTCTGTTTCAGGTTTTTTTTTTTAAATAATGAAGATAAACGGAAGAAAATAAAAAGGAGAAAGGAAACGTTTGGTGGTAGATGAGATTAGATGAGTAATACCAGGTTTTAACTCTGATACCAAACTGATGCAGCGGAAGTTTAATGTTCAAAATATTCCGTTAATTTTAGAGGATACCGAAACAAAAAAACAACTAAATTCACGTTGATTCAAAAGAATATCACAAATTTAGGGGTTAAGGCTCATTGATTCCGCAGAATATTATTAAACTCACAAAGAGATTTAAAAATGGAAATACTATTGAAATAAAAAATTCTGCCTTCAAAGGCTATAAGAGGGAGCTATTTATAGTAGTAGTATTTATCCTAATTCATGAAGTAAAAACAAAATCTTAAATTGAAAGGGAAACAAAATTCTAAATTAGAAAGGAATTTAAATGTCTTAAACTTTAGTTAATAAGGAAACTAATCCTAGTATAATATGGATTCCTACTCTTCATCACAGGGTGAAGGTCTTACCAGACTAAGGAAAATGATGTTGGGAAATTGATTAGTGAAGTAGACATGTAATTAAAGTTAAATTGAGAAATAATGAAACAACATAATTACATAGGGACTCCAAAATTTACGTAGTTCGGGTTGTAGCCTACACTCACGTTAAAGCTAGAAGGAAAATATTTCACTAGTAAAATGAAAATTACAAGTATTGTAATATTTTGACTCACTACCTAAAATCCTAATACACCCAATCTCTCACTCACTAATCTTTTCTCTTTTCAAAATGGAATTGAGGAAGAAAAGAAGAACTAGATGTTAAGGAAAGAAATTAAGCCCTCTATTTATAACTTTATTTCCTATCCCTTTTTCAATTAAAATAACAATATTATTATTTTATTATTTTTTCAAAGAGTTTAGCTCTCTCTCCTTTTTTTCCTTTCAATCCAAATGCAGTGCACCAATGCTCTTCTAGAAGAGCGGTGCTCACCACTCACTTTTTGACATTCTACCAATTGGAGATTAAATTAAAAACCAATCAATCTCCACACTATCCTTTATACTTTGCCATTGTCATGTTGCTTATGTTTACTCTATACAAACTTGTCAGCATTTATTGGCTTGGTCAAAACATTTGCTAGATTCTCCTTAGTATAGATTTTCTGTAAATCCACTCTTCCATCTTCCACTACTTTTCGAATAAAATGATACTGAACTCTTATATGCTTCGTCCTGGAATGAAAGACTATATTCCTTGCAATGTGCAAGGCACTGTGACAATAATAGAATATAGAAATTTGCTCTTGTTTGTGCTCGAGCTCCTCCAATAACCATTGTGTCCAAATAGCTTTTGTTAACATATATGTTTCCATAATATTGATTTTGATGATAACAAACAAGATTAAGAATGATTAATTTTTTAAGCTCAAATTATGTTTTATACATTTTAAATAAATCATTCATTTTACATTATAAAGGTTTTATATTTTGGAAAAATGATTTATGAAAATATACATGTATCCAAATGGAGTATGTATGTATGCAAGGGGAGTCTATTTTAAATAAATTTTTTAACCTTGCATTGATTTAAGGTGAGCTTTTTATAACTAAATTAAATCTTTGTAATGTATTTTGTCATCATCAAAAAGGGGGAGATTGTTAGCTTATATAGCTATAGATATTAATTTTGATGATAACAAATCACATGTATTGAATAAACAAAAATTTACAAATTGTGTTTTTATAATAAGAAAATGAGGCTATGAAATCAAAATGTTTTGGACTAAAATAAATGTGTTTTAAACCTTTAATATTGTTATGAGTTTCGGATTTGGACCTATTTGAAACTATTTATATGTTTTGGGCCATACTATAAGTTATGAATATTTTGGACTAAAGTGAAAGGTTTTGAGAACTTTGAAAATATGGGTATTATGTTGAAAAGGACCTTTGTGCAAAACAGTAAACTCTTTGGGGTTATATCATAATTTTAGAAAGTTTTGAGATGAACAAAATAATTTTTATAATTTCTGAAATTGGACCTATTTGCAAAGTTTTCTATCGTTTTGGGTCATAATACAATTTTATATAGTTTTGGGATCAACCTGCAAATTTGGAAAATAATTTCACTGTAGCAATCACTGTTTCACTGTAGCAGTCACTGTAGCAGTCACTGTAGCAAACGGCTAACCGTTTATTTTTTAACGGTTAACCGATAACGTCCAGAAAGCTTGTTTTGTCCAGTTTTGTTAAAATGATGATTCTGGAACAAAACGGTGAACCGTTTACGGAAAACGGTTAACCGTTTATTTTAGCCTCTAACCGTTTATTGAGAAAGGTTAAGCGAAATTTGTTTTGCAGGTTACTGGAACAAAACGGTGAACCGTTTATTGAAACGGTTAACCGTTTATTTGAAATTTAGCCCAACGGTAACTTTTGACCAGCGAAACGGTTAACCGTTTATAAGTTACCCTCTAACCGTTTTCGGGCTGACAAGTGCATAACGGCTAGTTTTCAAGCTCAAACTATATAAACTCAAATCCAACTCATTTTCAAGCTCTCCAACAAGCAAAAAGAAAAAGCACACAAGATATCTTGAGCCTTCAATTTGTAAAACACAAAAGATTGAATCATTTCTTGTTCTTCATTTTTGAATATCTACTCATTGAGTGAGTTTCATTGTAATCTTCATTTATTCATCTCAATTGTAAGAGGTTGAGTGTGTGAGACACTTGAGTGAAGAGATTGGGGATATAATCTCTTGTTGTAAAGGTTCATTGACACCTTGAAGTCAATTGTAATCCGTTGAAGCCTTGGAAAGGCTTGGATAGTGAAATCCTCAAGCGGGTGAGCTTGGAGGCGTGGACGTAGGCGGGGATAGCCGAACCACGTAAAAATCATTGTGTTCGTTTTTCTCTTCCCTTACTCTTTTAATATTGTGCTTGATTGAATTTATTGTTTTTGATTTGATTAAGGCATTAGATTAAATTGTTGTGTGGATTTGCTAGGATAAGTTTTAAATTTCCAATTCACCCCCCCTCTTGGGTTGCACACTTGTATTTCATTTGGTATCAGAGCGAGGTGCTCTTGTGTAGACTTAACCGTCTAGAGTTAAAGATTCGTAGCAACCCAAATTAGCTCAACCACCATGGAAGGTCAATCCACTACTAGACCTCCATTCTTTGATGGTAATGACTATCCTTATTGGAAAACTAGGATGAGAGTGTTTTTACAAGCCTTAGATTATGAAATATGGGAAATAGTTTGTAATGATTTACTCATTCCTAGGAAGAATGGTTTAAGTGAAGTGGATAAGAAAAAATTGTCTTTAAATTCCAAGGCTATGAATGCTTTATTTTGTGCTTTAGATAAAAAGGAATTTCATAGAGTTTCAAATTGTTCTAATGCTTATGAAATTTGGAGAAAACTTGAAATTGTGTATGAGGAGACTACAAACGAGGAGGAATTTCATGAAGTGTCGAATTTGGCTCTCATGGCAATTGGAGATGAATCGAATGATGAAGTTGATGAGGTAAGTGATCCAACCTATGATGAATTATATGATGCTTTTAAAGAATTGCATGATAATTGGATAAAACTTGGTAAAAAGAATATATGTCTTAAAAAGAAGATGATAGAGCTTAAAAATGAAAATGAAACATTTAGTGCAAAGATCACATGCCTAGAATTAGAAAATAAGACATTGCATGATAGCATGACTTTACTTGAGAATTCTAGCACTTCACATGAGCACTTAGAGTCACACATGAATGACTTGAAAAATGAAAATGATGCCTTGCAAAAATCCAATGTTTCATTAAATGAAAAGATCAAAAAATTGGAATTAGATATTGAAATGTTACATGATAGAATTGCATCATTTAAATGCAAACAAAGTACTTCATATGAGCATGAAAAATCACATGTTGATGAGTTGATGAAAGAAAATAAAGTGCTTAAGAAAAAGAGTAATGAGCTCAATGAAATTGTGTTAAAATTCACAAATGGTGAAAAGAACTTAGAAAAATTGCTCAATACTCAAAAATGTGTATTTGATAAAGGAGGACTTGGATATAAGCCTAATTTGAAACAAAAATATTATAAAAATTATTTTGTTAAGGCTACCTCCACAAGTGATCATAAGATTGTTTGTCATTATTGTAATGGAAATGGTCACATGAAAAATAGATGTCCAATTAAGAGAAATGTATATTATGGAGCAAAATGTATTTGGGTTCCAAAAGGAACCATTGCTAACACTCAAGGACCCAAGACTATTTGGGTACCAAAGCACACAACTTGAATTTCTTTTGTAGGTACCATAAACAAGGAATGGTGGAGAGTTCCTTGATGAAGCTTATAAGGATAATCATTTGAGCATGATCTAAGAGAAAAAGATGAGGCAAGATGATTTAATTGTTTTGGTAACAATTCTTGCTATATTAGTTTTGTTGAGTGGATCATGATAAATGGATAGTAGCTTGATTTTGTGATAATATGCTTGTACGTTTACATGATTGAATTATCATTGTGTTTAACATTAAGTGTTCTATTATGATGCATGGTTATATATATATGGTGATAGCTTGTCAATTCATCATGATAGATTTGTTTGATTTTAATGATTATATAATGCTTAAGCATGATAAATAAGCGATATGCTTTAATTATTAATCTTTGAGTAAATATATTTCATGATTGTGGGATGAATATGCATGATGAATATGTTATAAATTTGATTTTTATGATTGGATGCTAATTAAATTGATCCATGCATTAAAATGGTTTTAAAATTGTTTGGAAAACAAAGGAGTCTTTGAAAATCCTTGAAAATCCTAGTCTGCACAAGCTGCAATGAATTGGTCATAACTCCTTCTAGAAAACTCTAAATCCAGTTCTGTAAAATTTATTGGAAAGCTAACTCAATTATCTTTCTAACGGTATATAGCTTGAACATTACTTCTGGCTCAATCAATACAGTTTTTATTCCGAACTTGACCTTTCTGCATTTTATTAAGTTTTGAAAATGCTTCATGAGTGTATGCTTGTTTGATGGATTATTTGTTTGATATGATTTCATATGTTTGATCTTGTATGCATATATGTTTCATGCACCAATTGACATTTTTGAAAAGTTAAATTTTTTTTTGATCATTTTTTTAAGTCAAAAATTTATGGTATGTATAATACAAGTCTAAGAGCTTGCAAAATTTCAAAATATTTTCCAAAGCTTAACCGGTATACCACTTCTAATCAACCGGAAAGCCGTTTTTCATTTTGGAGCTTTTTTTGGACCAAATCCGGATAACCGGAAATTTAATATCGGTAAGCCGTTTGAGAGAGTATTTCAAATTTACTCTTTTTACTCAATAACTTGAAAATCCGAATTTGTGCATTTTGAGTATTTCAAATTACCATTTCTATAGTGTGCTCTCCTTATGGATTTTACCATAGTTTTCTATTATATTATGCACTTACATTTTCATATGCATTGTTGCTTTCATTATGGATTGATATTAATTATTGTTTGATATTTGGATGTTTGATATTTGGATATTGTGAAACTAATGTACTTATGCTTTAAGTTTTGATGATAAAGAATGTGCATTGATGATTGCATTATATATATGAAGGTTTGATCTTATGCAATCTATGATTAGTAAATAAATGCATATTTTTATATTTTATCGATGTATTGTTGAATATGCATTACTTGCTTTAAATGATATCAAAAGGAAGAGAAATACATGATCATTGAGATCTTGGCGCATATGTGAGTGTAAGTTATATTGAAATATCACATTAGATATTTGATGAGTTTAATTATCTTGATTTCTAAAATGTGATTAGTAATTATAGAGCTTGAATTGTTGACATTATGCTCTTATAACTTATGCATTCCCTTGCTTTATGATTATGGAATCCTCGGATTTAATTGTTGTAAGTATTGGAGGAATTCATATTGTTTTTGATGATTAATGACTATATGTGTGTTGCTTGATAAAACTTATGGATTATTGAATATTGAAGTGTTGGTTTGCTAATGGTGTTGTTGGGTTGGTGATGGAGTTGTTGACAAATCTTTTTGGAAGTGTTTTTCTCTCTTGTGTATAAATGATTTTACTCATTTTTAAGGGGAAACTCTACCAATTTTTTGCTCACCAAAAATCGGACTTACATTTCTTTCTTCTCTCTTTCTATTTTTGATGATGAAAGGGGAGATAATTTGAGAGTTTGATAATTTGGAAATTTTTTGGAGTTTTAAGAATGATTGTTGAAAATGCTTACTTGAGCAATTTTTTTTATTGACCATTTCTTAATTTGGCCATATATTTAGGGGGAGCATGTAATATGTTTCACTTTGGTTAAACTTTTTAAATTGGCCATACATTTAGGGGGAGCATATAATATGATTTTGAATAATATGCATTTTGAATAATTCTTTTGATGTTTGATATTTGATTATGATAATGATTTTGATGATTTCGTGATATAATGATGATTTGATCACATAGTTGTTTTATATGATAATTTCATGTCATGAGTTATTGATTTGGTAATAAATGAAATAATGGTTCATGATATTTTTGTGTGTTTTGGCTTGTATCATGATCTATAATAATTTGGATGTATTTTTACTAAATCTTGTATTTGAGATGATGCTTGTAGTCAGGGGGAGATTTTGTCGAAATTTCTATTGAGACAACATGGGTAACAAATAAGCTATTTTTATTCTTTTCCTTTAAAATTTTCTTTTTATGATGAAGGGGGAAAAGAATATATGTTTTCATATTTATAAAAATTTTGCTACTCTTATTCTTTTCCTTTATGTTTTCTTTTTTTGACGATAAAGAGGGAGAAGAATACATGTATTTAAATTTATAAAATTTTACTACCCTTTTTCTTTGCCAATTAAATTTTCTTTTTGATGATGAGGGGGAGAAAAATGCATGTATTTAAATTTCTTATTTTAGCAAATTGGCAAATTGTAAAAGAAGATTTTATTTAGGGGGAGTAAATTTGTGGAATCATTCTTTAAATACATGAAATGTTTGTCATCATCAAAAAGGGGGAGATTGTTAACATATATGTTTCCATAATATTGATTTTGATGATAACAAACAAGATTAAGAATGATTAATTTTTTAAGCTCAAATTATGTTTTATACATTTTAAATAAATCATTCATTTTACATTATAAAGGTTTTATATTTTGGAAAAATGATTTATGAAAATATACATGTATCCAAATGGAGTATGTATGTATGCAAGGGGAGTCTATTTTAAATAAATTTTTTAACCTTGCATTGATTTAAGGTGAGCTTTTTATAACTAAATTAAATCTTTGTAATGTATTTTGTCATCATCAAAAAGGGGGAGATTGTTAGCTTATATAGCTATAGATATTAATTTTGATGATAACAAATCACATGTATTGAATAAACAAAAATTTACAAATTGTGTTTTTATAATAAGAAAATGAGGCTATGAAATCAAAATGTTTTGGACTAAAATAAATGTGTTTTAAACCTTTAATATTGTTATGAGTTTCGGATTTGGACCTATTTGAAACTATTTATATGTTTTGGGCCATACTATAAGTTATGAATATTTTGGACTAAAGTGAAAGGTTTTGAGAACTTTGAAAATATGGGTATTATGTTGAAAAGGACCTTTGTGCAAAACAGTAAACTCTTTGGGGTTATATCATAATTTTAGAAAGTTTTGAGATGAACAAAATAATTTTTATAATTTCTGAAATTGGACCTATTTGCAAAGTTTTCTATCGTTTTGGGTCATAATACAATTTTATATAGTTTTGGGATCAACCTGCAAATTTGGAAAATAATTTCACTGTAGCAATCACTGTTTCACTGTAGCAGTCACTGTAGCAGTCACTGTAGCAAACGGCTAACCGTTTATTTTTTAACGGTTAACCGATAACGTCCAGAAAGCTTGTTTTGTCCAGTTTTGTTAAAATGATGATTCTGGAACAAAACGGTGAACCGTTTACGGAAAACGGTTAACCGTTTATTTTAGCCTCTAACCGTTTATTGAGAAAGGTTAAGCGAAATTTGTTTTGCAGGTTACTGGAACAAAACGGTGAACCGTTTATTGAAACGGTTAACCGTTTATTTGAAATTTAGCCCAACGGTAACTTTTGACCAGCGAAACGGTTAACCGTTTATAAGTTACCCTCTAACCGTTTTCGGGCTGACAAGTGCATAACGGCTAGTTTTCAAGCTCAAACTATATAAACTCAAATCCAACTCATTTTCAAGCTCTCCAACAAGCAAAAAGAAAAAGCACACAAGATATCTTGAGCCTTCAATTTGTAAAACACAAAAGATTGAATCATTTCTTGTTCTTCATTTTTGAATATCTACTCATTGAGTGAGTTTCATTGTAATCTTCATTTATTCATCTCAATTGTAAGAGGTTGAGTGTGTGAGACACTTGAGTGAAGAGATTGGGGATATAATCTCTTGTTGTAAAGGTTCATTGACACCTTGAAGTCAATTGTAATCCGTTGAAGCCTTGGAAAGGCTTGGATAGTGAAATCCTCAAGCGGGTGAGCTTGGAGGCGTGGACGTAGGCGGGGATAGCCGAACCACGTAAAAATCATTGTGTTCGTTTTTCTCTTCCCTTACTCTTTTAATATTGTGCTTGATTGAATTTATTGTTTTTGATTTGATTAAGGCATTAGATTAAATTGTTGTGTGGATTTGCTAGGATAAGTTTTAAATTTCCAATTCACCCCCCCTCTTGGGTTGCACACTTGTATTTCAGCTTTCTTGCAAGCTTATGTAGCTACCATGTATTCTGCTTCTATTGTAAATAAATCCATAACAGTCTGCAGCTTGGAAACATAGCTTACAACACCTCATGCAAGTGTAAACACATAGTTAGTAGTTGATTTTCGTTTATCAAGGTTTCCGACAAAATTGAATCTATATAGCCCATGATAGTAAATTTTGATCCTCCATAACATAATGCAATATTTAAAGTTCCTCTAATGTATCTTAGAATTCTCTTCACAAATTTCCAATGCTCTCTACTGGGATTCATCATATATCGACTAACCGCTCTCATTGCTTATGCAATATCTAGTCTTGTATAAATCATAGCGAGCATCAACCTTCCCACTACTGATACATATTTCACTCGAGACATCTCCTTCCTCTCTGCTTTATTTTAGGACACATACTTGAGGATAATTTAAAATTAACAGGAAGTTGGGTAAACATTTGCTTACAATCTTACATGTTAAAGCGCTGCAAGATTTTCTTCTGGTAATTTTTTTGAGAAAACCAAAATCTTCCTATTATTTATGTTTAGGTAAATTTGCATATCTGGAATCTTATTTGTTGGTTCTAAGTCTTTCATTTAAAACTCCTTAGCCAAATTTCCTTTTAACTCTTGAACTCAATCTTTGTTGGGGCCTGTTACCAATGTATCATTCACATATAATAGCAAAATAATGAAATCATCAACTTCAAATCTCTTGTAATATACACAATAGTATGAATTTAGTTTGTTGTATCCAAGGCTCAGGATGAAAAAATTAAATCTGTTAAACCAACACCTCAACGCTTATTTGAGACTATATAGAGATTCGTCTAACCTGTAAACCAAGTTCTTTTTGCTCTTTTCAGCAAAACTATATGGTTGGAATATAGAAATTTCTTTTTCAAATTCTCTATGAAGAAATACAATTTTCACATCTAACTATTCTGAATGTAGGTCAAATATAGCACACATCCAAGAATACTCTAACTGTCGCAAGTCGGACCACCGGAAAAAATATCTCTTGAAGTCAATGCCTTTTTTATAAGCATATCCTTTCAACACCAATCTTGTATGATACCACTCTATTTGGTCATTGTCATTGTGTTTGATCTTGTAGACCTATTTTTTCAATGGTTTTTCTTCCACGTGGCAATAGTACAAGTTCCCAAGTTTTATTCTTGTATAGAGTTTCAATTTCTTCTCCAATTACTGTCATCTACAAAGCAACATCTTAACTATTTACAGCTTCATGGAAAATTGATGGCTCTCCATTCTCTATTAGAAGACAATATACAACATTAATCTTTGTGACATAGTCCGAGTGCCACACTAACTTGACTGACTCTTATTCCTCGTGCTCTGGTGTTACTTCAGAAGAATATAAATCTTTCTTTTCTATATTATTTTCAAAATATAAAAATACAATCTCCAACTTTTCCTTTATAATGCTATCATCCCCATCTCTCTTTTGCAGTTGATCTTCTACAAAGATAATATCTCTACTGATAACAATATTGTGGGTAGTAGGGTCTAGCTTCGAAACCTAGCTTTCTTGGGCATTATACATCCGTAAAATAAGACATTCAAATCAATTTAGGTGGAAGTAATTAGCTGACTTTTCAGTCTATATCTCCATTAGAGTTTTCAACTCAATTGCTATGGATGGCGACTGATTTACCACATAACAGATAATTTTAGTTGCTTTTTCTTAGAATGAGTTGGTATATCAGTAGTCATTAGTATAGTCTTTATTGTGTATGTAAGAGTTTTGTTCATTTGCTCTATCACTCCATTCTGTTGAAGAGTATATGCCACTGTGAATAGTTTTTAAATAACGTTTGCATACAGAATACAAGAAACTCACCACTTATGTATTCTCTACTATTATCTATTCTCAAGAAATGAACCACACTTGATCCTCTTCCCTGATTCAGGTTTAACCTATGCTTTCAATTCTTTGAACACTGAAAACCCATATGACGTTTTGTTAATTTGATACACCCAACATCTCCTATAATAATCATCAATAAAAGTCACTAAGTACTTTGCACCTACCCTGGATATGTCTAGTGATTCCTAAACATCAAAATGAAGAAAGTCTAGAATGCATTTACTTCTAGTGTGAGATCTACTGAACGTGAATTGATGTTGCTTACTTGTAACATAGTGCTCACAAAACGATAAGTTCACTGATTTGAACCTAAGAAGTGCCTTTTGCTCAGAGAGAATCTTTAAACTTTGTTCTAACATGCAGTTAAGTTTGAAATACCACATTATTGTGGATTCTTCTTCATTTCATGCAACACACACATTAGCTTCCTATAGTATTTCTTCTTCAAGTATTAATAGATTATCACTGATCTTTTCTACCTTTATCAATACAAGCACACCTTTGACTATATTCATGATTCAATTTTCTACATGAGTTTTGCATCCAAGACTATTTATTTGTCATATAGATAATATATTTTTCTTTGAGTTTTGATATATCATACCTCTTCAATTGTGTGAAATGTATTATCAAACATTTTTATTTTGATAGGCATGATCATCACCTATGTATATAGATCCTGTTGAGATAGATTCATATTTGTGGAACCATTCTCTTCGAAAGGTCATGTGTCAGGTAACTCCTGAGTCTATAAGTCAGACGTCATCTAGCCAATTTTTGCCTATTGAAACAGTTGTTACTTCACTATAGAGAATTTTGGCATCATTCGAGGTACTTGCTACATATCCCTAAACTTTTGATGACTCAGGATTATTACCATCTCTTCTCTTCTAATTGTTCTAATATTTTTTTGACATGCCCTTTCTTACCACAATTGTAGCATTTGACATTTTTCTAATTTTTAATTTTGATCTGCCATGATTGTGGCTCCCACTAGGACCATATATCGCTAATCTCCCTCTTAACATCGTTAGCGCTTTCTCTTGTTGTGAATTTGTTGCATGTGTTCTTTATTTTTGCGCCTACTCTCTTTTTCTTATACAGAGGCTGCAACATCATCAAAGACTAAGTACTCCGTAAGCAAATTGTTCGTCAATTTGATAATGAGTTGATGATATGAGTTAGGTAGACTTTGAAGTAGAAGGTATGAACGTTTAATCTCCTCTATTTTATGACCCAATGATGTAAGTCGTGAAAAGAAAGTTTTCAGAGTGTTGATATGGTCGGTCACTGATGTACATTCTGCCATTCAAAGAGAGTAAAGTCTCGTCTTTAAAAAGATTTTGTTATGTAGTGACTTAGCCTCTTGTAATTTTGTGAGAGTATCCTAAATGCCCTTTGCTGTTTTTTTTTTCTGCCACACTAGCTAATACCTCATCTACAAATGCCAAGTGTAGATCAGCAATTACATTGCCGTCCATCTCATTGTACTTATCATCAGTGGTGCAGGTCTTTCTTCAATTGCTTTTAAGCAATTATGTTTCGTTAAAATTGCCCGTATCTTTATTTTCCACAACGAGAGATTACTTCAGTTGAACTTCTTAATTTTAAACTTTGCTATTATTTTGTTGATAAATACCACACATAAGCTATGTACTACCTTAAATAGTTGTAACTATGTATGAAAATGCACATTAGGAAAGTTCCTAGAAAAACCTGAAAGGGTCACAATAGTCTCAATTAAAATCCAACTCCTTAGGCTCATATCATCTTTACAACAAAACTTCTATTTCCTGTTTTGCATTGCAAAATTCTTGTATCACTCCCACTGTTTCTCGTGAACAGTCTCGTATACGTGAACAATGCCGTTTATGCGAACAATTTCCCAACTCTAAAAAAATACAACCAATATCTCTGATATTACTGTTGAAAAATTGATTGGTGAAGTAGATACGTAACTAAAGTGAAATTAAAAAATAATGAGACAATAGAATCACATAGGGACACTAAAATTTATGTGGTTCAGCTTTTATCTGACATCCACAGGCAAAAATAAAAGAAAAATATTTCACTATTAAAATGAGAATTATAAGTATATAATATTTTAGCTCATTACCCAAAACTCCAATACACCTAATCTCTTATTCACTAACCATTCAACTCTTACTATTTTTTTTCACTTCTCAAAATGGAAATGAAGAAAAAAAGAACAACTGGATACAAACAGGGGAAATAAAGCCTTCTATTTATAGCTTCATTTTCTCTCCTTTTTTCAATTAAAATAATAATAATATTATTTTATTATTTTTTTCAAAGATTTCAGCTCTCTCTCTTTTTTTCTTCAGTCCAAATGCGGTACAACACTAACTCTTCTAGAAGAACAGTGCCCATCACTCACTTTTTTGACAAATGGCGCTGATCTTTGAAAAAAGTTCATAGTTTTGATCGAAAAAGTTTGCCAAATACGCAAAGAACATTAATTAAGGCATGAATATTGTATGTACTTTATAAGAGTGGGGGAAGAATGTTATAAATAGGCATGGAACTTGCTTTCTTAATGGGTAATCACAAGCTTAAAATTCTATAACAAAATTACAGTCATTTAAAACACACACACTCATACAAATGCATATATAGTTATGCTAAATTAATCCCAAACGGTATCCCTTTTGAGATAACATTTGGGATATGTAGCGTTATTCATATATCATATCATTGTGATTTATAGACATGGATAAAGATAAAATAAAAATATTTTAAAGTGTAAAGCAACATTGATTTTTGTGGATTTTGTAGAAGGATAGAGAATGATTAAGAAATGAATATACTTATTTTCATTTTGTAGGTTTTCTAAAGCATACAGTGGGTTTCTCTTTTCAGGCTTTTTGCATTCTTGAATGGGCTTTGTACTTGTAAAATGTTTACTAATAATAAGATATCGTACTTTTGGGCATTTTGAATGGTCGACCAATTAAAAAAAGGTCAAAACAAATTGCATTTCCATCATTAAGCAATTAAATTGCATGTGTTCGTTGCCATTATTTACAAAAAACTAAGAGAGCGAGAAAATAACCGTAAAATGTGCCTTAGTAAAAATGTTTATCACAGGACTGTGCTAGCTAAGACATCGTCAGTTGAGCCATATAGTGCTATAATCAGTTCTACGAATCAATTATTCGAAACTATTTACTAGATGATGCTCATAAGTCTAATCACATCTAACATACCAAACAGAAAAAGCCAAAAATTCTAAGAGGGAATGAATATATTGAGACATTCACTTGTGATCGATTCAAATAAAACCTATAAATTAAAAGTAACAAATCACCATTCTACAAAACAGATGCCCCATGGATTGTGTAATAATTTGTTCATGGTATTCCACAAGACTAGTTTTACATGCAACAGCGGTAAGAAAATATGTCAATTCATTTTATATACTATCAACTTACTAAACTAGATGAACATGAATGATCGATAAATTTAGATAAGAAAATAAATCCTAATCACTCCACTTAAAAGAATTCTGCAATTTTCAATGAAACAAGTTCAAATAAAGTCTCATTAAACAAATTCTTCAATTTCAATATTTTCAACAGAAAGAGTGGCAGAAGAAGAAGATCACTACAATGTTCACCAAATTCTTAGTTTTTTAGCTAATGCCTTTTTATTGACAAAAAATAATGTGTGATGAGCCCTATCACTGCATGTTTCTTACTAGAAAGTTTAATTTAGGTTCTACACCCAATCAAAAAATGCCCAACATATACCACAATGTACCTAAACAATGTCTACTATTGGCAAAGCTTCATTTAGCAATAGCCAGTTTCTTTCTTTTTTTCCTTTTTTTTTTTTTGTTTGAGAGAGGTTATAGTAAGTTTCAAGGACAAAGATAATGAGGAATTAAACTTGTCCAGCCAAAGAAGTTAGCAAAGTTTGAAAACTCTCATAACGAGTTGGCAAAGTTTGAAAACTTCTACAGTTCAATGGCAAGAATAAAATGAATGGGCATTTGACCTAAGGTAAAAGGACAAAGAGTTTATTCAATCTACTACAACCCAATACTCTAATCTAGCACATTATTTAAAAATAATAGCTCTGGCTACATATCTTTCACTCATAACAATGGGTACGCAAGTGTAGTAAAGGAGATTCATATGTACATAACATCATTCTTGAAAATACATGAACTTGAGAGAAAGCAGCGTTTTTTGGCTGCAAGCAGAGAGGAAAAACTGGTGGACGAAGTAAGGCTTTAGCGAAAGCGTTGCAAGTTATTTGCATGTCGAACAATCCCCATTACTAATATGAATGAAGCGGAGGTGGCAATTAATTTGAAGAATAATGAAGAAGGGGAAGGCGATATCATTGTGTCTAGAACTCTAGATGAAGCTGCAAGAGCTGACCTGGAAAATGAATTCCTCGAAAGGTTTCATAACCAAGATTTAGGAGAAGACAATAAAGAGAAAAATGATGTTGTTAGAGATGATTAGGATCAACTAACTATCGACCTAAGTACTTTAATTTAATTTTGTTTTTTTCATTTTTAATGTTAATTTTGTTTTATGTAAAGTAGGTAATTCAATTGTTATCTCAGTATTTTCATATACTATTAAATAAATGTTTTTAAATTTTATTTAGTTATCAAAAATAGAAATCATGGCTCTATCCAATTACAAATATATATAAAAAAAGAGGTTAACAGTAAATCAACGAAGAAAAATAGTGACAACAGTATAATAACAACAAAATAATAATAATAGTAATAATGAACTTGATAACAACAAATGATGATGATGATAATAGCAACATCCTTATGTATGTACATATAGGGTGATGGATGATTTTGTAATTTTAAGTGTGTATAATTGTATTAAAAAGTTAATTTTCCGAATTTGTTTGTGGAAGCAGATTTTTATATATATATAAAATTTAGAGACAAAAGAGGTATTTATGTTAGTAACAAATATACCTGCAATCTAATGGTCAGGATCCCTTGAGTTAACAATATTTTTAAAATAAAAAATTTTCAAATTTCTTTTAACTATGTTAACTTTGAAGGGTCATGTGGCCACAGGACGAAGAGGCGGGTTTGTAATCCCTTTTGCAATGCAGTCATATAAAAGTCATCGTCTTTGGTCATAAATAAAATTAAATAAATGACAACCGCAATAAAAGACTTAATTTTTTTTATATATATTACAATCTATTGAATACTAATGTTTATTAAAATTATTTTTTAGATAAAATTTATTATAACAGTGAAAAGGGCGCATAAGGAAAGGAAAGTTTTAATTGAGTGGATTTGATTCTTAATTTCCTTAACTAGTAAGTATTTCCTGCTTGAAGTTAAAAAACAAGAAAAAGAACTGCCTTTGATAGTTATATAGTTAAGAATCAAAATCAAATCGATTGAGTTCCTTCCTCTAGTCTAAAATTTGATGAAATAATTGGAAATTCCAATGGTTTAAAAATTTGTTTGAAATTCTGAAAATTGTATAAATTAATAAAAATAAGAAATAAATTTTAATTAAAGAAATAAATACATGCACAAATTGTGAGGACTCTTAACTCTTAATTTCCTTATAGTAGTGATAGTGGGATTGTGGTGAACCCTTAGATTTAAATATTTTAATCTCAGCCATTCATTTAATTATTATAATCTAATATAATGAAAAAATAATAAATTAATTAAAAGATAAATTGTAATCTTCAGGTTTCAAGTAATTAAAACAATTAAATCTTACTATTTTAATATAATTGGCATAACTGATAGATAATTTTTGGTACCAAATAATCTTGAAGTATACTCTCATATAAACCAACTTATGAAAATTCACCCCACCCCCATTAACAATTTGAGGATTATTTTCACCAATTCCACAAAAATTATTTAAAATTCACCTCATTTGAGGTGGGACCCCAAACTCATGGGGAGTTTTGAAATAGAAAAATTTGATGGGAAAATCAACTTTGGCTTGTGGCAAATCCAAGTTAAGGATGTATTGATTTAATTTGGGTTACACAAGGCATTGAAGGGGAGGTCATACCCTACTTCCAATAGTGGCTCTAGAAAAGCTAGTATAAACTATGAAGTTGGGGAAGGGTTAGATGATAGAGCTACAAACACCATATGACTGTGTCTAGTAAAGAATGTTTTTGCAAATATAGGAAATATTCGTACAGCCAAAGAACTTTGGGAGAGGCTAGAAAAGTTGTATTAGACAAAGAGCATCATAAATCAATTGTACTTGAAAGAGCAATTTCACGTGCTATGAATGACTAGAGGTACAAAAATTTCTAATCACTTTATTGTTCTCAATGATATTGTGATAGAACTAGAAGCCATTGGAATTAAAATTGAAGATGGAGACAAGGTGCTCAGGCTGTTGTGGTCAATTCCAACCTTCTATAAACACTTGTTACCGACTTTGATGTATGGGAAAAATATGATAGTTTTAAAGAAGTTACTAGTACTTTACTCTCAGAAGAAAGAAGACTAAGTGGTGAAAGTAGTGAAATTACACATATCTCGGCTTTGACACTTATGGAAAATTGGAAGAAAAATAATTCTAAGAAGAAAGGAGTCCGTTCAAGGTGTGGACGATCGGGACACCTAAAAAGAGATTGTCATAGGATAAATGCAGCAAGATCAATAAGTGAGTTGAGATCAAATACTGATAGCATTACTAGTGGTAAGTCTCTCATTTTCATGGGCAATGGTCCGTTATAAAATAGATGATGATGACATGCTCATGGCATGTCCATAGTACCATGAAGGGGATGTGTTACTACTAGCGAGTCCATAAGATTTGCACACAGGGCATGGTTGGTTTTGATGCAAGATGTGTGGTGGAATTTATGTCAATGGCTGAAGAACTTCCAAGGAAGCCAACATCGAAGTTGCACAATAAATTTTAGCAGGATATTTCAATATGTGCCAATGTAAAATTCTTAGAATTAGTAATTAATTCTAAGCGAGTATACGCTTTATGATGGAGCATGATAATTTTTTATTTATTATGATTATAGGTGAAGATAGTAGAGAGTATAATATGGAGATATGATTGATTCTCAGTCAAATCTCCAAGTGAGAGAATGTTAAAGTTAGCACCAAATTTGGTGCTTGACTTTGACATTTCAAACACCGAATTTAGTGCTTGGCTGGTGGTGTCGTAATGTTTGAATGTTTGGGTCATAATTGCTGATTTTTTGGCCATTATTTTGTTTACAAATTGGAGGAGAAGAAGAGCAAATCCATCCCCCCAAAAAACAAATCATTTCCTCTTATTTTTAGAGGGAATTTAAGAGTTAAATATAATTACTCTTAAATTGAAAGTTTTGAGTGTATTTAGGGTTTGCGTTAGAGAAAATTGTTTTTAAGAGTGTGATTATAATAATGTTTCACATAATAAATATTTGCTCTAGGCGACGTTTGACAATGACAGTGATTTTTCTCCGATGTGGAGTTTTTCACATAAATCTTGTATTGTGAGATTGATATTGAGTCTTTATTTATTTTTTCTATTAATTTGTTACTTAACAAATTACTTAGAGTGATTTTGGGAGGAATCTCAATTTCCTAACATCTTCATCAATTGCTATTCATCAGTCTAAATTCCTCGACTATGATTTTGTCCTTCTGTTTTCTCATGATTCATTTCACTTCTCCCGCAGATTTTTCAAACAAGGAATTTCTCTTTCGAGAAAAAAGAAAGTAAATGTTTTTCTCCTTTTTATTTATTTATGTCTTGTTTTTATTCGTAATTTGATTAACTTTTTGGAGAAGCACTTTTTGGGTTCTTTTTAAAAGTGTTTCTTCTTTAAGCTAATAAGAATATCTTTTGAGTTCTTTATTTATAATAAATGAATTTTTGAGTCACTTAGAGTTAATCAGATCATTACTTAATTAAGATTTTGTCTAAAAATTTTTTTATTTACGCATAAAAATGAAATTAAAAACTTATGAGACAATAAAAAGGCTGTATAAAAGTCAAAGCTTCGTCAAAATTTGATATATGGATTACTTCAAAGTATGATGTTTCTTAGGATGTTATGTAGAAAATAGTTTACTGTGTTTTTTTTTCTTTTTGGGGGATGCATATTAATACTAATTAAGCATGGAGTTGTATAAATTCTCTTGTTGATGTTCTGGTCATAAGTGCTAATTATATGTTTTAAAATAAAGAAAAAAAATCAACCTGAATATGTATTTATACATCATCTTTGACATTGTATTTGTGGTTTTGTGACTTACTTCCACTGGCAGAGTTGTTCTATATTCATTTGTATTTTACTGTAGGGCAAATTTGTTGTTGGTTATATTAGCTTCAATGACTTTGTTTTTTGGTTACTTGGTGTTTCTTGAATTGTTAAGCAGGAATTTGTTTCTTGACTTTGTTTTGTTTGCTTCGTCCAATGGTACGAATGCTATGAGTTCAACCACCTTGGTTAGTCACATGTTTCTATCCCTTCAATATTTTTCATTCTTTTTTATCTCAAATTTTTTAGAATTAAAATATGTGGCGATATGAGTTTAATATATGGTATGGAGGCGCATGATTTTGAAAATGATGTCTTTTGATTTGCATCATTATAATCTTTTACCACTTTGACAGGCTGAATCTAAATATCGGTAGTTGATCACTTTTTCCCATTCTTCTCTTGTTTTTATGGTATTGATGGTATGATGTCATGACGCGGAGGCAATTATCTTAATTGCTTACGTTAGACCAGATTGTGTTCCGATGCCGCATGTTCTAATAGACCAGGATTCAAATTCTGATGCGACAATTTTACAACTCGGTTTTCGAGATCGTCTCGGAGCCCTCGTTGACACAGTGAATAAAAGAATCCACATGTCAATTCGCGATTCAATCCATTTTTTTCATGAAAATTATAATGTTACCTATATTCATTATAGAATGCGACTGGGTTTTTTCAAAAATGCCAGCCTTCACCCATTATAGTTCTCCCTTCATTATACAATTTCCCAAACCTCTTTTGTTTAAATGCACCGATGGACTTGGGATTAGACGTGGCCAAAAGAACCGTTCATACTAAAGGATCAGTCAAGAAAACAAAATTTTTATCACCTATTATTTCACTTGGTTACTGGACTGTGAATGCTTTTCAAGTTTCTATGCTCATATCTTCTTTCATGGTTGATCATCTTTTTCAAACAGTAAGTTCAACTACTGGTTGTAAAACTTCAACTGCCGTGGGTTTTCTAGAATAATGATGATGAGTTACATAAGAAATTTTATTCTTGATAAATGTTTATGCCTTTGATTTGCACTGGGGCATAATTTCTTTACAGGCTCCGATACATTTGTTGCAATTTATTGACTTTTATAGTCCCTTTTTGTTTCAAAGTGGAAAGGAAGGTCTGAGCCTATTGTCAGAACCTTGATTAAAAGCCCTGACATCTACCATGTTGCATTTACTTCAATGTGTGTCAATAAACCATGTTTGTTCATGCCCAGAGCAACAACTTATAAATTGTTTTATATTTACTGTGAGCCGACATTCTGTTTACGTCATGAAAGTGCAATAAAGGCTCGATTTGTATGATATTTTGCATGTAAGTTGACTCATAATGTATGATAACTTTGGCTATTTTCCCATTTGCTATTATCAAGTCGAAATTTGTCCCATGCATATATAAGGACATGAATTGTACTTTGGAGTGGGCACAGTTTATGAGTAAAATATCAACTGTTATATGTTTGCAAGTTCTTAGCTCTATCAGATTGATTTTTGTTATGCTGGAGACAGCGCGCGCAAAGTTGAAGATCCTGGCTTGCTAGAGAGAAATTGACTTACCATCATTAACAATCTTTTGAAGTAACATCTAGTTTGTACCTGTATTTCTGTTGTTTTTACATGGGTTTGTAGTACGAAAAGGTCCCCTAATATCACAGTGAATAAGATCAAATGAATGCAAAGTTTGAATAGAACTTGGAAAAAATGGTAAACGAGTTTGCTTAGCCAAAGGGCAAGTTTCACAGGAATGTTCAGAATCAAATACAAATGAAGGTGCTTTCGAGGGATGTTCTAACCGCTTGTGCCAAGTAACATGTGTAGTAGAATCAACGTGATGGGTGATTGAAAAAGAAGTTGGTGCAGACTTCACTTGAGGAACAAAGTAGCACAAGCCATTAAGCTGCTTCCCCAAGCCAATCATTTTCTTCGAAGATAGGTCTTGCAATATACAGAACGTTGGAAAAAAATAGATTGAACAATTCATGGCAGTAGTAAGTTGACTCACTGAAAGTAAATTGACATGAAAGGATAGTGCACATAAGACATTATTAACATGCAGGTGGTTTGAGAGTTGTGTTGAGACAATTCCAGTTATCTTAGAATAGGCACCATTAGGCAAGGTTACTTGAGAAGATAAAGATGTTTTAATAGGTATTGAAGTTGCTATATGATTTGTTGCACCGCTATCAATAATTCGGTGATTCCAGTCTGTCTATTGCGTATTGAAGGATGAGCAGAAAAGTATAGGAATACCTATGTAGTTTGCTTGAGCACGATTGTTACCATTTCTAAAGAAATCTTTAATTTGGGTAAGCTCTTCAGAGGTAAATTGGCTAGTTAGTTCAGTTGGTATCTTTGCTAAGTTCTGATTCATTTCAGCACTGGTTTGATGCACAACAGGTTGTCTGCGTCGATTTGGAGGCTGAACGTCTTTTCCATGAACCTTTATGACCAATTGGTAGTAATAATGATCTACTGTGTGAGTCGTTCCCTCACAATAAGTACAAAAGAAAGATTTCTTAGTTCCCTGTGGCTTGGAATTAGAGAATGACCTTTTTCTGGTTTGTTGTTGAGCATCAAAATTGTGGTTATCTAGAATTGTCATGAGTTTTGATACTCATGGCATGAATGAGATCAATGCATTTGGCTTTAGTAAGTCGTCGTTGTTTTTCTTCCTCACAAAGAAGAAAATATGCCTTTTTGACAGTTGGTAGAGGATACATTAACATGATTTGTCCTGGCAAAGCTGAGTATATTTCAGTCAATCCCATGAGGAATTATCCCAACCTAATCTTTTCTTCTCTTTCTTTCAAGTCTTTTTGTCCTCCACAATGCACGTGATTGAAGGACTTCAAGTAATTAGCTCATCCCACAACATTTTCATCTTTGTGTAATAGGAAAAAACTGAATCTTGATTTTGTTTCAATTCAACAATAGATGGTTGAGTTTGATAATGGTAGGAAAAATCACCTTGAGTGTCCAAATCTCTGATGGTGTCTCTAAATAGAGTACACTATTTGCAAGCTCCTGATTTAGAGAGTTAAAGATCCAAGAAAGCACCATATTGTTGCAACGTTGCCATAAAGAATTTTGGATCATTTTCATGTGGTGTCTGAATGGTTCCTTTAATGAATCCCAGTTTGTTTTTGGCACTGAGACTCACTAGCATAGATCTCTTCCAGCATAATTTGTTCCATCTAAGACTTTGGGAACAAGAATCATGCCAGGATGATTAGAAGCATGAAGAAAAAGAGGGTTTGACGAATCAATCGTAGATGTAGACATAGTGTGATAAGAGGTTTGAGAACATATATACTTTGGTGAATGATTGTGATTGCTATCACTATTACTATCAATATCATCCATAAAAAAAATAACTAGTTGTTTTGCTTATCAATCCAATAATGGTATAATTAATTAAATGAGCTAACACAGGGATCATATGGTTATATATAATAGTGGCTATAATAATTAGGTCTGTAATTAAACTAGTCTAATTATTTAATTCTAAATTTACTCCACTGAAAGATTTGAACTGACCTCCACAATTGTACGCTATTTATGATAGTGTTCTCAAATAATAACTTGACTCATACCACATTGATTTCTTTATTGAACACTTCTTTGTACCACATCACTAATTAAATTGATATCTCAATTATCCAATCAATTTAATTACATCTTATCTCTCGACACTTACTGGTTTTCTCTAATGATAATTTTCAATATACTAATTATATTGACTCACTCTGACTAGATAATTTTATGATCAAATAGCGAAAACCTATCAAGAGATGTTGTACGAATCTATATTGTTAATCTATAATCCCGCTGCTTACAATTATTTCCACCAAGATACCTAGTAATCTTGACTAGAAATGGATGTTGATACACTCTGGCCAGAGAATTCTATGATCAAATACCGAAAACCTGTCAAGAGATATATTGTACGAATTCTACATTGTTAATCTATAATCTTGCTGCTTACAATTACTTCCACCAAGATACCTACAAATAAAATGAATGCTTGTGAGATTTAATAAATCTGACAATCATACTAATTATATTGACACACTCTGACCAGAGAATTCTATAATCAAGTACCGAAAACCTATCAAGAAATGTGTTGTACAAATTCTATATTGTTAATCTATAATCTCGCTGCTTACAATTACTTCCACGAAGATACCTAGTAATCTTGATTACACCAAGATACCTACAAATAAAATCATTGCCTATGAAATTTAATAAGTTTAACAACCATTTCAACGTTAATTAAATCTCATGTATGATTCAGTCAAAAAAAGTCAAACTGTATCAGTAAATTCATAAATGATTTAGACAAATCATTTAATAAATTTATTACAGTCTAAACATTAATAGAGTACCCAACTCTATTTATCAACTAAGAATTTAATTTATTTAATCATAAAATAACTTGTGTTGATGCAGAATTCTGGTTGTTCTCTCTACAACCAGGACCTTTGCTCGTTCAACTTAACTACGACCAGAACTTCTCCTCGCACAGCTCCTTTTCAAAGTTTCCTGCGTTCACAGAAACAAGTCAGAGTGCGCCGGTTGTTTTCCCGGCGTAAACCCTCCGACACTCAAGTCAGATAAGAAGGTTTTGGGAAACTTTGGCCGTAAATCGGATGGCCTTTAGTTTTAATCTCAGTTGTAAAGCATTTCTTTTTCTTTCTTAGAATAACGAAAAATCTAACCCTTTTACCTTCGTTGGCTACCTTTTTATAGGTCTCTCGGAGATTCAAACCGCTCCTCCGTTCGCGCTCATTACTCCCCCATTGTTGCAGTTGTGGGTGGTTGTGTGGCCTTCATGCCTTGATTCTCGGATGGGTGAATACGTCTCACTAACTGCCATTGACCGAGTCTCCTCGATGCGAGATTTAGCAGAAAATGGCATCTTGCCTTTACCAGCAGATTGGGCTCGCGGATAACGTGCTTGAGCAGGGGCAGAGTTTTCCTGTTCCTGCTCCGTAGCTGTAAGTTTCTGCTCTCCTATGCTGATCTTAGCCGAAGCACATCCTGCTACCAGGCTCCTGCTCGTCATGGCTGGTCTCGTCTTGATATATCCCCAAACACCGGTCCCCCAGTTTCTGGTGTTGGATAACGAAGTGAACCGACAGTAGAAACTCAATAGTTCTGGCTTGCGCTGAGCGAGAAAAGCTGTCAAGAGTCGTGTTACATTTAATTGCGGATGAGGTGACGTGGGGAGGATCTGACCCTCCGTTTGAATTTTAAACCATCGAGATCTGGCACCGTTTAAATGCTGGCAGCCCAAATGTCCTTCCCCATCAGGACACTCAGAAACCTTTCTCAATTACAATATTCACCATTTTCTCTGTTTCCCGGCGAGCAAGTTTCGGCATACATATCTCTATCCTTGATTCCCTCCGATTGAACCACTCTCTCCGACTAGGCCTTCCTCTCTGACGGTAGATTCTTCAGGTACTATCTCTATTTCCTCGGTCTTCAATAGTTATAGATATCTCTCCTTCTTTTTCTTTTGTCTGGGTATTAGTCGGTGGTGGTGGGGTAGTAGATTAGGAAATGTCTAAGGGCAAAGAGAAAATCATTGAGATAGATGATGATGACGAGTTGGATTTCTTACCCAGCCTGCTCGCCGACACTACTTTTGACCTTAGGATTCCCTTAGAACCCGATAGATCTGATATTGGTGCTAAGGCTAGGAGAATGTCCCTGAAAACAACCTCCTCGAGCCGAAATAGCGGTGAAATGGGAACATCTGGCTCGTCTGACGCCCTAAGTGATGAACAGAGAGGTGATTCGAGTGGGAAGCCTTTACCAGAAACATCACAACCAGAAATGAGGAGTATGGCAGGGCTAGAGCTTTGTCACACCATTATGCCATTGACTTAGTCACTTGCACGACCACAGTAAACGAGCTAGCTGCCCTTCGGGATCAGTATGGGATTCCCGATGATATACCTCTTAGGATCCCGGGAAAGAAAGATACCCCTAGTCTGCCTCCTAAGGGTTATGTCACCTTGTTTCTAGAGAGCTATAAATATGGGTTGAGGTGCCCCCTGCATCCATACTTTGCCCGGATATTTAGTGGGTTAAACTTATCTCCTAGTCAGTTGAATCCCAACGGGTGGAGGGTACTTTCTAGTCTGTTCATTCTGTGGGATAGGTGTTGTCAAAGTGAACCCACAATTGACGATGTGAAGCACCTATATCAACTAAAGAGTAGCGCCAAAGATGCTGGCTGTTATTACTTTCAATCCAGCACTAAGAGCAGGAAACCCGTAACTGAGCTTCCAACAGGGGGTGGTGGGACTTGGAAGAGGAAATTCTTTTTTGCTGGGGGTCCTTGGGGTCAAATTGCACAGATTGATGGGAAGGATTATCGCGTCCTATCCCGATTCGTGGTCTCAGGTTGCCTGCTCGCTTTAGATGTCTTGACTCCATAGTAGCTCTTTGTTTTTGTTGCTTTGATTCTAATCAAATGTCTGCTCGCGCTGCAGGTTCTTGGGGTGTCCACTTCCCACTTAAACCCGAGCCGCTCAAGCTAGTGGAGTCTGTACTAGCCAACTTCTGCTCCTACCGAGAGTTGCTGACTCTCGAGAATCTGGTCGCATCTGGTTTAGTAACTACTGGCCACAAGATGGAAGATGCCGTGATTGCAGCTTTGACCAGGAAACGTACTCGTCCTCAGGCTTCTAAGAAGAACAAGGATAAGGACGCTCCTGCTGCGAAGCGAGCAAACGTCGCAGAGCAGGCTTCTCCTTTGAAGACCTTGCCACCTCCTCCTGCTGCCGCCGGGGAGAGTAGCGGAGCAGCCGCCCTTCCCGCTTCCTCCTCTGTTCCCAATAAGCCTACACCCTGCATTCCAGACCATTTGGTCGCCTATATGAACGACATCTCCAAACTTGTAAGCAAGAAGGATTTGGAGGAGTTTTCCAGCTTGCCCTACCTGACCTGGTGAGCGCCATGCAGTTCAGCGCCATCCATCTCAGCTGCATGGCCACTTACTACAAGGCCAAGGCTAACCGCTATGACAGAAAGATGAGGGAAGATAATAAGGCGGCGGTCACCAGAGCCGACAAGGCTGAGAAAAAGGCGGGGACTTGAACCTGAAGAATCTGAAGCTGCAAGAGAAGGAAGCTCTTGCTCAAGCTAAGGCCGCCACTCTCGAGGATGAGCTGACCAAGGTGCAGGAAGAGTTGCGAAGGCAGAAGGCTATGTATAAGGCTCAGCTCGAATCCCTCCGCAAGTCCTATCAAATTCAGGTTGAGAGCATGGAGAATGAAGCTGAACTCTGATACAACCAGGGGCTTCGACACTCCTACCGCAACATCATGGCCATCCTTGGGAAGCAGCACCCAGATCTCAAAATGGATGACCTTGCAGCTGCTGCTGCTCAGCACATGGATGAGGAGGATGCTAGAGAGGATACTGAGGAGGTTGAACCAATCGTGGTTGAGGAAAACTCGCCTCCTCGTGTTGATCCGGCTGTGGTTAGTGAAGTGAGTACCCCTCCTCGGGCTGATCCTGCTGTAATTGGTGAGGCGAGTACCCCTTCAGATGCAATTGGTGATTCTCCTCCTGCACCTGACGTGGCCTAACCCCCTGAAGAGATTGCTCATCCTACCGACCCGCCCTCTGCTTAAATTTTGACTTGTTGTAATGATTTTCTTTTTTTTTAATGTTATATGTAACAACTTTGTAACTTATCCCAAATAATACTTATAAACGAAGTATGTTATTGCTTGTCTTCCTGTATTGGAGTTGCGTGTTGTGAAATTTTCACGCCTTAGAAAATTTTTTATGCCTTAGTAAACTTTTTCATTGCTTGAGAGTTTGCTCGCCTTAGTCTGATCGAGCAGCTCCTGACATGGTTGGCTTCTGATCGTGCCATACACAATGCTTAGGACTCTGCTCGCCTTCGCTTGGTCGAGCATATCTTGGCATGCTTGGCTTCTGTCTCACCATAGCACAAACTTTGAGACTTAGCGAGCCTTTGCATGCCTTAGAAAAATTTTTATGCCTTAGTAAACTTTTTCATTGCTTGAGAGTCTGCTCGCCTTAGTCTGATCGAGCAGCTCCTGACATGGTTGGCTTCTGATCGTGCCATACACAATACTTAGGCCTCTGCTCGCCTTCGCTTGGTCGAGCATATCCTAGCATGCTTGGCTTCTGTCTCGCCATAGCGCAGGCTTTGAGACTTAGCGAGCCTTTGCATGCCTTAGAAAATTTTTCGGAGCGTTAGGGGCCTGCTCGCCTTCACGTAGTCGAGCAGATCCTCGCATGCTTGGCTTCGATCTTGCCATAAAACAGGCTTTGAGACTTGAGCCTTTTACACGCCTTAATGAAATATTTTGGGGCTTAGACTTCTACTCGCCTTCGCATGGTCGAGCAGATCCTGGCATGCTTGGCTTCGGTCTCGCCATAAAACACGTTTTGAGACTTGAGCCTTTACACGCCTTAGAGAAATTTTTTGGAGCTTAGGATTCTGCTCGCCTTCGCATGGTCGAGCAGATCTTGGCAAGCTTGGCTTCGGTCTCAGCATAAAACAGGCTTTGAGACTTGAGCCTTTACACGTCTTAGAGAAATTTTTTGGAGCTTAGGATTCTGCTCGCCTTCTCAGGGTCGAGCAGATCCTGGCATGCTTGGCTTCGGTTTCGCCATAAAACATGCTTTGAGACTTGAGCTTTTACATGCCTTAGATAATTCTTGGACAGTACGATAATCTGAATTTCCTCGTTCATTGAGATCTCATTACATTCAGCTTACATGATATTGCTTGAAGTACCGTAAATAAAGCATAAAAAATAAAGTAACGATTACGAATAGAAATATCTTTTGAGATGCTTACAAGTCTTATTGAAAATATTTCCTAAGGTGCGCCGCGTTCCACGGGCGCTTCACCTCGTGGCCATCCGCTCGAACCAGCTTGTAAGCTCCATGTCCTACCAGCTGCTTGACCCTATACGGCCCTTCCCAGTTTGGTCCGAGTACTCCCTAAGCCGAGTCTTTCGTATTCTGGTTCACTCTCCGCAGTACCCAATCTCCAACCTTAAACTGCCGCACATTCACCTTCTGGTTGTAATATCGAGCAACTCTCTGCTGGTAAATGTCTGTCTGCCTTGATGCCTGCTCCCTCTTCTCAGTTAGTAGGTCCAGATTCAAGCATATCTGGTCGTTGTTCTCTTGCTCGTTGAAATATTCTGTTCGATGCGTGGCTGTTCCTATCTCGGCTGGCCTAAGATCATCTGATAAGGACCTTCCTCATCTACCACCACAAAATCCAGCATCATCATCTTTTCTGTCGGGGAGCTGCCAATCGTGATAGGCAGCTCGACGACGCCCAGAGGGACCAGCTTTCCTACTCCAAACCCCTTCAATGAGGTGTTAGTGTATTCCAGCTTCAAGTCTGCTAGTCTCATCTCCTCCAGAGTTGACTTAAATAACACATCCACCGAGCTCCCTGTGTCAACCAATATTCACTCAAACTTCTTGCCCGCATCTGTGGCCTTGATGACCAGGGCATCTTCGTGGGGGTACAGAATCCCTCCTTCATCCTCGTCAGTCCACATGATCGGGACCTGCCTTACTCTTGCTCGTTTAGCCGCGGGAGTATTGAAGAAAACCTCCTTGCTAGTCATAACATACCTAGCATAGTTCTTTCTCGCTCTGTTGGAATCTCCGGCCAATGTCGGGCCCCCAGCTATCACCCTTACATGAGATTGCTCGCGCCTTAAACTTCTACCACTCTGCTCCCCTTCACATGTTGAGGCCTCCCTCCGGAAACCCCCATCTATAAATTCATCCAGGTAGCGATTTCTCACCAAATCCTCGACCTGGGTCTTGAGATCTCTGCATTCAGTGGTGGTATGTCCATGAGTCTCATGGAACTTACAATAGCGTCCCCTAACTCTCCTGCTGGCTAGCTTGGTTATTGGGGCAGGGGGTGCAGCAATCCTCGGTCCCTTATGGCCTCGTACACCTCGTCCAGGGGCATCTTCAAAGCAGTGTATCGACCATAATCCTGATTCTGGTCGATCATATGCACTGCCCTTTCCCTATTTGCACCATTCTGAGTTGGTGGTGGTGGCAGCGCTTCTGGTCTGCTCCCTCTATTACTCTAGGACTGAGGGTGATGACTACCATATGCTGAGTCATGTCGTCTCTAAGGTTCCCTGACTGATGACCGAGGAGGTGGTGCTCTGCTGCGTTGGTATTGTGGTGGCCTCTGATGAGGCTGGTAAGCAGCTACCCGACCTGCTGCATTACTACCAGGGGTCTGGTGATCCTTTCTCCTCATTAGCCCACTTCTTGGTAATGCCCTCTTCTCTTTCTTCCCCAGCCCCTTTAACTGGTCTATTCTGATTCGGGCAGCTTTTTCCTCCTCGATCTCCATATCCCGTTTTGCCTGCTCGTATGCGGCCGCATATGTCTGAATGACTGGGCTGAAATTCTAACAAGGCAACCCAAGAGGGGGTGAATTGGGTTTTATAAAATAATAGACTAAAAATAAAATATTATGCAAATTCAAAAAACGAAATAAAAACAATAATAAATAAATTGATCACAAATTAAAAGGATAGGGAAAGAGAGAATCAAACACATCGATGTTTACGTGGTTCGGCCAACCTCGCCTACGTCCACGCCTCCAAGCTTTCTAGGCTTGAGGTTTTTACTAACAAGCCTCTAAGGCTTCAATTGCTTACACTTGACTTCCAAGGTGTCAATAACCTTTACAATTAGAGATTATCCCCAATCTCTTAACCCAAGTGTATCCCAACACTCACAATCCCTCAAAATGAAATATTACAATTTATTTTTCTCTCACACTAAATCAAATGTTACAAGTTGATGCTCAAAGTGTGAATAGATGAAGTAAAACTATGTTTCTAGCTCTTGTGAAGATTGCAAACTCGAGTATAAGCTCAATGGTTGTGTTGTGATCAGTCCTCTTTGAATTTGAATGAGCTTATTTATAAGTAAAGCTGAAAAACTAGCCGTTATTTGTTGTCTGCCCGAAAACGGTTCACCGTTAGTTGTTAACGGTTAACCGTTTGCATTGGTCAAAGTTACCGTTAAGACAGAATTCAAATAAACGGTTTGCCGTTTTTAGGTTACCCTTTCGCCGTTAACGTCGAGTGACCAGAAAATGAATATCGGTTATCCGTTTCAAGTAATCGGCTAAGGCTTTGCATGAGATGACTCTCTGGACGTTATCGGTTAACCGTTTACAAATAATCGGTTTACCGTTAGTGTCCAGTAACCTGCAAAAAGAGCAACGGTTATCCGTTTAAGTAAACGGCTAAGGCTGTGGGTGACATTACTCTCTGGACGTTATCGGTTAACCGTTTATAAATAAACAGTTCACTGTTAGTTTCCAATAAGCTCTTTATTTCCGTTTTCACTAATCGGTTAGAGCCTAGACAAATCTTTGCTCTCTGGTCGTAATCGGTTAACCGTTTATAAATAAACGGTTCACCATTTTCTGCCAGAAACATATTTTAAACCAGTTTTTACAAAGAATCATTTTCCAAATTAAGATCCATCTTTTATAAGCATGAAAGGAATAGCTTTTATGACTTTCATTTGTTAGGAAATAACTCCAATAAATTTATCAAAAATCATTTAATGTTTGTTATTATCAAAATCAATATTATTAACATATTTATGTTAACATGGGCTTCTCAAGTTATACCACAGCCTTCCTATTTTGACCTCCTCTTTCAGTCCCCTTAACGCCTAAGGGTGGCTGAAGGCACCCAAATCAAGGACAGCCCGATGATATCTCTTAATGAAGTCCCGTAGGGTTTCTTACTCCCCTTGCTTCATACTATTCAACTCCATCATGTCATCTTCTGGTGCCATTGCCCCCCGGAACTGCTCTGCGAATTCCTAGTACATCTGCTTGAAAGTTCTAATACTCCCTCGAGGAAACTTCTTGTACCACTCGCGTGTGTGCCCCTTTAAGGATAACGGGGACACCCTGCACCTTTGAGCTTGAGATAAACCCTGCACCCCCGTTATGTCGTTGAAGCGCTCAATGTGTACCAGCGGGTCAGTTCGCCCCGAGTATCTGAGGTGTGGGAGGCGAAAGTCTCTCGGGATTACTGCCCTTATGATCTCCGCTGCGAGTGGTGATTCCCCATCCAACATTATCCTCCAACCAGGAACCCTGCTCCTTCCCTACATGTCATCGATCACCTGCGTTAACCTACGCACTTCTTCTTCCAACTGCACCGTTCGACCAGGATCCCGAGCTGCAACTTCATCCCGCTCCTGCTCGACATCATGTAAATGTTGTCAGAGCTCTGTCTCCTCTGCATTTACCATTCCGGCATTCTCACTAAAAATCGGTCATGCTGGGGATTGTTCTTCCCTTCCATGAGCATCCCCCCATGTAGAACAATTACTTCTCTCACCACCAAATCTCCTGATAGTTTCGTTCCTCCTCATAACATCATAATCTGGTGCCACTTTATCAGCTCTCACCCTTTCTTCCTGAATCTCCCTTCGCTCACTATGCAACTCATGAAGGATGGAAGTTAGGGCCTCCATCTGCCTTTCCATCATTTCCATTCGGTCAGACATGGCTTTCTCCCGCGCTTCGTTGGCTATCTCTCTCAGCGTCACGGAATCATTCAACGTTGCATTACCCCCTTCTGCACCACTCCCACCAATCTCCATTGTTTCTCCGCTTACTTTATCCTTCTCCTTGTTGTCAACAGAAGCTTTTCGCTCAGTTCCCCATAAACGGTGCCAAAATGTTGATGCAGAATTCTGGTTGTTCTCTCTACAACCAGGACCTCTGCTTGTTCAACTTAACTACGACCAGAACTTCTCCTCGCACAGTTCCTTTTCTAAGTTTCCTGCATTTACAGAAACAGGTCAGAGTACATCGGTTGTTTTCCTAGCGTAAAGCCTCCGATGCTCAAGTCAGATAAGAAGGTTTTGGGAAACTTTGGCCGTAAATCGGATGGCCTTTAGTTTTAATCTCTGTTGTAAAGCGTTTCTTTTTCTTTCTTAGAATAACGAAAAATCTAACCCTTTTACCTTCGTTGGCTACCTTTTTATAGGTCTCTCGGGAATTCAAACCGCCCCTCCATTCGCACCCATTACTCCCCCATTACTACAGTTGTGGGTGGTTGTGTGGCCTTCGTGCCTTGATTCTCGGATGGGTGAATACGTCTCACTAACTGCCGTTGACCGAGTCTACTTGATGCGAGATTTAGCAGAAAATGGCATCTTGCCTTTACCAGCAGATTGGGCTCGCAGATAACGTGCTTGAGCAGGGGCAGAGTTTTCCTGTTCCTGCTCCGCAGCTGCAAGCTTCTGCTCTCCTTTGCTGATCTTAGCCGAAGCACATCCTGCTACCAGACTCCTGCTCGTCATGGCTGGTCTCGTCTTGATATATCCCTAAACAACTTGTATTCATGTCTTTTTGAACTTATATGATGATCATATAAATACATATAATATGATTAAATGGACTTTATTTAAAATATTTAAAAATATCTCAAATATTTTATTAATAAAAAAATAATCAACATGCTTTAAACAAGAAATAATCCCAACACTTTTAATATCAGCAGATTGTATAATATTTAGAGTGGCAGTATATTATGTGAGGGAACGGGATGGAGTACGGATGTTTGAAATGCGGGTTTCGGATCAAGACCCATTTTGTGAAATACTCACCTGGAAACATTCGTCTCATGAAATGTTAATTTATTTTCTTGCTTTCCATTTTTCCGTCAATTCCAATTTTTCTATTTTACAATTAATTTTGTACCATCCCTCTATTTACTGGCAGCCAGTACAGTAATTAAGATATCTTGGTAAAAATAAAAAATAAAATATAGTTTATGCTTTTAATAATTAATTTCGATTATCGTTAAGTTGCTCAGTTTTTCTTTTGCATTATCAAAAAATAAGAAAGGAAGAATACGAAAATTGTCAGTTTCCCATTATTATAGTTACGAAAATTCTATGATACCGTAATTAAAAATATGACATCAATGACGTAATTATTATGAACCGTTAAATTAAATCAACGGTTTACAATAATTATAAAATAAAAAAAATTAATTAAATTACATCTAACCGGTTATAAACCGGTTATTTTTATTTGATATGCAATTCTTCTAATCTACAAACTCCGTTTTTCCTTCTTCGTCATCGTCTTTGCTCGGCAACTAGGCATCTACAGCTTCATTAACTGCATCAGCTAATGTCTCTTCAACCCAACGCTTCAAGCTCATTTCTCCTGCAAATACTTCGTCTGTGGGCCTTTTTTTAGTGAATGTGGAAACAACTCCTTCTGATCCATACTCTCCAATTAAAACTTTAGCCATCATGGAAGTATCATATAAAATTTACAACAAGATGGTGCAAATTTTATAGCAGAAAATAATTGAAACTATGATTTCTTTGTTGTTTATCAACACAGTTTCGCATTTGGTAATTTTATCAGGGGAAAAAAAAAGTTCCTGAGAAAGCTACAGAGAGAAATGATTATGGCATTTTCAGAATTTTAACCAAAAAGAATCATCTGGTGCCATATATCCAATAGTTGCCAGTGTCAAGGTTTGTTTGACAAAGTTTACTCGGCCTAAAAGTATGGCCATGCCAAAATCACCCAAATGTGCAACCATATCATCAATCAATAGAACATTGTTTGGGCTTCAAATCACAGTGGATCACTGGCATTGGACAGCCGTGATGAAGATATTCCAAAACAGAAGCAATATCGATCATTATGTCCAACCTCTGTCGGCTATTGAGCAGGTGCTCGTGAGCATACAATCACTCCTCCAATCTCCCTTAAGGCTACTGCAGTATTAAAGCCTTGAAACCAGGATTACAGTCATCATTAATGATTTTAACATGATTTCACTGCGTATTCCTCGCATAACTTCACATTCAGCATCAAAACTTTTAAGTGCTCTAGTTTCCTGCAAACT
This sequence comes from Citrus glauca, assembly GCA_029633175.1. NCBI lineage: Eukaryota > Viridiplantae > Streptophyta > Magnoliopsida > Sapindales > Rutaceae > Citrus > Citrus glauca. The sequence goes on along the minus strand of JAQOOD010000004.1, from coordinate 8,936,150 downwards.
ATTCTGCAACACTCATCCCATTAGCTAGTGTTGCTTTGTATACGGGGCAAAAAATCCCTGTACCAAGCAAGTTGCTTTCATCAAATCCATTTGTTACTTGTTACAGCTCATAAGATGAAATTATTCTCAATGTTGCCGAATTTAACAAATTGTTCTCTGTTGGCAGACTCCTGTCCCTCTCATGGCATCTTATGAGGATGACAATGGGAGCCGGAATAACCTTTGTTGCCGCAATTTCTGGTAAAATGCATCTCAGCGCAAGCTTAGTGGTTGTGTATTTATGTATGGGGCTAGTTCTGCAGGGTGGAACTTGCGGTCGAGATTTACTACGGAGTTCATGATTATGCTAGAATGATTCAGCAAAGAAGTTAGCACATGGTCCTTCACTTGGAATTTCTCCTTCTAGTCCATTGTAAGACACATTAAAGAAGTTAAAATCAGAAAGTTCCTCCAATGACTTGGGAATTTCTCCAGAAAGATTGTTACCAGAGCTATCTAAACTTTCTAAGCTAATTAAGCTCCAAAAGATGGAGGAACCCCCAATGCTGCTTGGTGTATAACCTGATAGGTGATTCCCTAATAAATGAAATTATACCAAAACTTTCAAATTCGCAATATTTAATGGAAGAGAGATGGTATAGTAGAACTTAACCTGTTGAAGCTTAAGTTGAAATGCCTTAAGAGAAGTTAAATTAGCCAAGCAAGTGGGTATCTGGCCTTGGAGTGCCTTGTTATTTAATTGTAAGGTATCTAAGCTCTCTAATTTACTAAGAACATTCGGGATGAATCCTTATAACTGATTGTAAGAACGACCCATCTTTGGAGCTCGTGCAATTTTCCCATTGTTCTAGGAATAGTGCCAGCTAGTTCATTCTGAGCAAGACTCAAACCTATCATGCTGCTTAAGTTACCGATTTATAGAGGAATTCCACCACTAAGTTGACCAGAACCTGCAAAAAGGTATTCAAGAGATGCAGAGAAATTTCCGTTTAAATTCGAAAGGACGCCTTTCGATGGATTGCTTTCTATGGCCAGAAACCCTAAGTATCTGCAATTGGTCAAAGAAGAGTAGAAACTCTGTTGTTGAGTGGAAGATCCAGTTGTCAAATGATTACATCCTAAGTGTAAGATCTGGAGTTGTCTGATTACCAGTTGTATCCGGAATAAGGCCAAGGAATAAATTATTTGGTAGCTAAAGGACAGTGACCTTCCATGGATTATTCCACTCAGATTAGTCCCTATTATGGGTGGGTTTGGGGCAGCTGTGCAGTGGAGTCCTAGGAGCTTTGGAAAGTAGAGACTAATGGTTTATGGAAGAAAACCCAATAAATTATTTCCACTGAAGTCGATGGCTTCTAAATTCTATGATGTTATGAGACCAGATAAGTTGTCATCGAAATCTAAATACTGAAGATTGTGTATAGGTTCAGTTTCATGTGGTATTTCCGCTGCCCAAAGTAAAAAAATATGCATTAATTTATCAAGCTCTGGCATGTATTCAAATGCTTTATCTATAATCTAAAAATTCCAAGTAAAAATGGATGTCGAGCTTCTTTAAGTTGATTACCAATTAAGCTTAATAATTAAAAGAAAATTCTATGCAATATCGATTGCGGCCTCAAGTTGTATGCAAGTTGATGCTTTTGAAATTGAATAGAGTATCAAAACGTTCGGTTTAAAAGAGATTCATTATTACTAAAGCTATGTAGGGAGCAATAATGATAGATAGTTAATTTCTGAATCAAAGGCATGAAAGTTTGGTAATATCGAGGAAAGTACAGTTTCCGATACTCTTTGGAATTGTTTATGTGATCTTATTTCTGCGAAAGAACAGCACTCCAAGTGACTGATGACGCCGGCACAAACTGACAGGGACAATTCCTGATAAGCTGTCACTGAAAACGACGATCGATTTCATAGAAGAAATGTTGATGGATTGTGGAAATTCACCTGCAAACAAAATCCATATTGTTTAATTTTTATAAAGAATTAAGCAAACCATTGTACGTTAGTAAAAGAATAGATTTCTTTTGATCGAATTCATAGGGTATGAATGCATATATGAATAGATTTCTTCAAAGAAAGTTGAAGTTGCATGAATTTGTTCGTCAAATTGATCGAGCCTTGAGACGTACAAGGAATAACAATTTAGGACATAATTTTAAAACTAAGCATTCTATTCCAATGATTAGTACTCATCTTTCAAGCTTGGAGAAGCATGCTGTAGGGGTTTACACTCAAAAGTTATTTTAAAAGTTTGTAAACAGATTTACAAAGAAGGCCAATTTATATTGTTGAGCAATGTCACTCTTCTAGATATTCAAGTGTACACATTAACTAGGCATTTAGAAGCCAAAAAGAAGTGTATTGTGGTTTATTATCTAAAAGAACAACATTTTGAGTGTTCCTGTAAGAAGTTCGAATCTATTGGAATACCATGCCCTCACTTATTTTGTGTGATGAAACATATGCATGTTAGTGAGATACTTGCTTCAGTGTAACATATGCACTTTGATTTTCTTAATCAAGTGTACGATTTAATTTTTCCGCTTCAAATCAAGATTAATTGAGCACGATTAAGAGCGCGAGTGGTCGGATTTATTTTTCGTTACGGTCCGGTATAAGCTTAATCTGTATTAAGCTTGTTTAAAAAAAAAAGAGAAAAGAGCCGGGTTTATATTTTGGTCGAGAGAGAGCTGTTTGGAATTTTGGAAAAGAGAGAGAAAGAGACAGAAGAGAGAGAGAGAGAATTTGACTCGGTTGACCCGAAAACCCTGGATACTTGTTTGATGATAACTTTTGATATACAATATTTGATATGACAAGTATTATGATTCCATCGATTTTACGCAGATTTATGTAATATAGTATTTCAGTGTCTGATTTAAATTAAATATGTTTATGTAAGTAAACTAGATTTCCAAACGAATCACAATAAACATATATATGTTTGAAATGTTTGAAAAGTCTATTTTGAGATATGTACGAATATTGATTTATCTGTTATGCCCATGTATTTATGCGATCTATTGATATGAGATGTTGATATATGTTTATTGACATGGGCATACGTATGAATATTTCATTGGCATGAGCACGAAATGCATTATGTTTTCCATGTTTTGTGGAAAAATGAGAAAATGGATTTAGCCAAATGGAATTTAAAGAAAGAAAGATTGTTTTACAGTTTTAGCTTGGATGCTTGAATTCGTTACTGGCTTAGTGGAGGACTCTCTAGATGTTTATATAATTATGAGATAAGTGGGTGAAGGACGCATTGGCAAGAAACCCAAAGAGTATGAAAGTTAAGAGAGTGTCCTACTAAGCGGTAATCGAATAAAGGTAGCCCAAGTAAGTGGTTTGAAAGAAAGTGTGAAAGTTTGAGAAAGATAGAATGATATTTTGATGGAATTGATTTGAGAAAGAGTAATTCTTTTAAATAAATTTATTTTTTTCAAAACTAGTCTCCACTCGCTGAGTTTTATACTCACCACGTTTTTCTTTTATCATATTATTTTCCCCACAGGAGATTTGCAGGTACATCAGTCGACCCAGCATCGGTAATTAGATTTGTAATTGTGGCCACGTGATGGTGCTAGGAGTCATAGATTTATTATTTTGATATTTGGGATTTGAGAGTTGTATTTATGGTTATGTTTTGCAATTAAGGATAACCATTGTATTTGTTTTTATATTGGAGTGATTTGGGTAATATTTGATGTTGACTGGAGAAGTTGGTTTTGAAGTTTGGACAGTTATTAAGATATTTTTGGGAGTGTTGCTTTGTAATTGTAATTTTGGGAATGTTATATTTATAGGGGAGATTCTGTCGAATTTTCGGTAGAATCCTTAGATATTATTATATTTATTGATCCGATTTCACGAGTTTAGACAGACTCGCTTTGGGGGTGCGGGGTGGGTTGTTTCATTCATTGATTAACAAAAGATGGACTATGGATGTGAAAGTTTACAAACAATCTCTAATGCCATTGGAAAGTCAATCTAAGGATGTTCTTAACAATTTTCAATATGGGTCATTAAATGCCGAATTCAATGAAATTAGTTTTTATGCCTCAATAACTGATGCTGCCTATTGGAAATTAAAAAGTCATCTTGCTCAATTGAAGAGTGAGATAAAGGAGTTGAGAACGTGTGACAACGGAGATACAAATAGACCATGCAGTGTAGAAAAGAAAGCTAGAATTGTAAAAGATCCTCTAGTTGTGAAGACAAAGGGTGCACCCAGTACAAAATTTAACAAAGGTGTTAACACAAGAAAATGTGGATATTGCAAACAAGATGGACATACTGCACGGAAATGCCCAAGTAAGAATGGCCATGTTACAAGTGTGGACAACTTCGCTGGACCATTAAACAGCTTCACAAAATTTATTTGGTAGGGGAAATTACAACAAATTATTTCTATAATTTTTTTTTTAGTTTGTATCAATGTGTTGTATCAATATTTTTGTTCAAATTTTCTGCAGATTATATCCTAAGGAGGCTACCTCACTTGCGTCAATTCACACAAAATTATCCTAAAATAATCTGCATATGCCTGAGGGTGTGGATTTAGACAAGCTTTTTGCATTTTAAGAAAACACAATTTTGACCAAGTATTTTTTTAGACTATAGTTATGGCCATGTGATGTAGTCTTATATTTTAATGCATTTTTTGTTATAATAATAATGAATATTACACCTCTCATGAACATATTACTTTCTCCTACCTTGATGACAATGAAATATGACTTAAATGGCTTATCTAATTTTTTATTCTTTTTTAATCTTTTAATACAAGATGCTATTTCATTCTTGCATTTGCTGCTCTAGACTACAATTCCAAAACCAAAATCACACTCTCTTATAGAAAATTTATTATTTTACAAGATTAATATAAAAGTAAGTTAGTTTTAATTTTTTAGTGAATACTTAATGGCACATAATTATTTATCACTTTCATTTTATTTTTATATATGATGCTAGCTAATTATCTAAAAAGTCTTAATTTGGAATTGGGAAAGGAGATACAGGAGAAATAAAGTCTATATGCTTTTTGTGGAAATTTTCTTAATTTAAAGATAATTAATTTATTAACTTTCTTTACGTACACTAGATAGTGAATGAAAATTTCATGTTATAAAAAGATTTATATTTGATTTTAATAAGTTTCATATCATTTTCATTGTTCAATTTAAAATTTTGATTTGACCTTCAACCTAATCAACTTAACCAGACAATATAAGGTTTGAGTAGAATTGAGTTAAACAAGTTTATTTAATTAAAGTGGATGAATTTTATCTCAGCTCATTAAAATATAGACTAGGTTAGAATTTCACTAACCCTATCAAACCCAACTCATGCCATCCCTTATATCATTCTATCTAAATCATAAAATGATAATAATCCAACTCTTTAACCATTTTCACGTTGGATTTAAGTTGAAGCAATTGACTTAAACTAAATGACCTAAATTCCAAATAAATGTGAAATAAGACAAAAAATTTCTAAACCACACGTATGACTCGTAGACTGAAGGTAAAACAGGTAAATTAGCGTTACAGTGGTAAATTGGTCTACAAAATTAAAAAAATAAAAAATAGAAAAAAATATTGAATTGATAGAAAATGTAGTAAATTAATGTTGGAGTTGTAATTTGTACGAATAACTTGTAAACAAAACAAAAACCTAGAAAAATGACATAGAACTAGTACATTTACATTAAGCGTGAAATAAAACAAAAAATGTGTAAGCCACACACAAAACTAGTAAATTAATAAAAAATGGTAAATTAATGTTGGAATTGTAATTTGCATGAAGAACTTATAAACAAAACAAAAACTTATAAAAATGATATAGAACTAGTAAATTCACATTAAGTGTGAAATAAAACATAAAATATATAAACCACACATAAAACTCGTAAATTAATAAAAAAAGATAAATTAATGTTGGAGTTGTAAATTATAAGAAGAACTTGTAAACAAAATAAAGACTTAGAAAAATGACATAGAACTTGTAAATTCACATTAAGTGTGAAATAAAACAAAAAATATGTAAACCACAAATAAAACTAGTAAATTTACGAAACAAATGGTAAATTAATGTTGGAATTGTAATTTGCACGAAGAACTTGGAAACAAAACAAAAACTTATAAAAATGACATAGAACTAGTAAATTGACATTAATTGTGAAATAAACAAAAAATGTGTAAATTACAAATAAAACTAGTAAATTGATGGAAAAATGAGTAAATTAATGTTGGAGTTGTAATTTGTACGAAGAACTTGTGAACAAAATAAAAAACCTAGAAAAATGACATAGAACTAGTACATTCACATTAAGTGTGAAATAAAACAAAAAATATGTAAGCCACACATAAAACTAGTAAATTAATAAAAAAAAATGATAAATTAATGTTGGAATTGTAATTTGCATGAAGAACTTGTAAACAAAATAAAAACCTAGAAAAATGACATAGAGCTAGTAAATTGACATTAATTGTGAAATAAAACAAAAAATGTGTAAATCATACATAAAACTAGTAAATTGATGGGAAAATGAGTAAATTAATGTTAGAATTGTAATTTGTACGAAGAACTTATAAACAAAACAAAAACTTAGAAAAAAGACATAGAACTAGTAAATTCACATTAAGTGTGAAATAAAACATAAAATATGTAAACTACACATAAAACTCGTAAATTAATGAAAAAAATGGTAAATTAATGTTGGAGTTGTAAATTATAAGAAAAACTTGTAAACAAAATAAAAATTTAGAAAAATAACATAGAACTTGTAAATTTACATTAAGTGAGGAATAAAAAAAAATATGTAAACCACATATAAAACTAGTAAATTAATGAAACAAATGGTAAATTAATGTTGGAATTGTAATTTGCACGAAGAACTTGTAAACAAAACAAAAACTTGTAAAAATGACATAGAACTAGTAAATTGACATTAATTGTGAAATAAACAAAAAATGTGTAAATTACACATAAAACTAGTAAATTGATGGAAAAATGAGTAAATTAATGTTGGAGTTGTAATTTGTATGAAGAACTTGTGAACAAAACAAAAACCTAGAAAAATGACATAGAACTAGTACATTCACATTAAGTGTGAAATAAAATAAAAAATATGTAAGCCACACATAAAACTAGTAAATTAATGAAAAATGGTAAATTAATGTTCGAATTATAATTTGCGCGAAGAACTTGTAAACAAAAAAAAACTTATAAAAATGACATAGAACTAGTAAATTGACATTAATTGTGAAATAAACAAAAAATGTGTAAATTACACATAAAACTAGTAAATTGATGGAAAATGAGTAAAGAGTTGTAATTTGTACGAAGAACTTGTAAACAAAATAAAAACCTAGAAAAATGACATAGAACTAGTACATTCACATTAAGTGTGAAATAAAATAAAAAATATGTAAGCCACACATAAAACTAGTAAATTAATAAAAAAATGATAAATTAATGTTGGAATTGTAATTTATACGAAGAACTTGTAAACAAAACAAAAACTTATAAAAATGACATAGAACTAATAAATTGACATTAATTGTGAAATAAAATAAAAAATGTGTAAATCATACATAAAACAAGTAAATTGATGGGAAAATGAGTAAATTAATGTTAGAGTTGTAATTTGTACGAAGAACTTATAAACAAAACAAAAACTTAGAAAAAAAGATATAGAACTAGTAAATTCACATTCAGTGTGAAATAAAACATAAAATATGTAAACCACATATAAAACTCGTAAATTAATGAAAAAATGGTAAATTAATGTTGGAGTTGTAAATTATAAGAAGAACTTGTAAACAAAGTAAAAACTTAGAAAAATGAGATAGAACTTTTAAATTCACATTAAGTGTGAAATAAAACAAAAAATATGTAAGCCACACATAAAACTAGTAAATTAATAAAAAAAAATGATAAATTAATGTTGGAATTGTAATTTGTACGAAGAACTTGTAAAAAAAAACTTATTTAAATTCCATAGAACTAATAAATTGACGTAAAACTAGTAAATTGTGAAATAAAACAAAAAATGTGTAAATCACATATAAAACTAGTAAATTGATGAAAAAATGAGTAAATTAATATTGAAGTTGTAATTTGTACGAAGAATTTGTAAACAAAACAAAAACTTAGAAAAATAACATAGGACTAGTAAATTTACATTTAGTGTAAAATAAAACATAAAATATGTAAATCACACATAAAACTAGTAAATTAATGGAAAAATTGGTAAATTAATGTTAGAGTTGTAAATTGTACGAAGAACTTGTAAATAAAACAAAAACTTGTAAATGTTGCATAAAACTTGTAAATCAACATTAACTTGTAAAATTTCATAAAACTTATAAATCACACATAAAATTGGTAAATGTAACCTGAAACTTGAACAAAAAAGAGTAATTACCTGCAACTTAGGAAACAAGTTACCTATTTATTTAGAATTAATGGTAGACATTTTTTATTCAAATCTAACGGTCTACGTTCATTACGGCATCAATGCCGTAAATTTAGTTACGGCATTATAGAATGACCCTTATAGTTATAATATATAAATAACCATAAAGAGAAAAACGTTTGAGCTAATTAACGTGGTCTTCCATTATCTTTACACTATCAAGCAGGGGAACCAATGGAGAAGGTCATCGGCCACCCAGTCCACAAAGAGCAACCTTCCCTTCCAAATTCTACAACATCAGGCAAAACAAAAGAACACCAAAAGGCTGTTACATTTTCTATCAACCACCCTAAGTTTGGTATGAAGAAAATTACTGTGATGATGTTAGCTTCGGTCTTTTACAAGGATGTAACATATGCACTTTGATTTTCTTAATCAAGTGTACGATTTAATTTTTCCGCTTCGAATCGAGACAAATTGAGCATGATTAAGAGCTCGAGTGATCGGATGTTAATTTCGTTATGGGTCCGGTATAAGCTTAATCTGTATTAAGCTTAGTTTAAAAAAAAAAAAGAAAAAAAAGCCGGTTTATATTTTCTGGACATGGGGGGTATTTTTGAAAGGAAGAGAGAGAGAGAGAGAAGAGAGAGAGAACCCGTTTGACCCGGCTGACCCGACCCGGACCCGCGGCTGTGACCCGGCCGGATCTCGCGATTCCGGCCACCTCATCAGCCGTGTTTGGTATCGATCTGAAGCTTGGAAGCCGGCCGACGTATCCCTGCCGTCATCATCGCCGGAAAATGCCTGAAACACTGCCGGTTGGAGCTTGAAACCCGTGGCCAAGACCCGTTTTCGTCGCCGTCGATTTCGCCGGAATTTTGGCACGCCACCACTTGGTTCTTGTTCCTCAGCTCACCAGCATCATTTTCCAACCCACCCCGTCACCTGAATCGGCCGGATTGCCGCCGATTAGCACTTGAAAGCTCGCGGTTTTTGGGGAGCTCGATCCGCCGCCGGCAGCGCGTGTGGGAGGTCACCGCCGCCACCATTGGACTCAGCGTGGCCGGAACTATGAGACCTAAGCTCTCCGTCGCTGTTGACTGAAGTCCGGTCACCGTTGACCGGCAGGGGCAATTCGGTAATTTCATAAAACTTTGGGGGTGATTTTGTAATTTGTGAAATCAGTGGGTAATTTGGCAATTTGAGGTTAAGTCAGTAAGGTAATTTGTGATTTCGAGGATAATTCGGTAATTTAAGTTGTTATGGACATTTCGGTAATTTTACGCTCTAAGGGTAATTTCGTAATTTCTAGTATTGTGATTATTTCCGTGATCCGAAATAAGAACAATTTGGTAATTGAAGATTATACGAATATTTCGGTAAAATAATGATGTTGAGGGCATTTTGGTAATTTTGGCATGTAGGGGTATTTTGGTAATTTTGTACATGCTGGAATAGTTATTGTTGATAAATATTTGTTTCGAGAAGTATTATATAAGAATAGTTGTATTTCAATTTACGGAGAATGATTATGTCGTTTCCTTGATTAGGAGGATTCGTGAACGAGAATCAACTCACGGACGTGGGTGATACCGAGTCTGGACATTGTCACTGTGAGTGGAATATATAAAACTTATTTTTATAGAAAAATGAATTTATTTATATGTGTTGATTTTATTATTACTGAGAAAGAGTTTGATTAATGCTTTTATGACCGTTTTTGAGTGAATGCATGATATTAGAATTGAGTGGATTTGAAATATGTTGAAGAAAGAGAAAATGAGATTTCAGATGTGATTATATGTTTTCATACATGTGTATTAAATGTTATTTGAGAAATTGTTAAACAGTACCCTTCCCTCCAGATACAGAGAAACAGATAATATGAGATGAATACAGAGATACAGATGAGATGAGATAGAGGCCTTTGGGGCCCGTCTGACACACATAGAGGCTTTGGGCCGTGTGTTGGGCGCTTTTGCCTTTTGGGGGCATATGCATGCAGTATGATGAGTACAGATATACTGATATGAGATACAGACAGCTGTTGAGATACAATGAGACAGATGATACAGATGATATACAGGCCTTTGGGGCCGTCTGAGTACACACAGAGGCTTTGGGCCGTGTGCTTGGACTAGATTGATATGATGAGATATGAGATTTTCGCTGTCTATCCGTGTAGCTCCGGGGCGTGGCGATACCCAGATAGTACGTCATTGCCTATCTGTTGAGGTCCGGATATGATGAGATATGAGATTTTCGCTGTCTATCCGTGTAGCTCCGGGGCGTGGCGATACCCAGATAGTACGTCATTGCCTGTCTGTTGAGGTCCGGATATGATGAGATATGAGATTTTCCCTGTCTATCCGTGTAGCTCCGGGGCGTGGCGATACTCAGATAGTACGTCACTGCCTGTCTGTTGAGGTCCGGATATGATGAGATCATATGAATCACAATAAACAATATATATGCTAGACATGTTTGAAAAGTTTATTTTGATATATGTACAGATATTGATTTATGAAATACAAGTGTGCAACCCAAGAGGGAGGGTGAATTGGAATTTTAAAACTTATCCTAGCAAATCCACACAACAAGCAATATAATGTCTTAATAAAATCGAAAACAATAAATTCAATAAAAGCACAATAATTAAAAGAGTAAGTGAAGAGAAAAACGAACACAATGATTTTTACGTGGTTCGGCTATCCCCGCCTACGTCCGCGCCTCCAAGCTCACCCGCTTGAGGATTTCACTATCCAAGCCTTTCCAAGGCTTTAAGCTTTTACAATTGACTTCAAGGTGTCAATGAACCTTTACAACAAGAGATTATATCCCCAATCTCTTTAACCCAAGTGTTTCCCACACTTGTAATCTCACAATTTGAGAAATGAAAAATACAACACTTAATCTCTCTTTAAGAGTGGATATACAAATTGAAGAACAATGATGATACAACAAATGATTTACGAAATGGAAGCTCAATATATGTTGTGTGATCTTGTTTTTCCTTGCTTGGATTCCCAAAAATGAATTGGCTTTGAGTTTATATAGTTTGAGCTCAAAAACTATCCGTTATGCATTTGTCTGCCCGAAAACGGTTAGAGGTTAACTGTAAACGGTTAACCGTTTGCGCTGGTCAAAGTTACCGTTGGGCTAAATTTCAAATAAACGGTTAACCGTTTTCTGTAAACGGTTCACCGTTAATTTCCAGTAACCTGCAAAACAAATTTCGCTTAACCTTTCTCAATAAACAGTTAGGGGTTAAAATAAACGGTTAACCGTTTTCAGTAAACGGTTCACCGTTTTGTTCCAGAATCATTATTTTAACAAAACTGGACAAAACAAGCTTTCTGGACGTTATCGGTTAACCGTTAAAAAATAAACGGTTAGCCGTTTTGCTACAGTGACTGCTACAGTGAAATTATTTTCCAAATTCGCAGTTTGACCCCAAAACTTTATCAAACTATAGTATGGCCCAAAAAGATAGAAAACTTTGCAAATAGGTCCAGTTTTAGAAATTCTAAAAATTACTTTATTAACTCAAAACTTTCTGAAATTATGAAATGACCCCAAATAGTTTATTGTTTCGCACAAAGGTCCTTTTCAACATAATACCCATATTTTCAAAGTTCTCAAAACCTTTCACTTTAGTCCAAAATATTTATAACTTATAATATGACCCAAAACATATAAATAGATTCAAATAGGTCCAAATCCGAAACTCATAACAATATTAAAGGTTTAAAACACATTTATTTTAATCCAAAACATTTTGATTTCATAGCCTCATTTTCTTATTATAAAAACACAATTTGTAAATCTTTGTTTAATCAATACATATAATTTGTTATCATCAAAATCAATATATATAGCTAAATAAGCTAACAATCTCCCCCTTTTTGATGATGACAAAATACATTACAAAGATTTAATCTATTTATAAAAAGTCTCATCCTTAATAAATGTAAGGTTAAAAAATTTATTTAAAATAGACTTCCCTTGCATACATGCATACTCCCCCTAGATACATGCATATTTTCATAACATCATTTTTCATTAAATATAAAACATTTATAACATGAAAATAATGATTTATTTAAAATGTATAAAAACATAGTTTGAGCTTAAAAAATTAATCATTCTTAATCTTGTTTGTTATCATCAAAATCAATATTATGGAAACATATATGTTAACAATTTATATATATTTTGCCCATGTATTTATATGATATGTTGATATGTGTTTATGGACATAGGCATGTGTGAATATTTCATTGGCATGAGCACGAAACTGCATTATGTTTTCCATATTTCCTGAAAAATGAGAAAGTTGATTTTAGCAAATGAAATTTGAAAAGAAAAAAAAGATTATTTTACAGTTTTAGCTTGGATGCTTAAATTCGTTACTGGCTTAGTGAGGACTCTCGAGATGTTTATATAGTTATGAGATAAGTGGGCGAAGGACGCATTGCGAGAAGCCCAAAGAGTATGAAAGAGAAAGTTAAGAGTGTCCTACTAAACAGTAATCGAATGAAGGTAGCTCAAGTAAGAGATTTGAAAGAGAATGTGAAAATTTGAGAAAGATAAAATGATATTTTGATGGAATTGATTTGAGAAAGAGTAATTCTTTTAAGTAAATTTATTTATCAGAAACTAGTCTCCACTCACTGAGTTTTATACTCATTATGTTTTTATCATATTATTTCCCCCACAGGAGATTTGCAGGTACATCCGTCGACCCAGTATCGGTAGATAGATTTGTATTTGTGGCCACGTGATGGTGCTAGGAGTCGTAGATTTAATATATTAATATTTGGGATTTTGTGAGTTGTACTTATTGTTATATTTTGTTATTAAGGATAACCATTGTATTTGTTTTTATATTGGAGTGATTTGGAGTGATTGTGTTGTGTTGACTGAAGAAGTTGGATTTGAAGTTTGGATGGTTATTAAGATAATTTTGGGAGTGTTGTTTTGTAATTGTAATTTTGAGGATGTTGTTATTATAGGGGAGATTCTGTCGAATTTTCGACGAAATTCTTAGACGTTATTTTTATTATTGATCCGATTTTACGAGATTAGACAGACTCGTCCTGGGGTGCGGGGCGGGTCGTTTCAAAGGATGCGGACATTTAATACTGTATGTATGTTAAGGGTAATAGTATTTTCTTAAATTATATTAATGTCTTCATTTGTAAATTCAATTAGGGTTATTTTAATAATGTAAATTTTTATGAAAATTAAGGGTGTCCAAAATATAAATTGGAGTGCAACTTAATAATCCGACCCTTTAAAAAATAACTGTATATACAGCATTTCTTCTTTAGGATTATGTGGTTTGTATATTCCTTGCACGCTATGATTACCTGTCGACTGAATATCAGCAACGGTAACTATCCTTGTGAAGTTCAATTAATCAGCATAAGTTTGATGTGATTTCTTGCAGTCTTCCCTTGTCCATCTTTCTCTCAGTGCCTCACATGCTCATGCAAAATCTCCTTAATTTTTTCTCTGTAACATGCATTTGATTCAATCAAATGTCTAGCTAATATCAGATTTAGAGTTTTGGTCAATTGCTATAAAGTAAGGGTAACGCATTGTCACTTTTCAGGTTCCATTTTCAATCTCAAAATTCACAGCAGATGGATTTGGTGTTTCCGTTCCAAATAAACAATTGCTTGGAAGTCTTGTTCTCACACTCCTAGTTCCTCTACTATACGGAATGTAATATCTCGTTTTTTATTTTTTTCCCCTCAAATTTGTGAGGAAGAAAATTCTTGGGAGATTGAAGCAAGAGCAGGATTTTGGGTTTTGTATAAATTCATAGCTCCCATGCTATAAAACCAGGCAACGAGTGTATTGATAACTTCAAGTGGCAGACATTAATTTAAGAGTTTAAACATCGTTAACGTAATCTTGAGATGTTTTGTTTGTCAAATTACTTTTCTAAGCTTTTAAGTTCCTTGTAAATGTATTTCATGATTTACTGCTTCATTGGTTTCTAAAGCTATGATTTTCGATCACTAGCCAGATTGGAGTATTCGTTTATAGCAGTCTTGAGTATTGGTCACGTGCTTGTTATTTGAAGTTTGAAAATTTGAAATTATTTTAGCTCCCAGTTGCTTTTTTTTTTTTTATGGGGCTTGCTGCGTCATGCTCATATGTGACAGTACATAGTAATAGAAATCTCTAGCAGCCACTAAATTCTTTTACTTTGGTACTATGCAGCTAACATTCCATAAGTCTCCGTAGAAATCTCAAATTAATTAATTTCTTTGGTCAGAAATTTTTATCCACGCTGATATTAGCTATTCGACAATGCTTACGTGAATACTGGTTGAGTAATGACTGATGTTTTCTGTTAAATGAGAAAAATTAAATCATTTTTTTACAAAATACGTAGTTAACAAAATTTTCCTTCTAGTCTTTTTTCTTTTCTTTTTTTCTTTTTTCTTTTTTCTTTTTCTTTTTTTAACTTAAATGTGAATGGAATCTAATACTCCTCAAAAATATTATATGGCCTAATAAACATGTGACTTCCCATTCGCCATTTATGCCTTGTTGAAAGAGGGTTGATGGTTGATGGTTTTGTACCTCAAGCCATTTCATCCTTTATGACTGCAACGCAACAACAATCTGTTTGTTTGAAACTTCCGGTTTACATATGTAAAGTTTTAAAGTTACTGGATGCAATTGTGGAGGGATGCACAAGTAAGCTATATCATGTTGTAAAGCTTTAAAGTTACTGGCTGCAATTGTGGAGGGATGCATAGGTAAGGTATATCATGTTTCCATAGTTATTTGTTTTGATCAGTTCTCATAGTTTCTATGCAGAAGCCTGTTCTTGTTGCATGAATTAGGGTGGGAGAATTCAGGTTTGGATCAACCTAGTCGGGTTGAGAAAAAAGTAACTTGAACTAATTTCTGATTGGATCTGCTATGATTATATACGGAACGGGTCGAGTTCAAGTTAAAATCAAATTCTGGTCAATTAGAATGGATTTGGATAATATTCGGATTAGTGATAATTTTGAGCATTTTTTCTTTTTATTGAATATTTTTATAAATTATTTTAGTTATTAGAAGATTGTTTTAATGTAATTATCTCATTTTAAATTGTTTTTACCAATTTAAACAAATGTAATTATCTCATTTTAAACTGTTTTTACCAATTTAAACAAAAAAATGAAACTACTCCTATGAAATCAAACGAATAAAAATTAAAATAAACTACTACTATCAGATCAGGTCGGGTTATTTGTGTGCCCCTAACACAAATTGATCTAGATTGCTTTATTCTAAAACTCTTTGATGTCGCTACTCTCTTATTTCGTGGCTTCTTATATCAATTTTTCTAGTTGCATGTGCTCCTATTGGAATTTAAATTTCATTTCTCGATTACCAGTTGACTTAAACAAACATTTTACGAACATCGATTTATCCTTATATATAGCATACTATAAAAATACATAATATGAACCATACGTATTCTTTAAAATTAAAAAAATAGAAATGAAAAAAAAAGTGAAACACCTGGATATAGATGCTCTTAAACTCCCTGAAAGAGAAACTGAGATTGCTACACCAAAAAAGTGGTTTAGATGATAAGAATCTTAAAATAGCATTTGGTGAAGATTTCTTAGTAGACAAGCCTTATGGGTTCCCTAGAGTAGGTGGAAAAGCTCCCACAACATCGTGTACAGTTTATTACTCATTAGATGATAGTTTGTGCTCAGTCCCGCTTCAAATGGATTTATGAATTTTTGTTGAAAGGGATATACTTCTAAATGCATCGAGATATGGGTTAAGAGCAATTCTTATGCAAAACCAGTGCCCAGTCACTTACTTCAACCAAATATTAACAGTTAAGACTTGGCTCAAGTCAGTTTATGAGCGTGAACTCATGGCAATTGAGCTATTCAGAAGTGGAGGCCCTACCTCCTAGGGCGACGTTTCATCATCTGAACCGATCAAAGAAGTTTCAAATTCCTGTTGAAGCAACATATGGTAACTATGGAACACCAATGCTGGTTGTCGAAGTTATTAGGCTATGAGTTTGAGATACAGTATCGGTTGAGGTTGGAGAATAAGGAGGTAGATGCCTTATCACAACGAGAGGAAAAACCTCAATTGGCAGCTTTATTGGTGCCTTTGGTGATGGTTTGGGACGCATTGTTATGAGAGATTGAGGCAGACGAGGGGCTGGTAAAGATCCAGATAGTGTTGCTATGTGGGGAATCGGGATACCCAAGTTATTTTATAGATGGACAAGGACTGTTATATCAAGGGCGGTTGGTGCTACCGAGGACATCACACTGAATATCGAAGTTGTTACAAAAGTTTCATGAGAGTATTATTGGGGGACATTCCTATGTTCTAAAAACTTATCGGCGTTTAGCCACAGAGCTGTATTGGTAGGGATGAAGAAGGATGTCGAGGAGATTGTAGTGAGGTGTGATGTGTGCCAACACCAGAAATACATGGCAATGGCGCTAGGAGGGTTGTTGCAACCATTATCACCACCCAATAAGGTTTAGGAGGAGGTGATGATAGATTTTATTAAGTGATTGCCACATTTGGATAGATACATGGTGATCTTGGTGGCGGTCGATCGTCTAAGCAAGTATGCTTATTTCATACCCCTTACGACACAGTTATACTGCTGTGATGGTTGCAACGACGTTTATGTGTGAGGTCGTACATTTACATGGAATTTTAGAGTTGATAGTAACAGATCGAGATAAGATTTTTCTGAGCCATTTTTAGAGGGAGTTGTTTAAGATGTAGGGTGCAGTTTTGAAAAGGAGCACAACTTACCATCTACAGACTAATGGGCAGACTAAGATAGCCAATCAATGTGTAAAGACCTATATGTGATGTTTTATGTTAGACAAATCTAAGTAATGGGCGAGGTGGTTAGCATGGTTAGAGTATTGGTACTGGAGGTGCAATATTCCAAACGAAACCTAACCATGCCACGCATCCATCTTATCGGATAACAAAAGCTATTCTGAGCAAATAACCCCCAAGCTATTCCGAAGGAATAACATCTAAGAAAAAAATTCTTTTGGAGCTTATAAAAATGGCAAGAGGAGAGACTTAGTTCCGCAATCCATTAGTCTAAAGAAATCACGTCCAAAGTTTATACGAGTAAGAAAACACAAAAGGTCAGAATAATTCCCTAGATCATATTTACCTTTAGGTGTACAGGAATTGTGGGTGACACATGTCGTTAGATTGAAGGTTCAAAGAAAAACCTATATCTATATCACTTATCATCCATAAATAAAGACTAATCTCTAAGAGAAAATAGGTCTTTGGTCTAAAAAATAATTATTCATATTTAGAGAGAGAAACTCATCTTCTCTATTTTTCTTTTTTCTTTAATCTTAATCAAACACTAACGTGGGCATCGAAATACCTTTTTAGGTACTCACCCCTCCAGATTCGAGGCCAAGGATCATGATAAGTTCTCACAAATTATAAATACATGTAAAGGTAAAAAAATGCAACACCTTCAAGTACAATACTTCTTATCACACTGCTTCAAAGACCACTCCTTTTAAAGATCTTGTATGGGCGTGATCCTCCTCATTTGGTGTATTATGAACAGGCTTTGACACCTGTATAGCAGGTGGATCAATATTTGGAAGAACGATATTGAATATTGGATGATTTGAAAAGTCATCTATCTAAAGTGCAGCAAATAAAGAAAAAATAAGCTGATAGTCATAGGAGGGACGTACAATTTACAATAGGAGACTGAGTTTATTTGAAGTTACGACAAAAGTCTATTGCGTGACGGAGGAATGAAAAGCTCTCCCCTCGGTATTTTAAGCCCTATGAGATCGTAGAAAATATTTGAGACATGGCGTACTGATTGAAGCTGCCACCAACATCAGTTATTCACCCAGTGTTTCATGTGACTCAGTTGAGACGAGCTATTAGAGAACATACACTCTCTCCTTCGCTTCCGCTAACGCTAACTAAGGACATGATAGTAATATTAGAACCAATTGCTATGGAGGGAGTATGTCAAGGAGCAACAAGACAACCAATATATAATGAGGTGTTGATTGCATAGAAGGACCTGCCAGACTATATGGTGACTTGAAAGGCATATGAGTTGATACAACAATAGTTCCCAAATTCCACCTACAGGACAAGGTGTCTTTCTGGGAAGGGAGTAATGTTAGACCAATGAAAACTTATGTTAGGCGCAAATATAAAGAGGCAAAAGTAGTTTAGTAATTTTAGGGGTACGAGTAGTTTAGTAATTTTATTATTAATTAGGGTTCAGGTATAAATAAGAGATTATGAAGTCATCTAGGGTTTATGTTGAGTTTTATCTACTATTGGCAGTAATTAGGAGTTGGGAGAAATTGACATACCTCTCGAATTGTAAGTCAAGATTGTTATTTCTTTTGATTTAATCAATAAAAATAGCCCTAATTTAGCTCTAAGTCCTATCATAATTGACTTTGCCTGGTTTTGTATATATTTACTTGGCCAATTTTAGTTTCATTTTCCTCCATTGTTGTCCTAAAGGGGATGAAAACATATTCTTCATTGTTGATGCGCCATCTATCTTTTTTACAGCCTAATTTACTGCCTTACAAGTTCACCTAATAATTTTATTTTTTGTTATGCAGGAAAGACCAATTCATTCATATTGCACCATTTAAAATGATTTTCCTACTTCAATTTGTCAGGATCTCAACAACATAAGTTTATACATTTCTTTTCAGACGTCAAACTACTATTGCTGATAAAAAGAATACATGTTGTTACTTAACTTTTACACACAAACATATGATTCATGGTTTCTCCACATGCACCTTAGTCTTATTTATAGTCAATAACTTTGAATGAAGAAAGCCACTAAAAAAATGAGTAGCTTCGTAGGCTAAATTCAAGACAACTGTAGACAAAAAGTAAAATTGTCTATCTTAGCATTTTAGTAGCTCATGGAGATCATCAAAATTGAATTCTCAAGTAATGATGGTTTCCTGGACATATATCATACTCTATTCCATTAGGGACATATTTGCCACTGCCTTAGTTTTGTTTCAGTGTGCCCTTGGGAAAAAAGCCTAATAAAGTGCCTAAAATGTTTTTTTTAAAACTTAACTGGGCACTTGTTCTAGAAATATTTGTTTGTATGGCTACTGCATTTTAATTTAATGACAAAAGCATCTTATTCGAAGGTTGAACTTACCACTGCTTCAAAAGTTTTATAGGAAATTTACCCATTTGACCATTTTCCAAAATTCGATATAAAAAAGACATTACTTCAGATTTTCTTACAATAACAACCATTTCCGAAGCTCTTGGACCAAAATACCACTAAAACTAAATAAAACAAACAAACCACAAAAAACATCTCATATCGCCCCAATTACGCCCACACAAAGTTCTTTCACTTCCAGCAGACACTTTTGGCACTTCTTGAGTTCCGCCGAATTCCTTTACTTCCAGCGGTAATTTCCTTCACTTCTAGCGTTTCTTGAGTTCCACCCAGTTTCTTCACTTCTAGCAAGTTCCTTCACCTACGATTTCGGTACTTTCTCTAGCTTTTTCATTAATTTAGAATAAATTTTTGTTTAAATTGCCTAGTTGATTTATAATTGATCATAGTTAATCATTATGATGTGTATTAGGGATGAAAATATTAGAGTTTTTCTAAGATTAAGATATCTAATAAATGGCATAACAATTGTTTGTTTAATTGCCTCTAAGAAATTATTGATCTAAATTTAGAATTATTTTGAGATTAAAGAGAAGGTTGGTGTGCCAACCAATCAAGAACGTGGATGGTTGCTCATGTTGCCTAAAATTTAGCCATGTCAAGCTTAGGCAGGGCGGGTGGCTTCCCCCCATCACCCAACCAAATGGCCATGCATGGCGTGGGAGGCTGAGCAACGCGGGCGACATGCTTGCGTCGCTCAGCCATGTAATAGGCGACAACATCATTTGGTTGGGTGATACATGTTGTCGCCCATGTATTTGAGTTGCATGTGCTCTAAGCGATGAGAACCAAACCTAGGCAACATAATTGTGACACCCATATATGGTTGGGCGATATATCCTATTGCTCAAGAACTGGGTGACGCAGGTACATGGGCGACAGTAATTTTCTAATTGTTTTAGTTTTGCCTTTTTCTTTGAAATATTTATGCTAATGCTGTCCTAATTTATTACTTAGATGTGTCTGATGAGCAGATGCATCCCTGGTCATTGAAGATACCAATCAAGGATCATTTCTAGGGTTGCGTTTCGAATTTAATGAGATTTAATTTTTTCACTACGCATATACAAACCAAGTTAACTGACACTCAATTTGGTCAATTTTTGGTTATTTTCTAGCCATAGGGGACCTTGGATGAGTACCAATTGTTGTTTAGAATTGACAACGAGATGGTCAGTTTCTCTCTTCAAGAATGGTGTTTGGTGACAGGTTTGAAATCTGGTAATCTAGAAAATTTGCACTAAAAACACTTAGGTTGGTAAATACGTGATCAGTATTTTGGTGGAGCTCAATACTTAAGCTTAACAAATTCGGTAGCAGGTTTGATGATTTCAATTTCGCTAACATGGATGACACGGACGCATTAAGGATTGCTTTATTCTATTTCACATATACAGTTTTGTGTGCAAGACCCTTTGAACGGAGAATCACGAAAGAGATAATGCATGTTGTGAATTATTTGGATTATTTCAACAACTTTTCTTGGGGTACCTATACGTGGAAAATTCTCTACAAGCAAATGACTAAAAGCTTGATTGGTAAAGTTAACAAATATAAGAATAGCACATCAAGGATCACATTAGAGAGAAGTATAATTTCTCTGGTTTTGTTTATGGTGTTCAGGTACTTTGAAAAAATTGTTAATTAAATATATAGTGCTTGATCATATAATTTTTTTAACTTTACTTGGTGTAGACTTGGATTTTCGAGTTAGTTGGAACAATTACAGGAAAGTATTGCATCCAAACAAAATTAAAGTATTCGCACATACTCAAGTGGAGTTCGTCTTCTACCCTACAATAGCCAGATGTGGCAAAGATATTTAATGCGCTAATGGTAAGTGCAACCAAATCACTTATTTTGTCTATACATTGCTTATAGTTATTCCAACTTAAATTTATATCCCTAAATTTTTTCACTGTGCATGTAGACAAAGACAAAGCAAGTCTTGAATAGAACTAAGACAAAGAGCAAAAAAGCATATTATCAGGATGTGATGACTTACAAACCTCTTATTCCAATTTGGGTTGTTACGATAGGAATAAGTTCAATTAGCCACACCAAAAAATTTGTATTTCATACTAGTTAGAATACATTTTGCTAAATCAAAAAAAATAAAATTATTGTGCAATATTCACAAAAAGTTGTTGAACAGGAACTTAATATAAATGAATATATGCCAGACAACCAACCTGACGATGACCAACCCAACAATAACAATTTTACA
The DNA here is from genome assembly GCA_029633175.1 of Citrus glauca. Lineage (NCBI taxonomy): Eukaryota > Viridiplantae > Streptophyta > Magnoliopsida > Sapindales > Rutaceae > Citrus > Citrus glauca. Next base: position 8,914,235 of record JAQOOD010000004.1, on the reverse strand, counting down.
GCTAATGACACAACTGGAGGTGTTCAGCCTAACAATGAACCACCCAATGGCGACAACTTTATAGGTAACGACCAAACTAGAGGTGGGACACTTAGTGATGATGGTGCACTCGATTCTGAGGTTAGATGTGCATATTAAATTAAAACAGTTATTTTCTATTTTAAATTCTCTTTAAAGTTTCTTAATATATATAATATATGTTTTATAGTGAACAGAAAAAAATTATTATGATTAAATCGTTCGTAAAGTGAAGAAGATCGAGGTTGATGTTGCCGAAATAAGGACAGAGTTCCAGAGATCAAACAATTATTAATGAGAATCCTTGGATCATATAATTATTTGACACCTCGGCCAATATATGGGGAATCCTCTTATCAACGCTCTTTTTCGGTAAGCAGGTTATTCATATAATGAATTATGCTCTTTATTCTTTCTTGATTCTGACACTAAATTACAATGACTAATTGATAGGTGTCGCCAGACTTTGGAGTATTTGAAGACCCTATTATAACACCATGTGAGTTTGCTTTAGTGGACAAAGAAAAATCCTGACAAACAATTGGCTTATGGACTTAAAAGATGACAGTGTTCAAATCCTCATGAAACTGTTGGGTGTTAGTTTGTTTGGACATCAGTTGAAGAAATCACACCTCTTAACTAGTCCATACATTATCTCTAAAGTGAAAAAAAAAGTAAACTTTATAACATTCAAAGTATTCTAACAATGAACCAATAAACGTAGATGAATTGACAATTGTTGATGTAGATCTGATAAGAAGGGCTGATAATCCAATCTTTCAAAGTGAGTTTGAGCAATGATACTATAATGAAATCACAGTTGGTCGACCTACTAAATTTGGGAAATAGTTGTTTGAGATACTTTTGTGTGGCAACAAAAGCAGACCACTTGGATGGTTGTGAGATCAGGTAAGTTCCTTGATCGTTATCTTTGTTGATCAGTGAATTTGTTGACTCGATCGTTTTTTAATTTTCTGTTATGGATTCGATAGCAAAGCACATAAATGGTAAGTTTGACGAGATTATCTATGATTTTACATTATCATTAAACTATTATTAGATATATTTGGAATCATTGTGGGGAGATGGTAAGGTTGATTTAATGACAATAGATTACGAAAGTTTAACATGCTACGAAAATGGTCAGGAAGACACATTGTCTAAGCATTGGGTGGACGTCGACATAGTATGTATACAAATTTTTTTCCAATTTCTCAACTTAATAATAATTAATATGTAATAATCTTTTATTTAATTTGATGTGCAAGTCTATATTATAGTGAACTTTAAGGGAGATCATTGGTTGTTGGCTCAATTTAATCTCGAAAAAAAAATATAGTTTTATGACTCGTCGATTGCGCTTTACAATGACTGAATATTTCAGGATGTTATTACCACTAAGAGTTATCATTCCTCATCAGTTAGCGCTTATAGATTTTTACAAAACACGTGAGGATAAGCAACCAAATGGATGTTGGGAATGCAAACGTTTTTACGATTTACCGCAACAAACCCCAAGCAGCGGGGGCTGTGGAGCGTTTATGTTGATGTACATGTCTCATCTAATGTTAAACTGTACACCTAACTTTAGCTACTGTGGAGATTTGCTTAAGAAAAAAATTGTTATAGATATATTTATGAATGCAATTTTGTAAAAAGACATATTATTGAACATATACTATTAAGTAGTCTTATTTTATATTCCTATTGTCAATTGACATTTTCAGCAGCCACTAAAATCGAGCAATATGCAACTTTCTGAAAAACTAGGCAACACAACCTGTCGCCCGATTTTCTTGAGACTTGCAAAATACTTAAAAAAATATCAATGGAGAGCTTTCTAGAAAATCGAGCCACACAACTTGTTGCTCGGGTGACACAGCCTGTTGTTCGATTTTCCCAAGACTTGCAAAATGCTTAAAATCAGGCAACAGGATTTGTTGCTCGGTGATGCATCTGTCGACCGAGCAACACAGCCTGTCATCCTGTTTTTTCGAGTATTGTCAATCGCTTGATTGTAATCAATAGCATTACACCTTAATTAATCAACATAATAAAGTCATTCCAAATTTAGATAATACAAGATTTATCAAAATAAGATCCTCCAATAAGTCTTACATGATAAAGTAATTCCAAATTAGATAATACAATTTTCAAAATTAAATATATCTTAGAACGCATTAAGACACCATTAATGCAGATTTGCTAGAAAGGGATTCTTACACGTCTTCCGGTTATGGCCAAGACCCCCGCACTGACCACAAGTTATAGTGGATCGAGGGATATCTTCACCTATAGATCATATGTTTTGCGTTTTCTGACGGCTGGAAGATGATGGTACATCTAGTGGGTTCACTTGCAATGTTTCGACATTAATTGTAATTTTCCAATTGGCCATGTCACCAACTGAAATAATAAGTTAAAAATATGCCATCACTAATGTCTCCTTTGTGTAGTAACGAGAACAAAAGCTTATACGATCTACTCGGAAATATAGGCAAACCGCAATTACAAGAGCACAAACAAATTAATCTACTTGAAATACTCTATAATTGCAATTCCCTGTTTCTTATTTCAAGAAAACTCTCCTTAATACCACATTCTTTTACCTGAAACTGATGGTCAAATACATTTAAAACACACATTTTAGTGGCAATGTCTGTTCTACAATCGTATATTTTCTGTGCCCAAGTTATAAGGCGAGTAGTCATGGATTCGACCACTTTCTTTCTATCATAAAACCATTGTTGCATTGTAAGTCCAAAGTGGTCAACCAATTAAGTAATAGGAAATTTTCTTGGTTCATTCATCAAAGCATTGATGCTCTCTGCAATATTAGTGGTTAGAATGCCATATATTCAACCTTCGAAATGAGACAGAGCAATAATTAAGGCCAACGTCTTCGAAATACTTTGCTACACCTGCATGAATACCTCATAAAACCTCCATTTGTTTTCCAAACTCTATAGGATCACACATTTTTCTACTTCTTGAAATGCTCGCTTAAAAGAATACTTGCAAAATTTATCAGAATTCGTAAAATGAGACTTCACATTACCTTGCAAATAGTAAAAACAAGGTTCGTGTATTGCACTAAGAAATATCCTATAAATGACTTTTTGAAGAATTGTGCAATGATCATAAATAAATACCAATTTCGAAACATCTCCAATAACTCCAAGCAAATTTTATCATAAGTCATTCCCATGAAGCATCATTTTCTAAATATATTATCCCAATGGCTATCGGATAAATTTGGTTATTCCTATCTAAGCTTGTTGCAACTAACATACTCCTTTTGTATTGACCTTTCAGATGAGTCTCATCCACAACAATTACTAGCCTTATAGACCTTATAAAACCCTTGATACAAGATCCAAGAGCCAAAAAATAGTATAAAAAATTATTATGCTCATCTAGAAGAAGTGGATAAATGGTTCTATTGTTTTTGTTTTTCAAAACATGCAAGGATTTAGAAAGTAAATTATATAACTCTCCCAAAACTCCTCGAATTAATTTAAGAGCTTTTTCTCTGGCCCGATATGCTTGTTGGTATGATAAATCGATTGTATAATCATTTTTCACATCTGAAATGATATCTTTTTAAGTGTATATACGTTCGGTATCAAGAAACTTTTGGTTGATCATTTCACTGATAACCCTACTACTTGCTTAGTGATGACCATTATGGAAAATGTCATTATGACAAGTGTGTACCATCTCATATCTCTTCACTAACCACTTCACATTCTCCTTGTCATTCGGCCTTGCTGCTCGAAGTGACCATTTACATGTATCCAAAGCCCAACGGGCCTCATAACATTCCGTTGTTGACTTATACACCTTGAACTCAAACTTGTCCTTAATGATAATATTGCTAAGCTTCATGTGAAAGAGTTTCTTTGTGCTGAATAATAGACCCACACAAATACCATTGGAACTAGAACCATCAGCCATGTCTAAAGCTACCTAATCTGATTGTACAATTGGAGCCTCCAACTGCAGTGGGTCTATTGGACTTGGAACTCTGGACTGACTTCAGCTACGAGCCATTGGACTGACAGACCGACTTTTGCTACAAGTCTTTAAACTAATAAGATGATTTTGAGAAGAATCATTAACATCCTGAAACCGATCTACATCCTCCACAATGTTGATTAGACTATTACAATGTCCAAAATTCATTTGCGACTCAATGTTATATGTTTCTACATGCATATTATCTACTTCTGTATTGACAACATTGTCATCAATAGCATTGTTATAGGAGCAGAATGAAGAGTAGTGTTCAAAGGCTGATGTTTGAATTGATGGCATCAAAGGAAGTTCTATAGGAACTTTAGGAGTTGTCGTCACATAAATGGGAGTGCACCCATAATTAATTTAATTAGGGTTCATAAGCATAATCACTCTCACCATTTTATTGTCCACTATGTCTATAGTGATGAATCAATGAGTTGCATCAGATGAGTTAAATTCACATTTGTCTTTACTGTGAGGGAATATTTATCCAGACTTTTCTTTAGAATTCCATATAACTTTCTAATAAATTATTCAAATGTTGCATCTTTTTGGAAACAAAATGCAGTAACTTTTTCATTCTCATACTCCATACAACCATCTTTCGAAGTCTCCTACACTCCATCAGAATACATCTTCAGAACTACTGACTCCATTAACCTGATGTTAAATAATAATAATACTTTATTAAAAACACTACAAACAATAACATTACTATATTAAATAAATAACTAATTGTAAAAAAATTCAGGTGATCTGGGTGACAAAACTATCGCCTAGGTGACAATATTGTTTATTAGGCAACGAGAGCACTAATCGCCCGACATGCAGTATTTTGTCGTCCGGGTGACGAATACCAGAATCTAGGCGACAAGTACCTGTCAACCGAGCAGCAAATATTTTGTCGCTCGAGTGACAAGTCATTCTAAGTTTGGACGATAGTTTTGTCGCCAGGGTAATAGGTATTTGTCGCCTGGATTTTGGGTTTCATCTTCAACATCGTTCAAAATTCATTTTCGTCAGATTTTGCCAAAATTTTACTAATTCATAAATCTATAACCTCACATTAACCATTTAATGTACCCACATTATAATAAAATGAACAACTAATCTTTTGTATGAAACTAAATCAAAAAATAAAAGATAAAGATTGAAAAAATAATAACTTTAACTTTTTATGATTCTTTAGTTTGTTTAGTTTTAGTGGTATTTTGGTGCAAGAAACACCAGAAGTGAAGGAAATCGCCGCTGAAAGTGAAGGAACTCAGCAGAACTCAAGAAGCACTGGAAGTGTCCACTGGAAGTAAAGAAACTTTGTGTGGGCGTAGTTGGGGCGATATGAGATGTTTTTAGTGGTTTGTTTGTTTAGTTTAGTTTTAGTGGTATTTTGGTCTAAGAATTTTGGAAATGGTTGCTATTGTAAAAAAAACTGAAGTGAAGTCTTCTTTTAAATTGAATTTTGGAGAAGTGGTCAAATGGGTAAATTTTCCAAGTTTTATTAGGAAAATGCAGTGAAAATATGATTAAGCTAACATGTCTCTACTTCTTTTGGTAATAGCTCTCTTTGGCATACAACTAAACAAGTGATTGCCTAGCGTTGCTTCCAACAGCAAATGTAAATGAGAAAAGCTCGTGATTGATGATGCAAAAAATCTTCTTATTCATAAATAGTTGTTGGGAAATTATGCTCTTTAAAAGCATATGTGTTTATTTAACTGTAATAAACAATTTTTCTGATTAATAAAATAAATGAGGTATTTTATTCAATATCTTAATTGCATTAATATTTGTTTTAAGTCCATTTAATCATATTATATGTATTTATGTGATCACCATGTGGATTCACAGAAGACATAAATACAAGTTATCTTATGATTAAATAAATTTAGTTCGCAGTTGAAAATGGGATTATATCTCAATTGACTGCCCCGGGTACACCACAACAAAATGGGGTAGCTGAAAGAAGAAATAGAACTCTTTTGGATATGGTGAGATCTATGCTTAGTTATTCGTCATTACCAATCTCTTTTTGGGGACTAGCACTGGAAACTGCAGTTTACCTCTTAAACTTAGTTCCATCTAAGTCAGTGCCTAAAACCCCAATAGAATTATGGTTAGGTCGCAAACCAAGTTTACGACATGTCCATATTTGGGGATCACCAGCACATGTGCTGAAACCAAAGGCAGACAAAATGGATTCACGTTCTGAGGTTTGTATGTTTGTGGGGTATCCCAAAGGAACAAGGGGAGGTTTATTTTATAGTCCTCAAGATAGGAAAGTGATCGTGAGCACACATTTCACTTCCCTCGAGGAAGACTATATGAATAACTTCAAACCTAAGAGTAAGGTAATACTTGAAGAACTGTCAGATGATCAGGTTGATGCTCAGCTTTCAATGCCTGTTACAGAACAGGAAGAACAGCAACAACCAGATGATCAACACAGGATTATCCCTGAACAACCATCACTTTTAGAACCTCGTCGTAGTGGGAGGGTAACTAGGTTACCTGCGAGATACATGCTTTTGGGAGAAACCTATACGGCTATCTCAGATGAACACGTACAAGATCCCACTAGTTACAACGAAGCTCTAATAGATAGAGATGTTGAATTTTGGAAAAAGGCCATGAGTCAAGAAATGGAATCCATGTATTCCAACAAAGTCTGGGAACTTGTAGAGGCACCAAATGGGGTAAAACCTATAGGGTGCAAGTGGATTTACAAGAGAAAAAGAGGAGTAGACGGAAGGGTGGAAACATTTAAAGCAAGATTAGTAGCCAAAGGGTTTACTCAAAAAGAGGGAATCGATTATGAGGAAACTTTTTCTCCGGTTGCTATGCTTAAATCCATTAGGATTCTGCTCTCCATTGCCGCAGTGCTAGATTATGAAATTTGGCAAATGGATGTCAAGACTGCCTTTCTTAACGGGCATCTTGAAGAAAACATCTATATGCAGCAACCAGATGGATTTGTACAAAAAGGCCAAGAACACATGGTATGTAAGTTGCATAGATCCATTTATGGATTGAAGCAAGCATCCCGGTCATGGAACATCAGATTTGATCAAGCGATTAAATCGTTTGGATTCATTCAGAACATTGATGAACCATGTGTGTACAAGAAAATTCAAGAAAAATCTGTATCATTCCTAATTCTTTATGTAGATGATATTCTCCTAATTGGAAACGATATAGGAGTATTGACTACAATAAAGAGTTGGTTAGCAAAACAATTTGATATGAAAGACCTGGGAGAGGCAAGTTATATTCTTGGTATCAAGTTACTACGAGACCGGAAGAATAAAACTTTAGCCTTGTCTCAAGCGGTCTATATCGATAAGATATTGGCTAGATTTAGCATGGAAAATTCCAAGACTGGTTTATTACCATTCAGACATGGAATTACATTCTCTAAGGATCAATCACCTAAAACATCTGAAGAGATAGAGAGAATGAGACGTGTTCCCTATGCAGAAGCTGTGGGAAGTCTTATGTATGCCATGCTTTGCACTAGGCCAGACATCTGTTTTGCGGTAGGGATGGTTAGTAGATATCAATCTAATCCTGGACCTGAACACTGGACTGCGGTCAAGCATATAATGAAGTATCTAAAAAGAACCAAAAATTATATGCTTGTGTATTCCGGTGATGAACTCATTCCAGTGGGTTATACTGATTCTGACTTTATGTCAGATAAGGATTCCAGAAAATCAACTTCCGGCTATGTGTTTACATTGGGAAGTGGAGCTATAAGTTGGAGGAGTGTGAAACAATCTTGTATCGCAGACTCCACAACTGAAGCTGAATATGTGGCTGCATCCGAAGCTGCAAAAGAAGCTGTATGGCTCCGCAAGTTCCTACAAGATCTTGAGGTGGTACCTGCTGTATCTTCACCCCTGAAACTATTTTGTGATAATAGTGGTGCGGTAGCTCAATCTAAGGAACCAAGGAACCACAAGAAACAAAAACATATTGAGAGGAAGTATCATCTTATAAGGGATATAGTGCAGAGAGGTGATGTGGAGGTTACTCAGATTGCGTCACAGCAAAACTTGGCAGATCCTTTTAATAAGGCCATACCTGGGAAACCTTTTTACTTGCACTTGGAATCCATGGGCATGCGTGAGATGCCAAATATGCTTTGAGAGCTAGTGGGAGATTGTTGGGAAATTATGCTCTTTAAAAGCATATGTGTTTATTTAACTGTAATAAACAATTTTTCTGATTAATAAAATAAATGAGGTATTTTATTCAATATCTTAATTGCATTAATATTTGTTTTAAGTCCATTTAATCATATTATATGTATTTATGTGATCACCATGTGGATTCACAGAAGACATAAATACAAGTTATCTTATGATTAAATAAATTTAGTTCGCAGTTGATAAATAAAGTTGGGCACTTTATTTAGGTATAAACTGTAATAAATTCATTGAATGATTTGTCTTAATCATGTATGAATTTATTGATGTAGTACGACTACATTGAACTGGATCACATATGAGATTTAATTAACTTTGTAATAACTGTCAGACTTATTAAATCTCATAGGCGTTGATTTTACTGTAATCTTAATCTTGAGTTAATTATGATTTCATGATTGTGATTGTTATTCCATTTGAGTTACCAATGGGCACGACACATCTTTGTAGTCAAGATTACCCGGTATCTTGGTGGGAGCAATTATGAGTATTGGAGTTATAGATTAACAATATAGAATTTGTACAACACATCTCTTGATAGGTTTTCGGCACTTGATCATGGAATTCTCTGGCCAGAGTGTGTCAACATATTTAGTATGTTGAAAATGATCATTAGAGAAAACCAGTAAAGATCAAGGAATAAGATGTTATTAAATTGATTGGACAGTTGAGATATCAATTTAATTAACGATGTGGTACAAAGGATTGTGCAGTAAAGAAATCAATGTGACTTGGGACGAATTATTATTCGAGCATATAATTATGGAAGTCAGTTCCAATCTTTTAGTGGAGTAGATTTGGAATTAAATAATTAGGCTAGTTTAATTACAGGCCTAATTATTGTAGCCACTATTGTATGTTCCCAAATGATCCCCGGGTTAGCTCATTTAATTGACTGCACCACTATTGGACTAATAAGCAAGATAACTAGCAATTTGGGTTAAAAGCCTAAATATATCATTTAGTGAGAGGCTCCATTTAATTAGCTTTTGTATAAGGGGCCTTATGTTATTTTACAAGGTGGGTCCCCTATTGGAAAAGTAAATAACGTAAGTTTAATTTGGAGCCTAGGGTTTCACTAAAAGGGAGATATAAAAGGCTTATTTTCTCAACAGAAAAAGTAGAAGCCACTTTGCATAAATCTGAGAATAAGATTTTCTCTCCATTATTGAGAGAAAAATTTTCTCGTGCTAGTTGCTTTGGTAGTGATAAAGGCGCCCACACGTCAAGTGCAGATCGAACCTGAGTCATAACCTGGAAGATCATTGGAGATAGTTCGTGATCTAACTAGCATGGTGGTGACAGATCGTGATCCAACAGGAGTGGTGGTGGAAGATCGTGATCCAGGAGCCTAAATCACTTCAGCGGAAAAAGCCAACTCGAATTTTCAAGGTACGATTTCTAGATTACGTGTTCTTATATATTATATGAGAACGGTCCTTAATAGGTTTTATAAAAATTTAAAAACCTGATTTTTCCCCAACAATAGTAACCTGAACGATGTTGCTGTAGAAGAGCTTACGTGGTAGCTGCAAATTGGTTTTCCTGGTCTTGCTTTTATCGACACCATCTTAAGTATTGCTAATTATGCAATAAATTGACATTATACATACGTCTGTCACTACATATTGGCTTTCCACTCCTGTTTTTTTCACCAAATTTGATTTTTTTTGGATTTTCAGATGATTTATGCATTATTTGGTCACTGAAACACCGCAACCTCGTTTACTCTGTTTCCATCAGTGTGATGCCACTGGCACTCATATTTCTTAATCACAAAGAAGGGTTAAACTATGTTACATATAATAATATAACATGTAGTAGATCTGTGGGTTGTCCCCGATGACAACTCAATTACTTCACATCCTGCAACTTTATTGTTTTGAATGATGACTTAAGAGTTGCTATATGTTACATATGATGTAACACCCACAAAAAAAGTCCATTTATTAGTATAACTGCTCTTATTATGATTGCACGATCAAATACCATTTGTTGAAGAAGTTAAACTAAATTCTGTAGGTAGAAATATCACCACCCTTAGTTTAGAAGTTATATTTACCACATTCTATTAATATTTATTTCTAGCTACAATTTTTTTCTACAATCACAACATCTCAAGATCAAACAACGCATAAGTATAAATTTTAAAAAACAAGTTTTGGGCTAATGAATTTTAGCATTAATATAATTTGTCTAGATGTATTATTAATAACCTAACATTAAAAATAATTTGTCTACTATACAAGTTATTTTATTAATTATATTTATGGAAAATTATTATTACACCACCTTTTTTTTGTCTTATGTTCATCCAACCACTATAAAATTTTAATATGCACTTTGCACCACTTTTTTTTTTCACATTTGTATCAACTAGCCACTTTTGTATTAACACTATTAAATAATTTTAATAAAATAAAAATTTTATCCCAAAATAAATTAAAAGACCATTTAATTTAAAAAACTTTAAAAAATCAAAAAATATAATGATAAAAATATCCCTAAATTTAATAAAAATAAATCTCAAAATTAAAATTTTATTTTTAATAAAAATTATTTTAATATAAAATATAATTATAAAAATAATTGTAAAATTTTGGAATTTAATAAAAATCCCCTAAATTATTAAAATTTTAGGATTCATTCTTTTAAGAAATAAATTCAGTTATTTTAATAAAATTTTACAAAATTATAATTTTTTTAATGAATAAATTCATTTATTTATATTAAAATTTTGTAAAATCTAAATTTAGTAAAAATCAGTTGAGCACCTCTATTTGGGATTTATTTTTTTAATTAAATTTAGGGATATTATTATTATTATTATTATTTTTAATTTTAAAAGTTTTTATAAGATAAAAATAATCTTTTAATTTATTTGGGGGTAAAATTTTCATTTTATTAAAATTATTTAATAGTATTAATGCAAAAGTGGCTGGTTGATACAAATATGGAAAAAAAAGATAGTGTATAATATATGTTAAAATTTTGTAATGGTTATATAAATATAAAATAAAATACAAGCGGTACAATAATAATTTCTTTATATGTGAATGGATATCTGGCAAGAAAGGATCATTGCTTATTATCTATTTATTGTTTGTCACCGACGTATGATTATTATTACCATGGGTATCTTCACGTTCAAAATAGTGAATGGAAAATAAAAAACGATCATGGAGCAACATGATCAGCCAACACCTTCTCATGAAACAACACATATCTTTCTCTTAATTTATTTTAATTTTATATGTGAAGGGATACCTAGCAAGAAAAGATCATTGGTTATTTGCCTGTTTAGTGTTTGCCACATATGTATGACTATTATCATCATTAGTGTTTACGCTTTCAAAATAGTGAATGGAAGACAAGAAATAACATGGAGCATGATCAACCAACACCTTTTTGTGCATCTACAAAGATCTTTGATTTAATGATTTGAATCTTTTTACGATGCCATAATTTTTTTACATCATCAATAATATAATAAATATATACCATTAAATCTAATCAATGTATTATTATCTCTATTAATAAAAAATAATTATTTTTAAAATAATATAACTAGTTAATAAACCAATTAAAGAATGATTTTAAATTTAAAAATAATAATAATAAGAGATACGATAAAATACAATTTTTCAAGTTTTTTTATTTCAAATTGAATTCTTGATAAGTTCTTTTATTTGAAATTGAATTCTTGACACATTTCATAAGTAAACTTCATTTGCAAAATGCTTATGAGTCCATCTTCTTGTAAATAAAAATGCTATAAAATCTACTTTTACACTCATTCTTTAATTAAAATATTTGTTACAAATATATCTCTAATGAAACTTACAATTAACGACAATTAATTATAAGGAATAGATAGTGTTACCTTGGACATTCAATCTACCTTATATCCAACTAACGCAAAATTTTCTTTCTCTAAACAAAGTTCTTGCTCAAATATACGATCTAATTCAGAGTGCAAACATATCTTTTAGTTTTTACAAATACTAGACATCACATGCAGAGTTAGGGATTGACATATGACTTTGACATGATTTCAAACTCCCATTAAAAAAAATAATGAGCAAAGAAGCGCATAAAAAAATCGTTTTCTTTTTGAGAAAAAAATAAAGAGAGTGAAACTGTGTTGGGTATGCAAGTGAAAAAATTGAAAACGCAATTTCTTATTCACAATCATAAGCAACAAGCTTTTCTAAAATATGCATGAGCAACTAGCTTTTCTAAAATATGCAAAACCTTTTTTAAACTTTGAGTAACAATAGATTTTGCTTTTGGAAAACTTAAAAAATAAAAATCAAAGAATGACTTTGTTGAAGTGAGTCAAACTTCGGAGAAAGGATATATAAGCTTTGCTGTTAATAATATATTTTTGTGACAGTGTCAATATGCTTCAAAAGAATATATCTGATAGATGATAATGTTAAAATTTATAAGAGTTTATATAGTAAAAACTGATTTTTAAAAAATTTTTGAATGAACACAATGAGTAAAAAATCATTCAAAGTATATTTTAAAGTACAAATAATCTCACGTATAATTGAAATATAAGGTGGTTTCTAAAAGTTAGGGGTTGTAATTAGTCAGCTCTTATACTTGTGTAACAATGAAAGACCTATTTCAAGGTTTGCACAACAAGAGATCTGTTCTACCAGTCAAAGAGGAACAATGGATTCAGTTCCAGTGAGCAAAACATATTTTGTGTAGATATTATTGTTATAGAACTTTAATATTTTCTTTCTCAATTGTTGAAGTTTAAGTAATTTACTTGTGTATTACTCTGAATACATTGCTAGATATTGATTGCATGTAATTAGTTAATTTTCTTTGGATTAATAATAATATTTATATTGGCAACTATATGATTATTGTATTTGCTAGATGATAAGAGATTTAAAAGACTTTTAAATTTATGAAATGTTACTAATAAAAAGTGGATTTACATGGTTAGTTAAATAAATTAAAACACTTTAATTAATTAATTAATTATTTTTTACCGTTATATTAAAGTATTTTAAATGAATAGTTAAGATTAAAGCACTTAAATTGAAGGGTCCATAACAATTCCACCATCAATATTGTAAAAAATACTTACAGTATCATAAAGAAATCTTAATCAATTATTTGGGATTATTATTTATTAAAAAAATTTCTATGATGTTGTATGAATTTTCACCATATTGATTAAGGGATCATTGTGAACCCTTGGCCTTATATATTTTAATCTTCACCATTGATTTAATTTAGTGGATAGATAATATTCAAGTTCATGGACATCATTTTATTTTTTATAATTGGACAAATATTTCTAAGTCACCGACAAAATTAAAAGTTAAATACAAATATAAAAATTAATTTAGATGCGTAAATACTAAATATGGATTATTCAATCTGCAACAATACATGTTGATATAGATCTTTTTGTTATTTATACTTGGAAAAATATAATTTTATTGAATAAGAGATAATAATAAGAGAATAAACTAAGATTGAGTTGTGTTAATATTAAAATACATATTTTTTAAAAGAAAATATAGAAGTTTTAATAGACATTACTTGTTTCTTTTTTATTTAATATCTAAACATTAACAAATTTGATAATTAGCAAGTTCAAATTTTAGATTATTAAAATTTAAATAATACCTAAGTAACTTTTAAATTTGTGAATTATTGGCTAAATTTGTACATGTTTATACCATTATTCATACTCTAATTTTTATAATAGTGTTGTTGGGTGACCCTTTTAAAAAAATAAATAAAAAATAAAACCGTGCTTTGGCAGTTTTGAAAAAAGAATTCAGTATTATCTTTTTTTTCTTACTTTGCACTTGATGAAATTGATAAATAAAAAATGAATTGGTTTTGTTTTTTAAGATGAGGCAGCCTAATAAAACTAGTGTTATTTGTGAAAGTTAATTATTTTTTTGTTAACTTTAAAATATATATTAATGTGTATAGTGTAAGTATAAATACCTTATACCTTTTGTAGTTGTTAATAAGTTCAAATTATATTCAACTTGTTAATCTGTTAGAACTTTTATATTTCTTTTTTTCCAACTAGCTCCAACGATTTCAATATCACCCACACCACATAAAACATATGTAACATTATGAAAAAATAACATAAACATGTTAAAACATAAGGATCAATAATTTCTAATATACATTTAAAAATAACATTAATAATTAAAAAAAAACTAAGAGGATTGTGTTATCATTCACATGTATATTAATCAAATTTAGATATATGAATTAGAATCCATTGATCGGAATCTTAATAGTTCATTCTTCTAACCTTTTAAGCAAAGTTATATCCAAGAAAATAATGTTATACTGATTTGAAAGTAGTCTGTACTCGCCTATAGTTGAAACAACTTTCAAATTCTTAACATTGTATAAAGAACTCTTACTCTATATGTGCCTAAACTTTGTCACTAAATTTTTCATGATTGTTGCATGCATTAAATTTTCCTACGAAAAAAATGCTACATTAAGTGTAAAATAATTAGGAAAAAAATTAGAGAAAACAATGGGAGAAGGAATTTTTTATATAACATTTTCATCAATAAAAATAATTTTCACACTAATTAATTTTTCATTCTTCTTGGTATTAAGAGACTCCCACATCCCACAAATTCTAAGCCCTATCGTCCAACTATCTTTATTATTGTTCAACTCATAAAGAAAAGAGTACTTCATGAAGCACACAATACTAAAAATTCAAATAAGTTAAAAAATAAAAACACAAGAATATTTTTAAAGAGTAAGTTGGTTAAATAATAAAAAAATCTTAAACATAACAAATCTTAAATATAACAAATCTTAAATACTTAATATTTATAGAGTTTGAAGAAGCCAAAAACACTAAGCAAAATGTTGTATAATTAAATATGAGATTATGACATTAAAATTAGACTCTAGTGGTAGTAGTGAAGGAAGATGAAGGAACATTCTTTCTTATATTTATTAGTTGATGTATTTTAAACCACTAAAGTTTAATTGTTGGCATAATAAAATAAATGAATGTTTTAAAACTTATAATTAATTATTATTAATGGTTACATATTATTGAATTTAAATAGAAAGAGAAAGAGACAAGTAATCTTTTGTAATCTAATAATTATTTTCTATTTTTAATATTTTGTAATGTAATTATTTTTTAATCTCAACAAATATATTAGATAATAAAGAATAAAAAAAATGAGAAATAATGATGTCACAAATTTTAAATACTTAATATTTATAGAGTTTGAAGAAGGTAAAAGGTACTAAACAAAAGGTTGTATAATTAAATATAAGATTATAACATTAAAATTAAGCTCTAGTGGCATTGTTGAGGGAAGATGAAGGAACCTTCCTTCCTATATTAATTAATTGATATATTTTAAGCCACTAAAGTTTAATTGTTGGCATAATAAAATAAAATGAATGTTTTAAAACTTATAATTAATTATTATTAATGGTTATATGTTATTAAATTTAAATAGAAAGAGGAAGAGACATGTACTCTTTTGTAATTTAATAATTATTTTATATTTTTTAATATAATTATTTTTAATTTCAATCAATATATTATATAATAAAAAATATAAAAAGATAAAAAATAATGATGTCACGTCACATCTTCTAGTCCCAACTATATATATATATATATATATATACACATACACACGTATATTGATCTGAATTATTTGTGCAATTTAAAACCAGACCGGGATACATTTACCGTAGCGTCCAAACGGATCGCTTCTGTATTTACAAACTCTCACCATTAATGCCGTTAATTGGCCAAGTCAATATCCTTCTCGTTTTCATTTATTTGTCCAATGGCGGTAACGCTCCAAACTCTAATTCTCACACCTCGGCCGTCAAAAATGCTGTCGTCTTGGCACCGGAATTCACATTTCCGTGCAAGTGGTTCTCTTCGTTTTAGTCCTTTCATCACTTTCAGTCCTGGCCCTTCAATTTCAAGGCCCATCCGAGCTTGTCGACCGTCCGATCAAGATTTCGCTTCCTCTAAGGGACTGAATTGGGCAAAACCACTGTGGAAAATCGCCGCCGATAATTTTCTCCCGCTAGGTAATCTCTTATCTCCTTTCAATTGGGGTGCTTTTATAGAAGCGCTTTTAAGTTATTTTTGGGCAAAAGCATTTCCTAAAAGTTGCTTTCAAAAAAATCACGTACGCAAGCATTTCTGAATAAAAGCAATAATTGATGTGGTATTTTGATCTAAAAAATTACTTGACCTTTGAGAACTAAAAATTGAAAATAAAAAATGTTTGAACTAGGCAAAGGTGCTTAGTAGGGTGCAGCTTGATTCTATTTTTTGCTCTGGCATTAGCTTGTTTTAATATGTGGTTCAACGATTGTGATTGTGGTTCAAATATTGAAATTAGCTTGTTTTATTATGTTATGTGAAGCTCTTATCGGTGGAGTAGCATTTGGATTTGCAAACCCCAGTCTAGGCTGTCTTGCCGATAAATATCAGTTATCAAAATTTAGCACATTTGCAATATTTATTGTCTCAGGTAAGGAATTCATATAGCGCATTTGTAATTTAAATATGGTTTTGTGATTCCCATCATAGCTTTTCTCTGCCTGATATAGGTTTGACATTGCGTGGTGGAGAAATCGGTGCCGCTGCAGAAGCATGGCCTGTGGGAATTTTTGGGCTAGTATGACCCTGAATCTTATGTGCCAATGGGCGTTTTGTAGGTTCATTCTCTGCAGACGTATTTTTTGTGGATTCATTTCCAATTTCTTTTTCTCCCACATACTGTTTTTTGGGTTTGAATTTTTAGTTGGTTATACAAACTGATTCTCATTATGTCATACCAGACTCAGGTATGGAAAGCATATTTGGTTGAAAATGAATAAATTTTTCTTCCAATTTTTCTTCCAGTTTTACTGATGGAACCATTCAGGCTAAGAACAAAACGATGAAATCTTTAGTTGCTCATTCATTGCGCCTATTTTCCACCTATCTATAATTATGCTGACCATTTTGCAATAAATTTCATGTGCACTAGTATCCAGCTTTATGCCGAAATACATGTTAAATTTGTTCTCCTCTTCTGAGTGCAGTTCTCAATTCTGTTATTTACTCCATACTTTTCAAAGCTGATTTTGCAAGTTCAGCTTCAGCCACAAGAATTCGTTACAGGTTAAGAAATCAAACTTACTCTTCTATATGGCACTGGCTGAAGCCTGTATAACTCTTTTCTTGATTTTATCACACATAGAATCTTGAAGTATGGAAATTCCCTTTAATGTTTATCAATTCAGTTCTGTTTTGAGCATCATTTATACTGTTGGATGCTCCTCTGATTCCACTGTTTTCCAAGGCTGGTGTAACCTGATTTCTGTTTAGAAAGAGGGTTATGATTCTCACATTTGAGCTTTTTGTCAAAAGGTTATTGTATTTCTGGATGCCTTCAAATTCATAAATTGATTAAATACCTATATATTATGTTTTTGATGTCCGAAATTCACATCACTTTGGTTTTATATTTTATTTTTTGATCATTTTAATTCCTGCCTTATTATCTTGAGGTGTAATATATGCTTTATTACATTCATAAAAAGACCATGAACCAATGTTAGCCCCTGATGAAATCTGACTGCTTTTTAGAAACACATATGTTAAGATGCTAGCCTACAACTAGTCCTTGGAAGTGGAATTAAGTGAAATCAGACACTGTCCCCCAGTGTTTCTGAAGATAAAAAGTACCAATTCCATTTCTATGACTGATACTAATGCCTATATACTTTGTTGTTTGAATTTAAGAATACATATTTTGGCATTTTTGTAGCTTAACATGGGTTTTACTCCATTGAACTCCTTCCTATGACTTCCTAGGTTGAATTGAAAAACTCATTTATTTTTTTATGTTATATACAGGACTGGCTTTATTTAGCTGCATGCCAACAACATTATCAAGTGGAGTGGCACTTACCCATGTATGTCATTTGCTTTATTACTTTCTTTGTGTTTTTTGCTAACAAATCTTAGGTTTTGAGCTTAACTGTAGGTTTGAATTTCCAACATACAGCTTGCTGGGGGGAATTCTGCACTTGCTCTTGCAATGACTATAATATCTAATCTGCTAGGCATAATGATTGTAAGTCACTCATTCAAGAATGATGTTATGTACATTTGAATCTCCTTCATTGCACTTGTGTACCCATGTTTATGAGTGAAAGATCTGTCGCCAATGAAGTAATGATTGTGCTTGCAACAAAACCAATATCTAGTTATACCAGATGGAAGAAATTGTACTGATTAGCTAGGTTTTTATTTTCTTTTATTACATTTTTGGTTCACTTCTATACAGCATTTTCTTGTTTATAAATCTTTGATATGCACTTACTTGCATGTTATGTCAATTGTATATCTGCTAACGGTTATTTATCCTTGTGAATTTTAATTAGTCAGCCTAACTAGCTAAGATTGATGTGATTTCTTGTAGTCTTTCTCTCCACTCACCTCTTTTCAAACCCCCTTCTCCCCCAAATCTTCTTTATAATTATTTGATATGTATACTCCTTGGATGTTAAGTTTGCATGTCAATTGAATATCCGGTAACCATTATTTATCCTTGTGAAGTTTAATTAGTCAGCATAACTGGCTTAGTTTGATATGATTTCTTTGTGTCTTTCTTTCCCCTCTCTTTCTCTCTTTCTCATAGATGCTTGTGCAAAATTGTAATAATTTTTTCTATACAACATGCATTTGATTATATTTTTCTGGTTAATGGGAGATTTAGTGTTTTGGTCAATGGCCAATGCAATATCACATTTCAGGTTCCTTTTTCAATCTCAAAATTTCTAGCAGCTGGAGTGGGCATCTCTGTTCCTACTAAGCAATTGTTCAAAAGTCTGGTTCTCACACTTTTAATTCCTCTAGTATTGGGCAAGGTAATATCTCCTTTGTCTTTATCTAACTTCTGAGTAAGTTAATTCTTCTGCAAGTTGTAGGTAAGAGGAAATGAGCAGGATTTAGGTGTTTATATTATATTCATAGTTCTTAAGGTATAGAAAACGAGGCACAGAGTATAATTGATAACTTCATTTGGCACAGATTAGTTTAAGAGTTTGCATGTCAGTAACGTAAGCTGGAGATGTTTGTCAAATTAATTTTCTAAGGTTCAATGTTGCCGGTAAGCTAATTTCACGATTTATTGCTTCATTGGTTCCCAAATGCTATGAGTTTCACATCATGTACCAGATTGGAGTATTGGTTTGAAGCAAACTGAATAAAGTCTTAGTTCCTTTACCTTGGGTCAAATGCTCATTAATTTTTATGATTGCCACTGAACTATAGAAGTTTTGAAACTTTGCTGACTTGTTATAAGAGTGTGCGTGTCTATGTCTCTCTATATATTATACACACACAGTTGTTGTACATACAGCAAGAAATAGTGTGCTGACTTCTTGGGCTGGACAATTCTATTTCCACTTTATCGTTGTCCTGGAAACTCGCTATAATCTCTCTCAAAAAAGAAGATGTTGGCTATTGCTAAATGAAGCTTTGACTATACTAGACATTGTCTAGGCAGACTATGCTATATATTGGGCTTTTTTGACTGGGTGCAGAGCCTAAATTAAATTTTTCTATTAAGAAACATGCAGTGATAGGATTCATCATACATTATTTTGTGTCAACAAAAAAGTATCAACTAACAGACTGGGATTTGAAGAACATTGTAGTGATCTTCTTCTTCTACACTCTTTTCTGCTGAAAATATTGAGAATGAGGGATTTGATTAATGGAACTTTATTCTAACTTGTTTTATTGAAAGATTGCAGAGTTCTTTTAAGTGGAGTGATTAGAATTATTTCTTATCTAAATTTTTATTGATCATTCATATTTATCTACTCGAGTACGTGTGCAGCATATAAAGTGGTTTGACATATTTTTTGACAGTTGCTGCAAGTAAAACTAGTCCTGTGAAATACTATAAACAAAACTACTATACAGTCTGTGTGGCATCTGTTTTCTAGAATGGTGATTAGTTACTTTTAATTTACAGGTTTTACGAGAATCTATCACAGGTGAGTGTCTCAATATATTCATTCGCCCTTAGAATGTTTTGTTTTTTATGTTTAGTATGTCATATGTGAGTAGACTTTTGAGCATTAACTAGCAAAGTGTCAGAATAATCGATTGGTAGAACTGATTATACTACCATGTGGCCAACGGTTTTTGAACGATTTCCCAGCCAGCCAAGTCCTGTGATAAAATTTTTACCAAGACATCTCTTTGGTAAAAACTAGTAACTTTTTGCAGTCATTTTTTTTCTCTTTATGACTAGGGTTAGTTTTGTAAATAATGGCGAGCACTTGCTATTTAATCACTTAACAATGGGAATGCAATTTGCTTCAACATTTGTTAATTTGGTGGACTATTCTAAATGCCCAGAAATACATTGTGTTATTGTTAATCCTGAAAATTTTACGAGCACAAAGCTCATTTAAGAATGCAGAAAGACAGAAAAAGAAAACCTACTGTATGGTCCAGAAAATCTACAAAAGTAGAAATAGGTATATTCATTCTTAATCGTTCTCTATCCTGCTACAAACTCCACAAAAAGCAATGTTGTTGTACACTCTAAAATACTTTTTCTTGTCTTTATATGTACCTGTCAACCACACTGATATGCATATATGAATAATGTTACATATCCCAAACATTATCTCAAAAGGTCTGTCCCAAATGAGGTGGCATGTGAGATAACATTAATCTAATGGTTGGTGAATGTTCAATTTCTAATGCCATCTTATTTGGGATGAAACTTTTGGGAAACCCAACTATATATGCATGTGCGCGCGCGCACAGTAAATGAGTATAGTTGTGTTACGTATCTTTAAGCTTGTTCATATGCATTCTTCCACCACTCTTTTAAATTATTCACTGTATTCATGCCTTCGTAAATGTTCTTTGCAGGTTTGTCAGAATTTGTCGATCAAAACCGTAAACTTTTTTCAAAGATCAGTGCCATCTTCCTTAGTCTGGTAAGATGTTCACCCTGCCTTTTCTAATGTTTCATTGAATGTACATGATTTCACAACTTTCGCTAGTTTAATTCAAATTTCTGTATGATAATATGTTTATTTCACTTTTTAAATTTTGGGATGACTGTTCAAAGGTATTGTTTGGCCGTTCAACTTCTTACTGCAGATTGGTTTGGATTTTTTGACTTATTATTTATGGTTTTAATTGAATCTGTTGACTATATTATTATTTCATGTGAGCTTAATCTAACTTCCCAATGCTTCTTCGAAACCTTTGTTATTGTTGACTTGGAGAGAACAAAATGTTTTTATATACTTGCATGGAATGAGTCCAATAAAGAGTGAGGTTTTTTTTTTTTTGGGTTTGGGGGGGGGGGGGGGGGAGATCTGTTGTTGTGGTGCTTAAGTCTTTATTTGCTTCTCAATTGTTAGGGAATGC
The DNA here is from genome assembly GCA_029633175.1 of Citrus glauca. Taxonomy (NCBI): domain Eukaryota; kingdom Viridiplantae; phylum Streptophyta; class Magnoliopsida; order Sapindales; family Rutaceae; genus Citrus; species Citrus glauca. The sequence goes on along the minus strand of JAQOOD010000004.1, from coordinate 8,892,524 downwards.
TTTATGCCTGTTCATTACGAATTAAAAGCTTCAAAAATGGATTAGGTAATAATTTTCTTCAAAATGAAAAATAATTTTTCAAAATGAAAATTGATTACCGTTACAAATAAATGAAATTCGTGAGAAGAGATTTAAGTTACATCTTTATTTTCCAAGAAAAGAAGCTGACACTTTGTCGCATGCCACAACTAGATAAAATTGTGGTTGTGGTGAGTCTAGCAAAATGATTAACTGAAGGAAAGAATACTATGATTTGCATTTCGAACAGGCATGTAAACAGCATAACTCGATGAAACTGTGGTTGTGGTGAGTCTAGCAAAATGATTAACTGAAGGAAAGAATACTATGATTCGCATTTCGAATAGGCATGAAAACAGCATCTATAGGGTAATAATTTCTGTCTTGTTTCTCCTTCTGCCCATAGAATTTTCTTTCGTATGCTTGGAATCATCAATTTATTATTTCGTTTGAGGATTATCTTGTCTTTCTTCCTGTACAACAACTTTAAAATTATTTTATTTATATTTTAAATTTTAGTAACTTACTTCATGTTCAAAATATGTGCCCTAATACTTTTTTTTTTGTTTTGGGTTGGGGGGGGGGGGGCATAGATTCATCAAAGTTGTCTTTTCCATATTTAAGGATTGTCGTGAGTTTTGTATAATGCCATTTTTTATTTCAAGTATATATGCATATCTCCTGAAAAGCTTAGTCTTGACCATCTCTTGGAAAATGGCTAGTCCTTATAGTTGTTTCACAAATTAGTAAACTTGGATGTTCCTTGCATACTATTATTAGAGACTTGTATGTTGCTTGATTTGGGAAATTATATTGTACTCTGAAACTATGGTAATTCTTCAGGTGCCATGGATGCAAGTGAGCAGATCAAGGTCATTGCTGTTGATGGTTAAGCCTCAAGTTTTTCTTGTGGCTATTTGGATGGGAACGTATGTTCTTCACATTAATTTCCTTCTCTCTTTGGTGCCTCTCTATGTTGCAAATTTTACACCTTTAAAATTTCACTATACCAGAAACATATAGCTGGCACGAAAATTAAATAAATCTTCTGCATTCCATTTAAGGACTAAAAATGGGGCAACTATTATGATTCTGTTATAAAGATTGACCCGATATCTACTGGGTGCTTCTAAACTGATATTTTGCTGAGCATCCTTTCTTAATCTATGTACTGCATTGGTTATGGTCCACGTAGGCTTAACAATAGATCTCTGGCCACACTGTGGATGAGGACTTACATCATAGCACTATACATTTCAATTTTTACTACAGAAATTAAATCTGACAAAATTTCACTTTATTCTGTTAGGGATATTCTCTCCAGTTTTGAAATACTCCTAGATGCTATTACGTGTATCCTTTCTGCCTAGAATTCACATTGAAATGGAATATTGTGCTTATTTTTCCTAGAATTCACATTGAAATGGAACATTGTGCTTATTTTTTCACTATGCTCTGAATTTGAGATTATCTAAACTTCATATCAACTTAGATTTGTTAATTCAGATTTTCTTAAGCCGAAAATAATGTATACAGCACAATTCTACAACAAGGTATCGAAGCACACCAGCTGAACAAGCCAAATATTTGTCTTTAAAGCACATGGTCCCAGGAAAAGATCAGTGTATAGTTTATGGCATATGTTGAAACCATTAATAATATTATCCAAAATATAAAACTTGAGAAAAATTTGCGCTTGAAACTAAACAAGTCAAGTACGTTTGACATTTGAGTTGTGCCTAGTAGAATGATAAAAACTTGGTTTGTTCACGTTCCTACTTTTACATCACAAATCTGGGAAATAGAATAGGTTTCTGGACCATTCATTCTTCATTTCAACCTTGATGGATTAAAATCAACTGACAAAGGACTTTTTTGTATTGCAGACTTCTGCATCTGATTCTGTTAGCTTTTAATGCTTTTTCTGTATGGAGCCTTTCAGTCATTTCTGGTGATTGCCAATCAGTCTTTGCCAAGAAAGAGAATACCAATGCAGTTGTACTTGTTGCAAGCCAGGTCCATTGCGCTGAATATTCATCCTTTGTCATTAAAATGAGATTACTTTGATCTTTTGCCTCGAAGAGAGATTACATTATATGACAAACTGGAAAACAAGCAAACAATGAGGAAAACCAAATTGTTTTTGTTAATCACGCACTTGAGAAAAATTATCTGGGCACCTTTCGCTCTGAACTGATGGTTTTGGCTTGATATCTCTTTCATGCTTTTGCAGAAAACTCTGCCAGTACTGGTGGCAGTTGTGGAGCAGCTTGGTGGTGCATTCGGTGAATCTGGTTTGCTTGTTCTTCCTTGTGTTGCTGCACATCTAACTCAGGTTAGTTCACTTCACTCTTGTTCTCATTTTCCTTTCTCTATAAACTTGATCGTTTTTAACATTGAACCACTACATATAGATTATCATGGACTCATTCCTAGTTAACTTCTGGCTTCGGAGGGATAAAGGTCTCTCGTCCAACAATGCCAAGGTAGCTTGAGTAAAGGGGACACCTACATTGATACTTGTCATGAGCCAAGTTCTTTTGGGCCATCTTCCAAACGCCATACTCAACTTGCTAGCTGTTTATCCCCAATCGTCCTGCATTTTGGGCATGTCAATGTAAATTTTATTTTGCATCTTGGTTATGTCTATTAGTAGATAACTCAATTGGACTTGGAATATGGCTGATGTGTGCTGTTTTGTAGGTGCAAAATCGCCAGCGTTTAGTCGTGCTAATTGTACATGTAGAAGAAGTTATTTACTAGCAGAAAGAGTCAATGTCATTTTTTTAAAACAATTGTTCCTACATTTAATTTTCATGCCAACGAAATTAAAGAAATTAATTAATCATAACTGAAAGCTACGGATGGTAATGGAGCAGATATGGAGTGGATCTACATTGCTCCAGATTCAGATCCGTTATAAAAATTAAAATCTGTATCTGCTCCAGATCCGTTATGGATATATATTTTTCGCTTCATATCTAGATCCGAGACAAAAAATAAAGATTTATATCTGCTCTAAATTCAAAAAGAAAAATTCAAATTCAAATTTGCTCTAGATCCATCATGAATTTTAAATCTCAATAATAAGAGATTAATATTTTTTTAGAAAGAAAATTTAAGACTTGCATTAGTAACAATTAAATTATATAATTTGTATAAAAAATCTAATAAGTATTGTACCTTCTACTTTTACACCAAAATAAACAAATAAGAAATATAATATAATAAAATATGGATCAAAAATAATTGTAGGAATAATATCATTATAATATTCTAATGTCTCATTTACCATATTAATATTCACTGCACAGAATCATCATTAATATATTATTAAATAATAATATATAAGTTAAAAATGATTTATTATATTCAATGTTTTATTATTTTTATTATGATTATATTTAACTAAATATATGATTAACATAATTATTTTATGGTTGATAGCCATCATTGATTAGTGATTATCCAAAATAAATAAGATTATGATAAAATGATAGAAAAATAAACTCAAGTTTATGGATTTTCTTAACAATTAAGGAACTGATTCAAGCATTCAAATAAAGTGAAGAAGCAAGAGTAGACTAAAGAGGAAAAAATAGACTAAATTGTAGATTGAAAAACTTAAAAAAAATTAGGACAGACTATCCTAATTTTATTTTACAGTTGATAAATTTTTGTCTTATTATCAATTAAGTACTTTTAAGTTTTAAGATTATTAAATACATGTTAATAAATAAATTTTATCATTATTTATAATTACATAATTGTTAAGAATTTTTTAAAATAAAATTTCATTAAATGGTGAGTGGATATGGATTTGGATCTCGATATTAAGCTAAATCCTCGCATCGATATCCAAATCCTTTTTAATCTGACCCAAATCCGATTTAATTAAATTTGGATCACATAAATCTTGGATCAGATCTAATCCATTGACATTCTTATTGAAAGCAGCTCAGCTTCTGTTTTAGAATAAATAAATAAATAAATAATTGAACATTATAGTCTTTTAAATCGGTGGACCGTATCTAGGACATCCAACCATTCTATATTTGTTCCAATGCCATTACTTTTTGGTACGGCTACTTTTTCTAACCCTTTGGTGGGGTGCGAAATATGTTATCTTTTATAAATATAAATCAACAGTCTTTTCTTTGTGTGGGTGTCTTCATTTTTTTTCATGCAAATGTCTTGTGATTTAATAGAGCCAATTTTAATACTATTAAAATTATGATTTTATAATGCATTGACAATTAATTCTATTAAGTCGTACGATTTAACAATTATTTTGTATTTAAAAAAATAAGTATCCGCACTTGAAAATAAATATATAAATTAATATCTAATTTGGTACATGGAAAACTCAATTATTATTAAATGTATTTTGTGCCTATACTCCCTATTCGGGTGAAATGTTTTGTTTTGATTATAAATATATGTCGCTTATGGGTAAAATTTCACATACCGATCTATACGCATACATAAAGAGACAAATTGAAATGGAATTTGTTAGAACAAATAAAAACTTATTTTCAATAGACAATGGCTAGGGATGGCAATGAGGTAGGGTGCTGAGGAGACCTATCACATTCCCTGCCCATTAAAAATTTTACCTTAATTCTCCACCCCATTCTCTAAATAAATTTAATGGGGGTGAGAATGGAAAAGTCATTTCCGACATGGGGAATAAATTAAAATATATATATAATTATGAGAGAATATTATGATCATAATTTGAATATTAAGAGTGGATTTTGTAACGTTAACACTTTTTAAAAGAATAATTTATTTCTGTACAATTTATTCCTATTTAATAATTGATTGTTAGATTTTTAAATTTCTTATGCTTCGATCTCGGACTCATTACTTTATATTATAACTAGACATTCTTATAATTAGGAGTAATTAACATTTTTGACTCGTGTCAAAATACAAAAACAAAATCACACAAGGCATATAACAACTTATGGAACCATCTACCCTTTTACACGATAACAATTGTATAACTTGGTAAAATACACAACTATTGTTTGGTAAATAGTCAAATGACATATTTAGTAAAAAATATAGTTTTTGCTCTAATATAATGCCAGGATATCATAACAACCGCAATATTTTTTCACACTTGCATGACTATATTCATGTGTAATTTCATACATACACGTCAGAAGTCATATAACTTGCTAAAATACATGACTATAGTCTAAAAAAATGTATTTTGCCACTAATAGAATGGTAGAGTCTCATAATAGCTAGAACATTCTACATACTTGCATGGATGCAATCATATAAATTCATACATACACAATAACAGTCGTGTAATTTACTAAAATACATGAGTATAGTTCATTAAATTGCCAGAGAATATATTTAGTGAAAAAAAAATTTTGCACTAATAGAAAGCTGGAGTGTCATAACAGCTACAACATTTTTTACAATTACACCACTGCAGTCATGAAGTTCATACAAACTCGGCATAAGTCGTGGGAACATGCTAAAATACATTACTACAGTTCATTAAATAGTTAGGGGGACATATTTCTTCTTCAAAAAATATATTTTTTGTACTAATAGAATGCTAAAGTGTTATAATAGATAGAACATTTTACACACTTGTGCAACTGTAATCGCATAAATTCATAATTACACGATAATGGTCATGTAACTTATTCAAATACACGATTGTAGCCCAGTAATAGTTAGAAGACAAATTTAGTGAAAAATAATATTTTTTACATTAATAGAATGCTAGGGTGTCATAACAAATGGAATATTTTGCACACTTGCGTATCTGCAATCTTGTAAATTCATACATACTCCACTGTTGTCGTGTAAAATGAGTGTAAATAAAATTTTGAGAACAAAATGAGATTTCAACAAATGTATTTAGAAAATCCAATGCATATAATGATATACTACAAATGTAACGAAAATGTGAGTTGTTTTATTGTTTATCACAAACTAAACGAAACCCTAAAAATAATATAATGTCAAGAAAATACATAAATAACACATAAAATAAATGCAAAATTTATAAGTACCTTATTAATTAGATGAATAATGCACTTAGTTGGAGAGTAAAATCTCAACACATTGATTGTTCACGTGTATTTTTTGTTGCGTGGAGAGAAATGGTGTGAGGAGTGAAAAAGTTGTGATTTTAATGTATGTTTTATATTTTTCCTGTATGAAGATTTTAGTTAGTGCTCAACACAAAAAAGGTATATCTACATAATTATCAACTACAGGGTGTAAGTAAATGAATACTCTACTTTTGGGGTATATTTAATTATAAACCCCAGAAAAAAATGTATTAACGATGTATTTGTAATTTTAATCAGTTTGGTTTCAGTTTTGACTATCGCCAACCTAGATAAAACCATTTAATTTGGTTCTCATAAAACCGAACTGATTAAGTGCGGGTCGAAGTTGTCCTTTCAATTCGGATCGTCTGTTTTTTGCCCAGCCTAGAAGGATTCCAACAAACCCATATTCTCCCTTTTGGGAAAAGATTATAGGATTGAGCACATAAGAATAGGTTTCCCTTCATTTCCTTATGAGTTGCCCAGTGTAAACTTTAAGAAAGTAGGTTTAGTAAGGTTAGCTTCCATCTTGGTTGTATATAAGGAAAATGATTATATTTATTGACTTATTTTCGAAGTAAAAATAAAAAAACTGTTGTTTAAATAATAATTCCAAAGGAAGTAAAAATATATTTTCTTAAATATTTTTCTTTTTGAAATTTTTTAATAACTCGTTGATTGATGATACTTAAGATATAATTAAAAATTAGTTGAATTATGAGCTCTTTTATGTTTCTTTGTGTGTTAAAGCTATTAAATATAAGGACTTACATATAAATTTTACCTAAGGTCTACTCTAGAGCCGACTTACATATGAACATTTAGAGCTCAAAGTACTATACTAGGATATCTAAATGATGAAGTGCTTCCTAATAACTATGTTTTTCTGGTTTTATATTTGCATATATTTACTTTGTTAATTTTCAATTAAATTAGAAATTCAAGATAATTCTAATTATTTAGTTTAGAGCCCACTTTTGAACGATGCAACGATAAGTAAAAATTAATGCCCAACAAGTATGATGGTCCTAATGGAATCCTAGTATTTGAGTCGGAATACTCTAAAAAAAAAAGAAGAATATTTTGTGGACGAACAGAAGATCCTTTTGAAGAATTGCTTGTAAAAGATTCCTGTATAAGAGTTCCATTAACATGCCTTTTGGTGTCCTAGCTGTGGAGCAACCACACCAATCCACTTAAAACAAACCAGATTAATAAATTAAAAAAGAATAGGTTCAATTCGATGTTATATAAGGATAAGGGGGCCGTGTCTCAGTCCTAATGTAGCTAATCATCCTCTTGGACCAACTAGGGACATTGGGCATATTAACAGGCTTATTCCAGCTCAATGTCAGCCTGCCTCAGCACTTATACAAAGGATTACATAGGGACAATATTGAAATTTTGCTTTCCAACAGCACCGTTGCTATGTTTTTTCAGTGATTGTTGTTGTTAGGCCGCGAATCCTCTGGAAAGAGAGGGCGACCTTTAGGTGTATACCAATTTTTACAATTTCATTCAAGCTGTTTCATTTATATTTAGATAAAAATCATACGTATTAGAACAGAAATGTGGGTGACATATTGATATGGACACTGATATACACTTTAGTCTTTAGTGGGAGTGGCAGGAAAGAAAGGAGGATCTTTTTATATCACCTACTCGAAAAGAATATATTGAATTGTGCGTTTGTGTATAAAATGACAACAATGGAGTGCCAGTCCTTGGGCTTTCTTTGTAAAATTTCCATTTCTTGGCAATTGAAGCCTTGAGATCTATGAACTAGCCCGCATTTTACTAAACAAATGACCCTGCATCACAAATGACCTTGCATCTTTTTTATCTCTCCCATATTTTGATGTCAATAAATATTTCAAATTTATGATGAATTTTTGGAATCTTTTAAGATTAGCTTGAAAAAACTGGGGATAAATTCTGTCAATAAAATGAGTCCTATAAAGTCTATCTATTCCCAATTGCTAATTTGATAGTTCTTATTGTTGGGAAATTATGCTCTATAAAAGCATATGTGTTTATTTAATTGTAATAAATATTTTTTCTGATTAATAAAATTAATGAGATATTTTATTCAAATATCTTAATTGCATTTATATTTGTATTAAAGTCTATTTAATCATATTATATGTATTTATGTGATCACCATGTGGATTCACAGAAGACATAATACAAGTTAGCTTATGATTAAATAAATTTAGTTCGCAATTGATAAATAAAGTTGGACACTTTATTTAGGTATAGACTGTAATAAATTCATTGAATGATTTGTCTTAATCATGTATGAATTTATTGATGTAGTACGACTACATTAAATAGGATCACATATGAAATTTAATAACTTTGTAATAACTGTCACACTTATTAAATCTCATAAGCGTTGATTTTACTGTAATCTTAATCTTGAGTTAATTATGATTTCATGATTGGGATTGTTATTTCATTTGAATTACCAATGGACACGACACATCCTTGTGGTCAAGATTACCCAGTTTCTTGGTGGGAGCAATTATGAGTATTGGAGTTATGGATTAACAATATAGAATTTGTACAACACATCTCTTGATAGGTTTTCGACACTTGATCATAGAATTCTCTGGCCAGAGTGTGTCAACATATTTAGTATGTTGAAAATGATCATTAGAGAAAACCAGTAAGGATCAGGAATAAGATGTTATTAAATTGATTGGACAGTTGAGATATCAATTTAATTAACGATGTGGTACAAAGGATTGTGCAGTAACGAAATCAATGTGGCTTGGGACGAATTATTATTATTTGAGCATACAATTATGGAAGTTAGTTTCAATCTTTTAGTGCAGTAGATTTAGAATTAAATGATTGGGCTAGTTTAATTACGGGTCTAATTATTGTAGCCACTATTGTATGTTCCCAAATGATACCCGGGTTAGCTCATTTAATTAACTGCATCACTACTGGATTAATAAGTAAGATAACTAGCTATTTGGGTCAAAATCCTAAATATATCATTTAGTGGAAAGCTTCATTTAATTAGCGTTTGTATAAGGGGCCTTATGTTATTTTATAAGGTGGGTCCCCTATTGAAAAAGTAAATAACGTGAGTTTAGTTTTTATTTATTTGGAGCCTAGGGTTTTCACTAAAGGGTGATATATATAAGGCTTATTTTCTCTAAAAAAAAAAAGAGAGGCCATTTTATACAGATCTGAGAAAAAGATTTTTTTCTCCATTGTTGAGAGAAAAATTTTCTTGTACTAGTTGCTTTGGTAGTGATAAAGGCGCCCACATGTCAAGTGCAGATCGAACCTGAGTCGTAATCTAGAAGATCATTGGTGACAATTCGTGATCTAACAAGCGTGGTGGTGACGGATCGTGATCTAGGAGCCTAAATCACTTCAGCGGAAAAAGCCAACTCGAATTTTCAAGGTACGATTTCTAGATTACGTATTCTTATATATTATATGAGAGCGATCTTAAAAAGGTTTTATAAAAATTTAAAAACCTAATTTTTTTCCCAACACTTATATGATATGGTATGCGAAAATTTTGATGTTAGATGATTGTTATGTTTAGTGTCACTCCCTACCGCAATTGATGATTTTTTTTTGGAAGGACTATAATTCCAAAAGATAGATTAGTTTCCACTTAAGTATAACACCCACCTTCAATTTAACACATGTAGAGCACGTGATAAAGAAAACGCTACTTACAAATCATAATATTTACACAAAAATCTCAAATAGAAATATCTCAAATTTATTCAAACCAATCAAATAAAAAATATCTAAAACAACTCCAATACTAACATCGTCTCCTAATTCTATATATATATATATAAATGTCTCCAAATATAAATATAACTTGCAACAAGCTACGCTATCTACAAAGTAATGATAAAAGGTAAGCTATTAACTCTGTAAGTGAAATTATTCCCAACACAGTAAGGTTATTGAGTACTGAAAGATTTGCAAGACTTTTTTTTTATCAAAACATATATTAAAAATATAAGTTTTATAAAATGATATATTATTTTTTTATCAAAACATATATTAAAAATATAAGTTTTATAAAATGATATATTATAATAGAATGACATAAATTCATAAGTGATTCAAAATATCAAAAGTATAATTAATCTTGAACACAAACTGTATAATGTACATAAACAGAAAGGAAAAAGATAGCTCATGTTACATAGTGTCATCTGTATTCCCGGTAACCTGGCCAAAAGCAGAGTCAGAATAAAAATATCACATGCACACTCAAAACAAAAACCTAATATTGGAATGTATGCATGTGTACACACACACGGTCAGAATCAAAATCAAAATAGCTACGCAATGAGCTGCCAAAACATTTAAATTCATTTTTCATATATAACAACTTGCATGTGGCACTTTGGCCCTCAAGAGGTGGCTCTCATACGGCTTCAAGAGGTGGCTTTTGCACAAATTTTCATAAATAATCTTAGTAGTAAATGTGAACAAAACATTCATATTGGGTTCATAATGGATCATAACGATGATTTAGGCTTGCAAAACAAATTTTATTCTAACATTTTATAGAAAATTTCATAAAAGATAATAATTTAGCAAAGTAAATTACACATTTAATGACATTTAGAATATTTTATAAAAACTATAAAAAAGTAAAATTTTTAGATTTGAAAACATTTACATAAACTATATGGAAATCATTAATTTTTAAAGAACTATAAAAACATATATAGTAGTACCAAAATAATAATACATATACAATATATTAGGAATGAAGTTACTTCTCAAAAAAGTAACGAGCTAAACACAACTCTAATATATGTGTTATCAATTTCAGTTGTTAGTAAAAGCGAATTTTTATGAGAGTTTCTAAAATTAGTATTCTCTAGTTACTACCTTTTGTTGTTCAAGACAAGAGGTGGGCATGAGTTGGGTTAGATAAGGTTTGTGAAAACTCAACCCCAACCATTATTAAATGAGTTAAGATAAAATCAACCCAACTCAATTAAATAAATATGTTTAACCTAATTCAACTGAACCCTTAAATCACCCTATTCAATTAGGTTGATTTTAATTACGAAAATGCCATCATCATCATTGTTTTTCCTTCAACTGACACCTTTAGAAAAAACAAAAGAACTTCCATCAGTATTCTTCATTCTTCATCATTATCAATTCACCTCCCAATTTTGTTCATAGTTCATATCTTTATTCTTCATTCTTCATCCACCGCTGCTCGCATTTTCACTGTAATCTATACATTTTTCTACTGGTATGTTACTATGCTTTTAGAACTTGCATAAATTATTTATTTTTTTACATAGATTTTCTTGATTTATTTTACATATTATTTTTATTTATTATTTTGAATGCTTGGTTAGCTTTTTTTCTTTTAATTAGTTTTTTGATTTATTAGTTTGAGTTGATTTGTTATTGTCATTTTTTCACTAGTAATATTTTTTTAAAATGGAAAAGATGAACAAAATTGAATTGTTTAATTTATTTAAGCATGCTAATTAAGCTTGTAATTATTAATTAATTTTTATGTAGTTTCATGTTTTGGTAATTTATAGGTTATAATGTCTAATAAATCCGATCAAAGGAAAACTCTCCTTTCATTCTTTACCAAAGTAAATGGTGGTTAATCATCAAATGAAACAAATTCTCTGTGCAATATTGATGCCTCGAGTTCTCTCAAATCTCAAAGAGCTAAATTTGAGAAGGTTGATATTCCATCCTTTATTGACACTCCATATTTAGAACGTGATCTGAATTATACATCTCAATCAAAACTTATTCTTTTGATAAACGAGAAGATGTACAGATAGTGTACATAAATATAGGACTATTCCAACTCGAGCTACAAAAATACTCACTGACTAAACATGGTATGCAAAATCATCGATTTCAATTTTCTTGGTTCTCAAAATTTCCTTGGCTTGAGTATTTCTTATCAAAAGATAAAGCATTTTGTTTTCCATGCTTTCTTTTTTATGATACATCAACTAAGTTTGATGCATTCATTGTTGATGGTTGTCAAAATTGGAAGCATGTTTCTTGTAATAAAAAATATCCTTTTGCATTGCATAAAGGGAGTCATGTTCTTTTCACAATGACGCCATGGAAAAATGGAGCAATTTAAAGGATTTATTTAAACATATTGAAGAAAGAATGAATGCACAATCTTCACAACAAATTTTAGAGAATAGGTTGCGGCTTAAAACCTCAATAATAGCTACCAAGGGGTTAGTAAAACAAGCTTGTGCTTTTAGAGTTCATGTTGAGTCAGTTAATTCTCTTAATTGTGGAAATTTTATTGAATTAATTAAGTTGTTAGCAACAATGAATGAAGAGATTAATAAAGTTGTGTTAGAAAATGCTCCTGAAATTTGGGTTATTTTATTATTATTGTTGTTGTGGGTTGGGTTAGATGGGTTCATTATAATTAACCCAATCCAACCTAATTATTAATTAGGTTAAAAAAAAATTGATCCAATTAACTTATAACTACCTACTCAACCTATCAAAATTAAATTGGGTTATATTAGTGAGGTTGGATCCATCAGGTTGGATTGGATTTGGCCATCCCTATTCAAGACTTTGGATATGACGTTCCATCGTAGAAGTACTTGATCTTTGCACTGTTTCTTGGTGCTTACAAATGGCGTATCTAATATTTAGCCTTTCTTAATTAATTATCTGCCACACATGAGAACCCAATCCAAACTAATTGTTAACTAGGTTCAAAAAATTTGATCCAATTAACTTATAACAACGTACTCAACCCGTCAAAATTAAATTGGGTTAGATTAGTTAGGTTGGATCCATCAGGTTGGATTGGATTTGGCCACCCTTATTCAAGACTTTGGGTATGATGTTCCATCATAGAAGTACTTGATCTTTCCATTGTTTTGCTGTACTTACAAGTGGCCTATCTAATAGTTAGCCTTTCTTAATTAATTATATGGCCGCCAACAACAATAATAATAAAATAATCCAATTAAATCATGAAGAGAGTTTTCACTCATGATCCTCACTCTAATTAATATAGTGTTAAGGGCTTATCGTGCCAAATAGTAATAACCTTGCGCTAGACAAGATTATTAATATCTGTCAATAAAAAGTCAAAACATCTATAAAAATCAGAGGGAAAGAGAAAGTAAATTTACCAAATTAAGCCCATAGAACATGTTGAGACTTCACTCTCAACCCAAACTTGAAAGAAAATTAGCTAATCATAATTGAAATACGGGTAAAATAGAAATTTATTAAAATACATAGAAAATACAAGATGGAGAAAGAATTACAGAAAATAGAGCTTAAAAATGAATTCAGGGGTATCAAATTAGGGGAGAAAGCCCTTATTTATAAATACAATGAGTAAATCATGGCCATCGAAATAAAATAATTTGTACGCTCATGATTGTGACACGTGGCAAGTTCTAATAGGATATAACACATCATCAAGGTTATCATTCTGTGTATATGCATGCACCGTATGCACTTTTTTTGTCAACTAACATACTGCCATGTCAGCGGTTAATGCCACATAAGCAATCAATGCCGCATCATTCGTCCAATCGAATGCTGCCACGTCATCGGTCAATGCCATGTCATCGGTCAGTGCCATGTTAGCTGTCAATACCATGTCATCGTACTGTATATGTGAACAATATTGTGAACAATATCATGAATAATATTGTACATGTGAATAGTCTTATTAATAATTTTATTCTTTTCCTAAGGTTTTCAAATGTCCTGAGTTTAGAATTACTGTCCGTTTTGCCATCTGATCTCTCGTTCATTGTGAAATGACCATGATACCCCCTAAAATACATAAAAACACTTAATTATAATAAAAAATACAATTAAATCACAAGGGACTTAAATACATAAAAGTAGGGATGTTAGTGAGACTTAGAATGTACAATGACGATTTTCTCTTTTATAAATATATACTTTCTAAGATTCAGTAGTAAGCTTGTCCATTTTCAAGTCAGGTTTTTATCTCTCGAGAACAACCATGATACACAGATAGGACTGCTTGAGTCCTTCATTATAATTGTCATCGACCTCATTCTCTAAGGTCTCAACCTAAGTCTGGTGCGAAGTACAAAAAGACTCCAACTGAGACTCGTAAGAAGCTCTTTGGATCTCCAAGTCCTCTTTAGCCTTACTCAGCTCCTTTTCAAAGGTGATTTCCTTGGCCTCCGCAAGAGATACTCGCTCCACTAGCTTTAAGTTCTCGAGGTTAAGGTCTCATGCTTTCTTCTCAGCGGCTTCAGCTTTGTTTTTAGCTGATTGAATATCCTCCTTCATCTTTCGGTCATAACGACCAACCTTCATTTTGTAGTAGGTAGCATCTAGCCCAGTTGAAAGGCACCAAATTGAATATCCCCAACCAACTCCCCAAGAGTATTGCCATTAAAGTCCTCTAGATCTTTTTTCTACATGAGCCTTGCAAATTCGCTGATATAAAGGACTACATACTATGGCCGATCATCGAGTGGATAAGGCTTGGATACTGCTGGAGGAGGAGAGCTTATAGGGCTAGTGTCGCCCACAGCTCTACTAGCTTCACCTGCTTTAAGAGGGGGATGTGGCAGCGTCTTCAGATAAGAAGTTTTCCCTACAGTGTTGACCCACTTCTCAAGGGGAGCCTCTTTGTTGTGACCTCCCTCAGCACCACTAGAGTGAGGGCATTTTCTATTTAAAGCCCCAATCACAGTATCCCCCATAGCATAGGCATCGGGTACTAAGTAAGAGTTAATCGAGTTATGAGTATACAAAAGATTTTTGTACGAGCAAGAATTTGCTAATGCAATCTCAACTCGTTTGAGTGATTCACCCTTGACGTTGTTATGGACACTCTAGGAACTTGCAGCATAAGCGAAGACCTTATTAGAAACAATTTAGACACTTGATCAGCTAGTGGTGAATACATATTAAGCTAGCATGCAACCTGAAAATGAGAAATAGGAGGGGATGTGGACATTCCCACCATCAGTTTATGCCATCTAACCTTAAGAAACCCCAGCAAAAAAAAAAAAAAAAAACTTGCTCTTCTAATTCCCACCACCTATTGGGAGATTAAGTATATGTTTTCTGGTCTTGGTACTTGACATGAAATAGTATCAACCGGCATCTTTAGGGCTGCTCTTTAATTGGTACAAGTGTTTGACCTCATTAATTGTATGTTCACTCGGACCACATCTATCCCACAGTTCGAATAGGCTATAGAGTACCCTTCATCCATTAGGGTTAAGTTGATTGGAAGCTACATGTAATTTACCAAGCATTTGGACGAAATAAGGCTACAAGTGATCTGCATTCCTAATTTAAAGCTCTCTAAAAATAAAGTAACAAACCTCTGGGAGGCCAACTGGGAGTATCATTTTTCCCGAGGACTCTAAGGTCTATATAATCAAGGATCTTGTAAGCTATTTAAGGTCATTTACCATGGTCGCACTAGTCATGAGGTCAATAGGGTAATTTTCGGCTAGAGTTCTTCCACTTAATTTTCTTTTTTTTTTCTAGTCGTGCTACCTCTGGTGAGGATGCTTCACTAGCCTCTTCACCTAGTACCCACTTAAGGTTTCCTCTGAGCTAAAAGATTCATCGTCGTTACTTTTGCAAGATGAGATAGAAACCTCAGGAGACATTCTCTTAGCATTATTCCTAACATTAAAATGGCCTACCGGTTCTAAGAGGATCCTGGAGTCGAAAATGGGCCCTGTGAGCAGTCTAGGCAGGAAATCTGGTTCATCATCGTCAATCTCAATTATATTTTCCTTACCTTTTGATATTTCCTAAACGATATCTAGAATGATACAACCAAATTCTACTCAACCCAAGAAAAAAATGACAAATATCCAAGATTGAAATAGAAAAGACAATACTTGAAATAGTATCACACCAGAACAGAGATAGAAAAAGTGACTTGGTCTTCAGTGAAAGAAGATCGCTCGATCACTGGAGGGGGAAAGGAAGACTAAATGAAGGAATTTTCTTGACAGAGTTAGGGTTCCCAAGGGACACGAAAACCCCTAGTTAATTGTTATTTAACGACACGTGCCCCAAGAGTCTTATAACTATCATTTTAAAATTTCAATGAATGGATAGATTCCTGCTACATCATCTGCATTTAATGACGATGCAACTCTTTGAGTAAACAACTATTAGTAGCTTAAAGGGCCGAATGGACAAAACGAGCTACTGACCAAGTGTACCCCAGTAAAAGTCACTTGCTCATAGGCAAGGAGCTACAAGACTATCGCGAGTAAACGGTCGCTTGCTCATAGTTGGGGAGCTACTTGCACACCTGATGGACGAAGTATGAGAAGGCCGATAGAGGAATCCATGTGCCAAAGGACCCAATCAATGGCAGTTATCGACACATACTATGGTTTTAGAGGTTTCGGACTTGAAACCCACGAAGCAACAATTATGGCATCCACAACGGAAGACCCTACTTAGTAACGAATGTGGGAGAGTGAGGTCAAGCGCCTAGGTAAGCTATAAAAGGGACTTTCGATGACAGAAAAAGGGTTAGACACTTCAGCTAAAAAATTGACCTAAAAGAATTCTTGGGGCATTTCTATTTGAGACCTCGGGAAAATTCTAAGAGATTTCAGCATTTTAGAAATTATTATAGAGCCATGAGATCAGTGGCAAAGTTTTTTTAAAGTAAGCCCAGATTTCTGACTTGAGCGTTGTAGGGTTTATGCCGGGAAAACCCTCAATGTTCTCTGACTAGTTTTTGTGTGTGCAAGGGTTCACAAAAGAGAAGTGGCAACCCTTATAGTCTTGTTAGTCTAAAAAAAGTAACGCGAAGTTATCCTCAATTAACTACAAATTGAAGTGTTGAGGAGAGATTCTGGTCGCGAATGAGCAGACTCAAAATCTTGTATCAACAATACATATTTTGATAACTTTTTATTGTCATCAACCTTTGATTACTATTAAATGACAAAGGTAATTAATAGTTATAATGAATGTCAAATAAAGATATTTGACATGGAAATACTTTACGCTTTTAAATTGTCAAATATACTTTTATTTTATAGTTTAAAACTATTAAATATATTATATTTTCTTGTAGTGGGCCCATTGCCATCCCTACTTAGAGATGTTTATTGCCCTTGAATTGGTAATAGATAAAAAGACTGATAAAATTGCTTCTTTATACAATACAATAAAAGATGATGAATAGATTTGTTCACCTTGATGGGTTTTCCATGAAGCCAAACCCTACCCCCCACTAGGGGCATCGACTGCAAACTAATATTTGAGAGGTATGCCGCATATTTTGGATAATAACTATAACTCAAAGAATAGTTGGTAAAGAAAACAGAAATCCTGAAAGTGTAAAGACATTGGGTGCGTTTGGGATTGAACTTGAAAACTATGTTAATACGTTTTTTTTCGCTTATATCATAAAAATTGTGTTATATCTTTAATAATTTTATCAAAATAATTTTTTAAAATTTATAATTATTACAAATTATTAACTTTTGTTTCATAGTTGCAACTTTTTTTCTATAACAGTTCTAACTTAAAAGTTACAGTACCTCAATTCCAAATAGGATCATAATCAATTAAATAGTAGCTATTAGCTCCAACCCACTCTAATAAATACACAAATTTATAACACAGAGAAACATAAATTGGTTTCTGTGGATGCCAATTGATCTTGAACTTGCATTCTACACGCTTGAAAATGCTATTATGCTTGAGAATATTATGATTAATACTAATAATCCAACTCCACTGTGACCCTATTAGGAGTTTGAGGATTGATGATCAGCTTAAAATAGTTGCTAGTGTCTGGAGAACGTTCCCAAATTTATTATATGTTTTTAGGACTCTACCTTCTTGAATTTCAAATAATTAAGCAAACTTGTGGGCACTTGTCATCTTTATAGCATCAACTTATCGGTTGAAGTATTTTCAACATCTAAGCTCTAACATTGCAATACGTTCAATCTATTGACATAAATTTTGGTCACTACCAATATTGAGAGAGTTGAAAGAAGCAAATGGACCTTAGATGTATAAGCACTTTTGAAGGACATGGGCGAGTCACACCTATCAGGTCTTCCATTAACTGGAAGTAACTACGTACTACTTGGTAGTTACAAAGTCTTGAACACATGGGGAGCATTTATGTTTTTAAAAGGAGAAGGTAATATAAAATTAATAATTTCATTATAAGAAACTTCCTTGGCTTTCTCCTTTTTTTATGACTATATACACAAAGTAGAAGCAGAGACAGGACGATAATAGCCCTTTAGAATAGAATCATTTTAGCCTATTTTTAGTTTTTACACTGTGACAAGAGGGGAACTTTCGGCTTTGTTGTAGTTGTCTTCCAATCAGAAAAATAGTAATTTAATTCTATAGACGATCATAATTTTGCTTCCTTTTGATGTGCAAGTAAGTATATTAATTGTTGCAATTAATTTTAACTTGCATGTTATTTATCAACAACCTCAAAGGTTGTGAAGTAGCGGCACAGAATCCTACATGCATGCTTTGTACATACAGAATGTGCTAAGAAGACTAAAGTGCCTTCAGTAAACCCAAGGGGACGGTAAATGTTCACAAAGTTCTATGTTTACGTCAATGGGTAATCAAATTGTTGAAGCAAACTTGGATCAATTCAGATCAAATCAACCCCAGAATCAATATATTAATGATAAATTGTTAACCCTTAATCAATATGTGCTCAAGATACATGGGGCTCAAGTTTCTTTTAATGGTTATTACCTTAGTCAGAATAAAATATAGTGGTCAATGCATATATTTAGTGGCGGTTGTGCACGTTTTCATTTTAATTGTTCATGGTCCTATTTTCAAGTGATTTTTCCTCCATTGTAGTTTTTAATTTCTTGGTATGCGTACAAGCCTATTTAAGAGACCTTATTGAACTTGTACTAGGGGGTTTAGAGAATGAAAATTGTCTTTTCTCTTCTAATAAATTCATATTCCTTCTCTATTTCTCTGACTTTCTTTTTTGAACTGAAAATTACTTATCAAGTGGTATCAGAGCATCCAACGATCCATGGCCACACACAATAAATCCAACGCTAAATTTCGTGAAGAGATTCAAGAAATCCTTACTTAACATGAGTCTAATTTTGACCAAGTTCATGCCACCCTTCAAACGAACTTTACCGAACTTTAATCCTTATGTCTTCAACACACTTCCTATGAAAGGGAGATCAACCCATTCGCCACAGCTCATATCCCTTCACACCAACCTACCTCACTTTCCACCTTCAAACTAGATTGGTCTCATACCCAGCTCAAACTTCCTTTTCCAAGGTTTAGTGGTGATGACCCTGCTGGATGGATTTACAAAGCCATTTCTTCAGAAAAATAAGTCCAATTGGCCTCTTTCCATCTTGAAAGAATAGCATTCCAATAGCATCACTGGCTAACCAAGTTCAAATGACTACAAACTTAGACTGAATTTACCACAGCTATATTGCTCTGGTTTGGTCCAACGGATTATGAGGATCCTTCAGAAGCTTTAACACGCCTAAAACAAACTACCTCGGTGACCGAGTATCAAGAAGTTTTTGGAAAGCTTTCTTATCAAATCAATGGCTTACCTGAAACTTTTTTAATTGGATGTTTCATTGCATGTCTTCATGATGAAATCCGACTTGATGTCAAGGTTAAACAGCCTCGTACCTTGGCTGACGCTATTGGTGTAGCAAGATTGATTAAGGAGCAAAATTCTTTCCACCCCTACACTGAACACTTTTCTCAACCATCACCTGTTTCCGATATGCAACAACCAATTCCAAATAGTTTTGCTGGGATCTTAGGCCGCCCTCCTAAGGCAAACCAAACAGCCAATGCCACCACTCCTCCTATCCAGCAAATAGCAAAGGAAGCAGACTTATCATATGTTATTTTTTAAACAGATTGCCAAGAAGTTGCATATTTAATAAACAAGAAAAGGGTTAGCAGGGAAAAAATTTGTTGGATGGCATCCGACATTCAAGATAAGAGGAAAGATTTTCAAAAGGTTCAGATTCAACACACTTCTAGAATTTGTAATACCAATGGCCATTCTTTAGCTAAATGGGCTATAGGATGCAAAGAACCTGTCGTATGGATGAATAACATGCCATCAAAAGCTGTGTTTATTTTCACTTTAAATCAATGAAAGCATGACTTTTCTATCCAAAAAAAATTATAACTTAATTTTTTATCAATTGGACTCACTCGAATAATGTTAATTAAGGATTTAAAGTTGTATAAAAATTCATTCCTGGCCATCACTGCCAAAGGCTACAACTGCTCATGATTGAAGATCCTCCACCATTCACACCACCTGATACTAGTTAAGTGAGTGAAGCACTTTGACCTAGTGGACAAGGTGATTCTGAAGGGTGGAGAATGATATGTCTCAAGATGCATGGGGCTCAAGTTTCTTTTGATGGTTATTGTCTTAGTCATAATAAAATATAGTGATGGGTGCATATATTTAGTGGCGATTGTGCACGTTTCCATTTTAATTGTTCATGGTCCTATTTTTATGTGATTTTTCCTCCTTTGTAGTTTTCAATTTTTTGGTATGCGTACAGGTCTATTTAAGAGACCTTATTGAACTTGTACGGTTTTTTTTTTAAATGAAAATTATCTTTTCTCTTCTAATCAATTCATATTCCTTCTCTATTTCTCTGACTTTCCTTTGTGAATTGAAAATTACTTATCAAAATGATAGGTAATAAATAGTAAAAGGTTTTACAAAGAAATGAACAAGCTATACAAATCACCTGCTATGCAGCTTTTTTAAGCCACCGTCGTTTAAAGTCCAAACCATTATAACTAGCTACACGTCAGCAAGGAAATAACAGACTTTCTAGCAAAATGAAATTTAATTAAAATCGATCCAAAACGGTCATTTCTTTATTTATTATTAGGTTAATGCTGCTTTACTTTTTTTAAAAAGACTTGATTATTTCATTTTTTAATTGATGATGACTTTGATGATAATCAAAATAATAATAATCATACAAAAGATAATAATAAAATGATGATAACAATAATAATACCAAAAATAATTATAATAATGGGAAAATGAGATCCCTTTATGTTATTTTTTTAAATAAGTCCAAATATCTCCCTATGGTTATAATAATGTTAATTTCATTGATCGTTTTACTAATATACTTCAATTTTATTGATCATTTTATTAATATACCTTTTATTTTGATGTTAGACACAGAGCTTAAAAATTTTTTGGAATATCAATTAAGTAAAATCACTTATATATATACACCTGCTAAATTCGATGTAATCTTACTGTTTTTGCACGATTTTCAAAAAAGTTCAAATCAGACTTGTTCTCGTTTTTTACTTTTTTTATGATTACATGAGACTATTGCTTAGATTACAACTCATATCACATGAGACTATAACTGGGACCAACTTACATTACTGTTAATAGAGGTCTGCCCAGATTTTAACCCTCACAAATATTCGAACTGCGTTTTCACTTGATCTTTCTGATTTTTTTGTTTTCTTTCTTGTATGGGAATCTGTCTTTAAAGTACTTGATTGCGTTCTTAATGTGTCTTTGAATCAAATTTCGATTTAGGATATCTCCTTTAGTTTTTATTTGATTTTCATGATATCCTTTTATTGAACATACTACTATACATAATCTTCAATATGTCATTCGTGTCCATGTTAGATTTGTCTTTTGCCACCGTAGGATCATTCCACACCCCCCCCCCCCCCCAAACAAAAGAGCCAAATCAAGGTATTACCATTGCATTTGTTGGAAAAATATGAAACTAATGTACCAAATTACCAAATCGAGATTCACTATTTTGTCCCTACCAACACCGTCAACTGCAAGTAATCTTTATCTTATTAAGAGCTTATTTGGTATTACTTTTGAAAGCTTAAGAGTGACTTTGAAAGTTAAATTACCTTTGGTGTTTGGTAATTTTTTTAAATCACTTTTGACAAAATTTTTTCATTCTACAACAGATTTTGAAAAGTAAGGAAAAAATAGTTTTTTAAGTCTAAATTTGAGAATTAGTTTTATATGTAATACAATTCTCTCTCTCTCTCTCTCTCTCTCTCTCTCTCTCTCTCTACACACACACACACATATATATATATATATATTACAATAATCTAAAATTATCCTTATTAATTTGAAAATAAAATCATTTATTTTAATGAGATGATTATTATTACTATTACTACTACTACCACTACTACAATTGCTACTACTACCACCACCATTCTTATTATTAATATTTTATAATTTAATAATATAAAATATTTCTTTTACGTGTCAATTATTATATATATACAACAAAAAATATTTTAAATACGTATTTATAGATGTGTAAATAAATTTTATTAAATATTATGTATAATTCAATCATTTATATTTTTACAATAGTTTAACAATAAAATTTATTAAACAAATATATAGGACTGTTTTTAAAATTCACAACACTTTTAAAAATAAATTTTACTAAACATTTAACTAATTCTCTTCATAATTAATTATTTTTCTAGTACAACTAATAACAATTATTTTAAAAACTACGGCATTACCAGACTGGCTATAAATAGCTTTCTTTTACCATCAAGGTAAAAATAAAATTAATTAATAATTGAGAAATTAATGACATATCAAAATATATAGTTTTCAACGAATTTTAAAAGATTAATATCTGAGGGAAACCTGTGATGCAACTGTGGTACCGTGCCACAGTTGCATCCAACCATTGAATGCCAATGGATCCCACCAATCTTAGTACATCCAATAGCTGGATGTAACTGTGGCACGATACTACAATTGTACTATAGCCTGATCCTTAGATGGTATTTATGTAACTAAAAAATTAATGGCAAATCAAACTAGGTAGTTTTCAGCAAATTTGGAAGATTAATATCTAAGATATTTGCTTAACTATATTACATCAAACTACGAAAAACATGCCCATTCTAATCATTAGACACACTTTACACTTTTGTAATTAATTGCCAATTATTCTAAGTAATTATTTAGTTAGTGGTTTTCTTACGATTCCAAACATCACATCAACTTACTTACAAAGATAATTATATGAAAATTTGGACTAAAATAGACTACTAAGGAGGGAACCCAATGGTGACAAATTTTGAAGTAGATTTTTTTTTTTTTTTGCTCTAAATTTTCGTGCATGGTTGTCCCGTTGTGTCGATGAAAAGTCTACTTTTTCATCAATCACCAAAGTCAAAGTGGAACAATGATTTTTTCGAATGATCAACGCGCATTTGAAAGTCCAAGTGGATGGTAGACCCTAGATCTTCACCACTTGTGAAAACCAATGAGTTTACACAAATCTATGGGTTGATTATCCAAAACCAAACTCATTCTTGATTAGGCAATTATGATCATAACATACACTGATAATAAGACAAAATGTTAATAAAAAACAACATCAGTCTGTGTCAGTTCATTCACGTAATTGAAAATATTGTAAACTAGTATCGGTTTATCGTTGTTTCGTCACCTCTATGGCATTTCAAATATAAATCAAGAGTTGCACCGTTTGCATCCATCCAAAATTTCTCATAACTCATTTTCTTTATTTTCTGTATTTGAATAATTGAAAATAATATAATATTGTTATAACTTGTCCATTACTGATAAGAATAACCTTAATGAAAGATCCACATAAAATCCGGGTCCTTAAATCTTCTTTATAATTCCTTAAACTCCATTTTAAAGTGTCTCTTTTGACTCTTGTTCAGATACATTTTTATCTTTTATTTTATTTTATTTTCTTTTTTCTCGATACTCACTTAATCTCTAACTCTTTGTTAAACAAACTCTTATAGTTATTAGTATTTGTTTCTCATGAAAAAGGGTTCATTAATATCATATGCGTTCGCTTGCAGGATTATTTTCTTCTCAATTTAAAACTTTTAACATATAAATTTTTAGAAACAAATAGGGGTATATGATACATGCACGTCAAAAGTTGTCAAAAAAAAAAACGTAATACACGTGAATGTAAAGAACTTTTAGGGAACCTGAACGATGTAGCCGTAGAAGAGCTTACGTGGTAGCTGCAAATTGGTTTTCCTGGTCTTGCTTTTGTCGACACCATCTTAAGTATTGCTAATTATGCAATAAATTGACATTATACATATGTCTGTCACTACATATTGGCTTTCCACTCCTTTTTTTTTTCACCAAATTTGATTTTTTTTGGATTTTCAGATGATTTATGCATTATTTGGTCACAAACACCGCAACCTCGTTTACTCTGTTTCCATCAGTGTGATGCCACTGGCACTCATATTTCTTAATCACAAAGAAGGGTTAAACTATGTTACATATAATAATATAACATGTAGTAGATCTGTGGGTTGTCCCCGATGACAACTCAATTACTTCACATCCTGCAACTTTATTGTTTTGAATGATGACTTAAGAGTTGCTATATGTTACATATGATGTAACACCCACAAAAAAGTCCATTTATTAGTATAACTGCTCTTATTATGATTGCACGATCAAATACCATTTGTTGAAGAAGTTAAACTAAATTCTATAGGTAGAAATATCACCACCCTTATTTTAGAAGTTATATTTACCACATTCTATTAATATTTATTTCTAGCTACAATTTTTTTCTACAATCACAACATCTCAAGATCAAACAACGCATAAGTATAAATTTTAAAAAACAAGTTTTGGGCAAATGAATTTTAGCATTAATATAATTTGTCTAGATGTTATTAATAACCTAACATTAAAAATAATTTGTCTACTATACATGTTATTTTATTAATTATATTTATGGAAAATTATTATTACACCACCTTTATTTTGCCTTATGTTCATCCAACCACTACAAAATTTTAACATGCACTTTGCACCACTTTTTTTTTTCACATTTGTATCAACTAGCCACTTTTGTATTAACACTATTAAATAATTTTAATAAAATAAAAATTTTATCCCAAAATAAATTAAAAGACCATTTAATTTAAAAAACTTTAAAAAATCAAAAAATATAATGATAAAAATATCCCTAAATTTAATAAAAATAAATCTCAAAATTAGAATTTTTATTTTTAATAAAAATTATTTTAATATAAAATATAATTATAAAAATAATTGTAAAATTTTGGAATTTAATAAAAATCTCCTAAATTATTAAAATTTTAGGATTCATTCTTTTAAGAAATAAATTCAGTTATTTTAATAAAATTTTACAAAATTATAATTTTTTAATAAATAAATTCATTTATTTATATTAAAATTTTGTAAAATCTAAATTTAGGAAAAATCAGTTGAGCACCTCTATTGGATTTATTTTTTAATTAAATTTAGGGATATTTTTATTATTTTAATTTTTAATTTTAAAAGTTTTTATAAGATAAAATAATCTTTTAATTTATTTGGGGGTAAAATTTTCATTTTATTAAAATTATTTAATAATATTAATGCAAAAGTGGCTAGTTGATACAAATGTGAAAAAAAAGATAGTGTATAATATATGTTAAAATTTTGTAATGGTTATATAAACATAAAACAAAATAAAAGTAGTACAATAATAATTTCTTTATATTTATTAATATTATATGTGAATGGATATATGGCAAGAAAGGATCATTGCTTATTATCTATTTATTGTTTGTCACCGACGTATGATTATTATTACCATGGGTATCTTCATGTTCAAAATAGTGAATGGAAAATAAAAAAACGATTATGGAGCAACATGATCAGCCAACACCTTCTCATGAACCAACACATATCTTTCTCTTAATTTATTTTAATTTTATATGTGAAGGGATACCTCGCAAGAAAAGATCATTGGTTATTTGCCTGTTTAGTGTTTGCCACATATGTATGACTATTATCATCATTAGTGTTTACGCTTTCAAAATAGTGAATGGAAGACAAGAAATAACATGGAGCATGATCAACCAACACCTTTTTGTGCATCTACAAAGATCTTTGATTTAATGATTTGCATCTTTTTACGATGCCATAATTTTTTTTACATCATTAATAATATAATAAATATATACCATTAGATCTAATCAATGTATTATTATCTCTATTAATAAAAAAAATTATTATTTTTAAAATAATATAACTAGTTAATAAACCAATTAAAGAATGATTTTAAATTTAAAAATAATAATAATAAGAGATACGATAAAAATACAATTTTTCAAGTTTTTTATTTCAAATTGAATTCTTGACACATTTCATAAGTAAACTTCATTTGCATAATGCTTATGAGTCCATCTTCTTGTAAATAAAAATGCTATAAAAATCTACTTTTACACTCATTCTTTAATTAAAATATTTGTTACAAATATATCTCTAATGAAACTTACAATTAACGACAATTAATTATAAGGAATAGATAGTGTTACCTTGGACATTCAATCTACCTTATATCCAACTAACGCAAAATTTTCTTTCTCTAAACAAAGTTCTTGCTCAATATACAATCTAATTCAAAGTGCAAACATATCTTTTAGTTTTTACAAATACTAGACATCACATGCAGAATTAGGGATTGACATATGACTTTGACATGATTTCAAACTCCCATTAAAAAAAATAATGAGCAAAGAAGCGCATAAAAAAAATCGTTTTCTTTTTGAGAAAAAAATAAAGAGAGTGAAACTGTGTTGGGTATGCAAGTGAAAAAATTGAAAACGCAATTTCTTATTCACAATCATTAGCAATAAGCTTTTCTAAAATATGCATGAGCAACTAGCTTTTCTAAAATATGCAAAACCTTTTTCAAACTTTGAGTAACAATAGATTTTGCTTTTGGAAAACTTAAAAAATAAAAATCAAAGAATGACTTTGTTGAAGTGAGTCGAACTTCGGAGAAAGGATATATAAGCTTTGCTGTTAATAATATATTTTTGTGACAGTGTCAATATGCTTCAAAAGAATATATCTCATAGAGGATAATTTTAAAATTTATAAGAGTGTATATAGTAAAAACTGATTTTTTAAAAAAATTTGAATGAACGTAATGAGTAAAAAAATGTTCAAAGTATATTTTAAAGTACAAATAATCTCACGTATAATTGAAATATAAGGTGGTTTCTAAAAGTTAGGGGTTGTAATTAGTTAGCTGTTATACTTGTATAACAATGAAAGACCTGTTTCAAGGTTTGCACAACAAGAGATCTGTTTTACCAATCAAAGAGGAACAATTGGATTCAGTTCCAGTGAGCAAAACATATTTTGTGTAGATATTATTGTTATAGAACTTTAATATTTTCTTTCTCAATTGTTGAAGTTTAAGTAATTTACTTGTGTATTACTCTGAATACATTGCTAGATATTGATTGCATGTAATTAGTTAATTTTCTTTGGATTAATAATAATATTTATATTGGCAACTATATGATTATTGTATTTGCTAGATGATAAGAGATTTAAAAGACTTTTAAATTTATGAAATGTTGCTAATAAAAAGTGGATTTACATGGTTAGTTAAATAAATTAAAACACTTTAATCAATTAATTATTTTTAACCGTTATATTAAAGTATTTTAAATGAATAGTTAAGATTAAAGCACTTAAATTTAAGGGTCCATAACAATTCCACCATCAATATTGTAAAAAATACTTACAGTATCATAAAAAAATCTTAATCAATTATTTGGGATTATTATTTATTAAAAAAATTTCTATGATGTTGTATGAATTTTCACCATATTGATTAAGGGATCATTGTGAACCCTTGGCCTTATATATTTTAATCTTCACCATTGATTTAATTTAGTGGATAGATAATATTCAAGTTCATGGACATAATTTTATTTTTTATAATTGGACAAATATTTCTAAGTCACCGACAAAATTAAAAGTTAAATACAAATATAAAAATTAATTTAGATGTGTAAATACTAAATATGGATTACTCAATCTGCAACAATACATGTTGATATAGATCTTTTTGTTATTTATAATTGGAACAATATAATTTTATTGAATAAGAGATAATAATAAGAGAATAAACTAAGATTGAGTTGTGTTAATATTAAAATACATATTTTTTAAAAGAAAATATAGAAGCTTTAATAGACAGTACTTGTTTCTTTTTTATTTAAATCTAAACATTAACAAATTTGATAACTAGTAAGTTCAAATTTTAGATTATTAAATTTAAATAATACCTAAGTAACTTTTAAATTTGTGAATTATTGGCTAAATTTGCACATGTTTATACCATTATTCATACTCTAATTTGTATAACAGTGTTGTTGGGTGACCCTTTTTTAAAAAATAAATAAAAAATAAAACCGCGCTTCGGCAGTTTTGAAAAAAGAATTTAGTATTATTTTTTTCTTACTTTGCACTTAATGAAATTGATAAAAAAAAATGAATTGGTTTTGTTTTTTATGATGAGGCAGCATAATAAAACTAATGTTATTTATGAAAGTTAATTATTTTTTTATTAACTTTAAAAATATATATTAATGTGTATAGTGTAAGTATAATACCTTATACCTTTTGTAGTTGTTGATAAGTTCCAAATTATATTCAACTTGCTAATCTATTAAAACTTTTATATCTCTTTTTTTCCAACTAGCTCCAACGATTTAAATATCACCCACACCACATAAACTTCCGACAACATATGTAACATTATGAAAAAAATAACATAAACATGTTAAAACATAAGGATCAATAATTTCTAATATACATTTAAAGATGAACAAACATTAATAATTAAAAAAAAGTAAAAAGATTGTGTTATCATTCACACGTATATTAATCAAATTTGGATATATAAATTAGAATCCATTGATCAGAATCTTAATAGTTCATTTTTCTAACCTTTTAAGCGAAGTTATATCCAAGAAAGTAATGTTATACTGATTTTAAGTAGTATGTACTCGCCTGTAGCTGAAACCACTTTCAAATTCTTAAAATTGTACAAAGAACTCTCACTCAACATGTGCCTAAACCTTGTCACTAAATTTTTCATGATGGTTGCATGCATTAGAATTTCCTACGAAAAAAATGCTACATTAAGTGTAAAACAATTAAGAAAAAAAATTAAAGAAAACAATGGGATAAGAAATTTTTTATACAATATTTTCATCAATAAAAATAATATTCACACTAATTAATTCTTCATTTTTTTTAGTATTAACAGACTCCCACATCCCACAAATCCTAACCCTTATCGTCCAACTATCTTTATTATTATTCAACTCATAA
This sequence comes from Citrus glauca, assembly GCA_029633175.1. Taxonomy (NCBI): domain Eukaryota; kingdom Viridiplantae; phylum Streptophyta; class Magnoliopsida; order Sapindales; family Rutaceae; genus Citrus; species Citrus glauca. The sequence continues at coordinate 8,863,178 of JAQOOD010000004.1, read as the reverse complement.
AGAAAAGAGTACTTCATGAAGCACACAATACTAAAATTTCAAATAAGTCAAAAAATAAAAACACAAGAATATTTCTAAAGAGTAAGTTGGTTAAATAATAAAAAAAATCTCAAACATAACAAATCTTAAATACTTAATGTTTATAGAGTTTGAAGAAGCCAAAAACACTAACAAAAGGTTGCATAATTAAATATGAGATTATGACATTAAAATTAGACTCTAGTGGCATTAGTGAAGGAAGATGAAGGAACATTCCTTCCTATATTTATTAGTTGATGTATTTTAAACTATTAAAGTTTAATTATTGGCATAATAAAATAAATGAATTTTTTAAAACTTATAATTAATTATTATTAATGGTTACATATTGTTGAATTTAAATAGAAAGAGGAAGAGATATGTAAACTTTTGTATATAATAATTATTTTCTATTTTTAATATTTTGTAATGTAATTATTTTTTAATCTCAACTAATATATTAGATAAAAAAGAATATAAAAAATGAGAAATAATGATGTCACAAATCTTAAATACTTAATATTTATAGAGTTTAAAGAAGGCAAAAGGTACTAAACAAAAGGTTATATAACTAAATATAAGATTATAACATTAAAGTTAGGCTCTAGTGATGATTAGCATATAATATATACATATTTCACTTTTAATTAAATAATTGTTAGTTATATTTATTTGTTATTTTTAATTAATTGAATTGTTTTATTGAGTAGGGAATTAATTAGAGATTATGGATAAAAAGAATATAAAGGAGTTCAATTTGTGAACATTAAAGATTAATTAACTTAGAAGCAATTATGCTTATATGCATATTAATTCAAGCCAAGGAAACCGAATTCAACAAATTCATTTACCCATGCACATGCGGACAAAGAAGATAAAGGAATAGGAAGAAATAGGAAGGGACCCGCACTTGACTTTCATGAGTGGAAAAGGAATGGAAATTCGTTTTGCAGTACACGTGATGGAAGCTAAGCCAAGTTAAAATCTTTGGCAGCAGCACATGAAGGATTAAAGAAAAGTTTAATTGGGCTTTGCAAGAGTGGGCTGATTTTAGCTTGTGTGAGCAATTCACTAGCTATCATTATTTGACAAGGATTCGGCTAGGGATTAAAAAATATAAAAGCCAAACTTTGGCTTGAGAAAAAAGGCCAGCCGCCAGAGGAGGGACGGAATTCTGGAAAAGGAGAAGCAATTCGGCTTTGAGCAAGTTTAAGAAAGTCTGCAGCAATTCAGTTTTTCCATGACTGAATTGATTTTATTTGTTGTTCCCAGTTCAAGTATGTTGAGCTAAAGGTTAAGGATGAAACTCTATTTAATAAAATAATTATCTTTTTATTTATTTAATTTCCTATATATGTTCTTTAATGATTATGGTTTTTATTTCATACGATTAATTGAATGTTAATAAAATATTTTCATCAATTCTGTCATGTATTATTGATTGTTAGGATTAATATTCTATTAAATTTATGCTTGGATTTATAAAGTTTATACATGATTATCTTTGATTTTATGTCTTTCATTAAATTGTTTACATAGAGTGCTTAGGAAACTTTGACTCCTTGTTATTCAATATGTTTACATGAGATTCTTAGATGTCATATTATTAAGCAGAAAAAGAACCTACATTAGATTTAATTACTTGGGCTTAATTGTTATATCCGTGAGATGACATAGATTAATTTCGAGTTGTCACTCTAAAATTGGGAATTAATGAATATTTAGATAATTACTAGTTGAATTAGTGGTGGATTCCAAAACCTTGGTGGTAAGATTCTTATCTTATTGAATTCTCCTTTATTTTAATTGCTTCCTTAGTTTAATTAGTTTAATTTCTTTTAAAACTCAATTTGGTCAACTAGGTTAGAATTAATATTAATTTTAGATTTAAATTAGACTTTCAATTTATAACAATCCCTGTGGGATCGACCTCGTTACCACTACTCTATCTCTAGATTCGTGCGCTTGCGAGTATATTAAAATTTTCACAACAAGTGACATTGTTGAGGGAAGATGAATGAAATTTCTTTTTTATATTAATTAATTGATATATTTTAAGCCATTAAAGTTTAATTGTTAGTATAATAAAATAAATGAATGTTTTAAAACTTATAATAAATCATTATTAATGATAACATATTATTAAATTTAAATAGAAAGAGGAAGAGACATGTACTCTTTTGTAATCTAATAATTATTTTTTATTTTTTAATATTTTATAATGTAATTATTTTTAATTTCAACCAATATATTATATAATAAAAAAAATATAAAAAAATAAGAAATAGTGATGTTACGTCATCTTTTTTAATCCCAACTCTATATATATATATATATAAATATAGATATATAGATCTGAATATATAAATATAAATATATAGATCTGAATAATTTGTACAATTTAAAACCAGACCGGGATACATTAACCGTCGCGTCCAAACAGATCGTTTCTGTATTTGCAATCTCTCACCATTAATGCCGTTAATTGGCCAAGTCAATATCCTTCTCGTTTTCATTTATTTGTCCAATGGCGGTAACGCTCCAAACTCTAATTCTCACACCTCGGCCGTCAAAAATGCTGTCGTCTTGGCACCGGAATTCACATTTCCGTGCAAGTTGTTCTTTTCGTTTTAGTCCCTTTCGTCACTTTCAGTCCTGGGCGTTCAATTTCAAGGCCCATCCGAGCTTGTCGACCGTCCGATCAAGATTTCGCTTCTTCTAAGGGGCTGAATTGGGCAAAACCACTGTTGAAAATCGCCGCCGATAATTTTCTTCCGCTAGGTAATCTCTTATCTCCTTTCAATTGGGGTGCTTTTATAGAAGCGCTTTTAATTTATTTTTGGGCAAAAGCATTTCCTAAAAGGTGCTTTCAAAAAAATCACGTACGCAAGCATTTCTCAATACAAGCAATAATTGATGTGGTATTTTGATCTAAAAAATTACTTGACCTTTGAGCACTAAAAATTGAAAATAAAAAATGTTTGAACTAGGTAAAGGTGCTTAGTAGGGTGCAGCTTGATTCTATTTTTCTGCATTGCTCTGGCATTAGCTTGTTTTAATATGTGGTTCAACGATTGTGTTTGTGGTTCAAATATTGAAATTAGCTTGTTTTATTATGTTATGTGAAGCTCTTATCGGTGGGAGTAGCATTTGGATTTGCAAACCCCAGTCTAGGCTGTCTTGCCGACAAATATCAGTTATCAAAATTTAGCACATTTGCAATATTTATTGTCTCAGGTATGGAATTCATATAGCGCATTTGTAATTTAAATATGGTTTTGTGATTCCCATCATAGCTTTTCTCTACTTGATATAGGTTTGACATTGCGTGGTGGAGAAATCGGTGCCGCTGCAGAAGCATGGCCTGTGGGAATTTTTGGGCTAGTATGACCCTGAATCTTATGTGCCAATGGGCGTTTTGTAGGTTCATTCTCTGCAGAAGTATTTTTTGTGGATTCATTTCCAATTTCTTTTTCTCCCACACTGTTTTTTGGGTTTGAATTTTTAGTTGGTTATACAAACTGATTCTCATTATGTCATACCAGACTCAGGTATGGAAAGCATATTTGGTTGAAAATGAATAAATTTTTCTTCCAGTTTTGTAGTGTATTTCATGTTAGGGGGACATAATTTTACTGATGGAACCATTCAGGCTAAGAACAAAACGATGAAATCTTTAGTTGCTCATTCATTGCGCCTATTTTCCACCTATCTATAATTATGCTGACCATTTTGCAATAAATTTCATGTGCACTAGTATCCAGCTTTATGCCGAAATACATGTTAAATTTGTTCTCCTCTTCTGAGTGCAGTTCTCAATTCTGTTATTTACTCCATACTTTTCAAAGCTAATTTTGCAAGTTCAGCTTCAGCCACAAGAATTTGTTACAGGTTAAGAAATCAAACTTACTCTTCTATATGGCACTGGCTGAAGCCTGTATGACTCTTTTCTTGATTTTATCACACATAGAATCTTGAAGTATGGAAATTCCCTTTAACGTTTATCAATTCAGTTCTGTTTTGAGCATCATTTATACTGTTGGATGCTCCTCTGATTCCACTGTTTTCCAAGGCTGGTGTAACCTGATTTCTGTTTAGAAAGAGGGTTATGATTCTCACATTTGAGCTTTTTGTCAAATGGTTATTGTATTTCTGGATGCCTTCAAATTCATAAATTGATTAAATACCTATATATTATGTTTTTGATGTCTGAAATTCACATCCCTTTGGTTTTATATTTTATTTTTTTGATCATTTTTAATTCCTGCCTTATTATCTTGAGGTGTAATATATGCTTTATTACATTCATAAAAAGACCATGAACCAATGTTAGCCCCTGATGAAATCTGACTGCTTTTTAGAAACATATATGTTAAGATGCTAGCCTAGAACTAGTCCTTGGAAGTGGAATTAAGTGAAATCAGACACAGTCCCCCAGTGTTTCTGAAGATAAAAAGTACCAATTCCATTTCTATGACTGATACTAATGCCTATATACGTTGTTGTTTGAATTTAAGAATACATATTTTGGCATTTTTGTAGCTTAACATGGGTTTTACTCCATTGAACTCCTTCCTATGACTTCCTAGGTTGAATTGAAAAACTCATTTATTTTTTTATGTTATATGCAGGACTGGCTTTATTTAGCTGCATGCCAACAACATTATCAAGTGGAGTGGCACTTACCCATGTATGTCATTTGCTTTATTACTTTCTTTGTGCTTTTTGCTAACAAATCTTAGGTTTTGAGCTTAACTGTAGGTTTGAATTTCCAACATACAGCTTGCTGGGGGGAATTCTGCACTTGCTCTTGCAATGACTATAATATCTAATCTGCTAGGCATAATGATTGTAAGTCACTCATTCAAGAATGATGTTATGTACATTTGAATCTTCTTCACTGCACTTGTGTACCCATGTTTATGAGTGAAAGATCTATAGCCAATGAAGTAATGATTGTACTTGCAACAAAACCAATATCTAGTTATACCAGATGGAAGAAATTGTACTGATTATGCTAGGCTTTTATTTTCTTTTATTACATTTTTGGTTCACTTCTATACAGCATTTTCTTGTTTATAAATCTTTGATATGCACTTACTTGCATGTTAGGTCAATTGTATATCTGCTAACGGTTATTTATCCTTTTGAATTTTAATTAGTCAGCCTAACTAGCTAAGATTGATGTGATTTCTTGTGGTCTTTCTCTCCACTCACCTCTTTTCAAACCCCCTTCTCCCCAAATCTTCCTTATAATTATTTGATATGTATACTCCTTGGATGTTAAGTTTGCATGTCAATTGAATATCCGGTAACCATTATTTATCCTTGTGAAGTTTAATTAGTCAGCATAACTGGCTCAGTTTGATATGATTTCTCTGTGTCTTTCTTTCCCCTCTCTTTCTCTCTTTCTCATAGATGCTTGTGCAAAATTGTAATAATTTTTTCTATATGACATGCATTTGATTATATTTTTCTGGTTAATGGGAGATTTAGTGTTTTGGTCAATGGCCAATGCAATATCACATTTCAGGTTCCTTTTTCAATCTCAAAATTTATAGCAGCTGGAGTTGGCATCTCTGTTCCTACTAAGCAATTGTTCAAAAGTCTGGTTCTCACACTTTTAATTCCTCTAATATTGGGCAAGGTAATATCTCCTTTGTCTTTATCTAACTTCTGAGTAAGTTAATTCTTCTGCAAGTTGTAGTTAAGAGGAAACGAGCAGGATTTAGGTGTTTATATTATATTCATAGTTCTTAAGGTATAGAAAACGAGGCACAGAGTATCATTGATAACTTCATTTGGCACAGATTAGTTTAAGAGTTTGCATGTCAGTAACGTAAGCTGGAGATGTTTGTCAAATTAATTTTCTAAGGTTCAATGTTGCCGGTAAACTAATTTCACGATTTATTGCTTCATTGGTTCCCAAATGCTATGATTTTCACATCATGTACCAGATTGGAGTATTGGTTTGAAGCAAACTGAATAAAGTCTTAGTTCCTTTACCTTGGGTCCAATGCTCATTAATTTTTATGCTTGCCACTGAACTATAGAAGTTTTGAAACTTTGCTGACTTGTTATAAGAGTGTGTGTGTCTATGTCTCTCTCTATATATTTTATACACACACAGTTGTTGTACATACCGCAAGAAATAGTGTGCTGACTTCTTGGGCTGGACAATTCTATTTCCACTTTATCGTTGTCCTAGAAACTTGCTATAATCTCTCTCAAAAAAGAAGATGTTGGCTATTGCTAAATGAAGCTTTGACTACACTAGACATTGTCTCGGTAGACTATGCTATATATTGGGCTTTTTTGACTGGGTTCAGAGCCTAAATTAAATTTTTCTATTAAGAAACATGCAGTGATAGGATTCATCATACATTATTTTGTGTCAACAAAAAAGTATGAACTAACAGACTGGGATTTGAAGAACATTGTAGTGATCTTCTTCTTCTGCACTCTTTTCTGCTGAAAATATGAGAATGAGGGATTTGATTAGTGGAACTTTATTCTAACTTGTTTGATTGAAAGATTGCAGAGTTCTTTTAATTGGAGTGATTGGAATTTGTTTCTTATCTAAATTTTTATTGACGATTCATATTTATCTACTCGAGTAAGTGTGCAGCATATAAAGTGGTTTGACATATTTTTGACAGTTGCTGCAAGTAAAACTAGGCCTGTGAAATACTATAAACAAAACTACTATACAATCCGTGTGGCATCTGTTTTCTAGAATGGTGATTAGTTACTTTTAATCTACAGGTTTTACGAGAATCCATCACAGGTGAGTGTCTCAATATATTCATTCGCCCTTAGAATTTTTTGTTTTTTATGTTTAGTATGTCATATGTGAGTAGACTCTTGAGCATTAACTAGCAAAGTGTCAGAATAATCGATTGGTAGAACTGATTATACTACCATGTGGCCAATGGTTTTTGAACGATCTCCCAGCCAGCAAAGTCCTGTGATAAAAATTTTTACCAAGACATCTCTTTGGTAAAAACTAGTAACTTTTTGCAGTCATTTTCTTTTCCTCTTTATGACTAGGGTTAGTTTTGTAAATAATGGCAAGCACTTGCAATTTAATCGCTTAACAATGGGAATGCAATTTGCTTCAACCGTTGTTAATTTGATGGACTATTCTAAATGCCCAGAAATACATTATCTTATTGTTAATCCTGAAAATTTTATGAGCACAAAGCCCATTTAAGAATGCAGAAAGACAGAAAAAGAAAACCTACTGTATGGTCCAGAAAATCTACGAAAGTAGAAATAGGTATATTCATTCTTAATCGTTCTCTATCCTGCTATAAACTCCACAAAAAGCAATGTTGTTGTACACTCTAAAATACTTTTTCTTGTCTTTATATGTACCTGTCAACCACGCTGATATGTATATATGAATAATGTTACATATCCCCAAACATTATCTCAAAAGGTCTGTCCCAAATGAGGTGGCATGTGAGATAACATCAATCTAATGGTTGGTGAATGTTCAATTTCTAATGCCATCTTATTTGGGATGAAACTTTTGGGAAACCCAACTATATATGCATGTGTGTGCGCGCGCAGTAAATGAGTATAGTTGTGTTACGTATCTTTAAGCTTGTTCATAGGCATTCTTCCACTTACTCTTTTAAAATTATTCACTGTATTCATGCCTTTGTAAATGTTCTTTGCAGGTTTGTCAGAATTTGTCGATCAAAACCGTAAACTTTTTTCAAAGATCAGTGCCATCTTCCTTAGTCTGGTAAGACGTTCACCCTGCCTTTTCTAATGTTTCATTGAATGCACATGATTTCACAACTTTCGCTAGTTTAATTCAAATTTTTGTATGATAATATGTTTATTTCACTTTTTAAATTTTGGGATGACTGTTCCAAGGTATTGTTTGGCCGTTCAACTTCTTACTGCAGATTGGTTTCGATTTTTTGACTTATTATTTATGGTTTTAATGGAATCTGTTGACTATATTATTATTTCATGTGAGCTTAATCTAACTTCCCAATGCTTCTTCAAAACCTTTGTTATTGTTGACTGGGAGAGAACAAAATGATTTTATGTACTTGCATGGAATGACTCCAATAAAGAGTGAGGTTTTTTTTTTTTGGGGGGGTTCTTTAATTAGATCTGTTGTTGTGGTGCTTAAATCTTTATTTGCTTCTCAATTGTTAGGGAATGCTTTATGCCTGTTCATTACGAATTAAAAGCTTCAATAATGGATTAGGTAATAGTTTTCTTCAGAATGAAAAATAATTTTTCAAAATGAAAATTGATTACCATTACAAATAAATGAAATTCGTGAGAAGAGATTCAAGTTACATCTTTATTTTACAAGAAAAGAAGCTGACACTTTGTCGCATGCCACAACTAGATAAAATTATGGTTGTGGTGAGTCTAGCAAAATGATTAACTGAAGGAAAGAATACTATGATTTGCATTTCGAACAGGCATGTAAACAGCATAACTCGATGAAATTGTGGTTGTGGTGAGTCTAGCAAAAATGATTAACTGAAGGAAAGAATACTATGATTCGCATTTCGAATAGGCATGAAAACAGCATCTATAGGGTAATAATTTCCGTCTTGTTTCTCCTTCTGCCCATAGAATTTTGTTTCGTATGTTGGAATCATCAATTTATTATTTCATTTGAGGACTATCTTGCCTTTCTTCCTGTACAAACAACTTTAAAATTATTTTATTTATATTTTAAATTTTAGTAACTTACTTCATGTTCGAAATATGTGCCCTAATACTTTTTTTTTGTTGTGGGGGGGGGGGGGGGGGGGGGGGTGGATAGATTCATCAAAGTTGTCTTTTCCATATTTAAGGATTGTCGTGAGTTTTGTATAATGCCATTTTTTATTTCAAGTATATATGCATATCTCCTGAAAAGCTCAGTCTTGACCATCTCTTGGAAAATGGCTAGTCCTTATAGTTGTTTCACAAAGTAGTAAACTTGGATGTTCCTTGCATACTATTATGAGAGACTTGTATGTTGCTTGATATGGGAAATTATATCGTACGCTGAAACTACGGTAATTCTTCAGGTGCCATGGATGCAAGTGAGCAGATCAAGGTCATTGCTGTTGATGGTTAAGCCTCAAGTTTTTCTTGTGGCTATTTGGATGGGAACGTATGTTCTTCACATTAATTTCCTTCTTTCTCTTTGGTGCCTCTCTATTTTGCAAATTTTACACCTTTAAAATTCCACTATACCAGAAACATATAGCTGGCACAAAAATTAAATAAATCTTCCGCACTCCATTTAAGGACTAAAAATGGGGCAACTATTATGATTCTGTTATAAAGATTGACCTGATATCTACTGGGTGCTTCTAAACTGATATTTTGCTGAGCATCCTTTCTTAATCTATGTTCTGCATTGGTTATAGTCCATGTAGGCTTAACAATAGATCTCTGGCCACACTGTGGATGAGGACTTACATTATAGTACTATACATTTCAATTTTTACTAGAGAAATTAAATCTGACACAATTTCACTTTATTCTGTTAGGGATATTCTCTCCAGTTCTGAAATACTCCTAGATGCTATTATGTGTATCCTTTCAGCCTAGAATTCACATTGAAATGGAACATTGTGCTTATTTTTTCACTATGCTCTGAATTTGAGATTATCTAAACCTCTTTCTTGACTTCATATCAACTTAGATTTGTTAATTTAGATTTTCTTAAGCCGAAAATAATGTATACAGCACAATTCTACATCAAGGTATCAAAGCACACCAGCTGAACAAGCCAAATATTTGTCTTTAAAAGCACACAGTCCCAGGAAAACATCAGTGTATAGTTTATGGCATATGTTGAAACCATTAATAATATTATCCAAAATATAAAACTTGAGAAAAATTTGCGCTTGAAGCTAAACAAGTCAAGTACGTTTGACATTTGAGTTGTGCCTAGTAGAATGATAAAAACTTGGTTTGTTCACGTTCCTACTTTTACATCACAAATCTGGGAAATAGACTAGGTTTCTGGACCGTTCATTCTTCATTTCAACCTTGATGGATTAAAATCAACTGACAAAGGACTTTTTTGTATTACAGACTTCTGCATCTGATTCTGTTAGCTTTTAATGCTTTTTCTGTATGGAGCCTTTCAGTCATTTCTGGTGATTGTCAATCAGTCTTTGCCAAGAAAGAGAATACCAATGCAGTTGTTACTTGTTGCAAGCCAGGTCCATTGTGCTGAATATTCATCCTTTGTCATTAAAATGAGATTACTTTGATCTTTTGCCTCGAAGAGATATTACATTATATGACAAACTGGAAAACAAGCAAAAAATGAGGAAAACCAAATTGTTTTTGTTAATCATGCACTTGAGAAAAATTATCTGGGCACCTTTTGCTCTGAACTGATGGTTTTGGCTTGATATCTCTTTCATGCTTTTGCAGAAAACTCTGCCAGTACTGGTGGCAGTTGTGGAGCAGCTTGGTGGTGCATTCGGTGAATCTGGTTTGCTTGTTCTTCCTTGTGTTGCTGCACATCTAACTCAGGTTAGTTCACTTCACTCTTGTTCTCATTTTCCTTTCTCTATAAACTTGATCTTTTTTAACATTGAACCACTACATATAGATTATCATGGACTCGTTACTAGTTAACTTCTGGCTTCGGAGGGATAAAGATCTCTCGTCCAACAATGCCAAGGTAGCTTGAGTAAGGGGGACACCCTACATTGATACTCGTCATGAGCCAAGTTCTTTTGGGCCATCTTCCAAACGCCATACTCAACTTGCTAGCTGTTTATCCCCAATTGTCCTGCATTTTGGGCATGTCAATGTAAATTTTATTTTGCATCTTGGGTATGTCTATTAGTAGATAACTCAATTGGACTTGGAATATGGCTGATGTGTGCTGTTTTGTAGGTGCAAAATCGCCAGCGTTTAGTCGTGCTAATTGTACATTTACAAGGAGTTATTTACTAGCAGAAAGAGTCAATGTCATTTTTTTAAAACAATAGTTCCTACATTTAATTTTCATGCTAACGAAATTAAAGAAATTAATTAATCATAACTGAAAGCTAGGGATGGCAATGGAGCAGATATGGATTAGATTTACATTGCTTCAGATCCAAATCCGTTATAAAAGTTAAGATCTGTATCTGTTCCAGATCCGTTATGGATTTATATTTTTTGCTCCATATCTAGATCCGAGACAAAAAATAAAGATCTATATCTGTCCTAAATCTAAAAAGAAAAATTTAAATTTAAATTTGTTCTAGATCCATTATGAATTCTAAATTTCAATAAGAAGAGATTAATTTTTTTAGAAAGAAAATTTAAGATTTAAATGCATTGGTAACAATTAAATTAAATTATTTGTATCAAAAATTTAATAAATATTGTACCTTCTATTTTTACACTAAAATGAATAAATAAGAAATATAATAAAATATCGATAAAAAATAATTGTAGAAATAAGATCATTATAATATTTTAATATCTCATTTACCATATTGATATCTACTGTACACAATTATTATTCATATATTATTAAATAATAATATATAAGTTAAAAATGATTTATTATATTCAGTGTTTTATTATGATTATATTTAATTAAAATATATGATTAACATAATTATTTTATAGTTGATAGCCATCATTGATTAGTGATTATCCAAAATAAATAAGATTATGAGAAAATGATAGAAAAATAAACTCAAGTTTATGGATTTTCCTAACAATTAAGGAACTGATTCAAGCATTCACATAAAGTGGAGAAGAGAGAGTAGACTAAAGAGGAAAAAAAGAGATTAAATTATAGATTGAAAAACTTAAAAAAATTAGGGCAGACTATCCTAATTTTATTTTACACTTGAGAAATTTTTATCTTATTATCAATTAAGTACTTTTAAGTTTTAAGATTCTTAAATACATGCTAATAAATAAATTTTATCATTATTTATAATTACATAATTTTTAAGAGTTTTTTAAAATAAAATTTCATTAAATAGTGAGTGGATATGAATTTGGATATAGATATTAAGATAAATCCGAATTTGCTCCAGATCCGCCTTAAATCCGCGCATCGATATCCAAATCCGATCCAAATCTTTTTTAATCCAACCCAAATCTGATTTAATTAAATTTAGATCACATGAATCTTGAATCAAATCCGATCCATTATCATCCTTACTGAAAGCAGCTCAGCTCCTGTTTTAGAAAAAATAAATAAATAATTGAACATTATAGTCTTTTAAATCGGTGGGCCGTATCTAGGACATCCAACCATTCTATATTTGTTCCAATGCCATTACTTTTTGGTACGGCTACTTTTTTCTAGCCTTTTGGTGGGGTGCGAAATATGTTACCTTTTCATAAATATAAATCAACAGTTTTTTCTTTGTGCGGGTGTTTTTATTTTTTTTCATGCAAATGTCTTGTGATTTAATAGAGCCAATTTTAATACTATTAAACTTATATTTTTGTAATGTATTGACAATTAATTCTATTAAGTCGTAACGATTTAATAATTATTTTGTATTAAAAAAATAAGTGTCTGCACTTAAAAATAAATATATAAATTAATATCTAATTTGGTACATGGAAAACTCAATTATTATTAAATGTATTTTGTGCCTATGCTCCCTATTCGGGTGAAATGTTTTGTTTTGATTATAAATATAAGTCGCTTATGGGTAAAATTTCACACACTGACCTATACACATACATAAAGAGACAAATTGAAATGGAATTTGTTAGAACAAATAAAAACTTATTTTCAATAGACAATGGCTAGGGATGGCAATGAGGTAGGGTTCTGAGGAGACCTATCACATTCCCTGCCTATTAAAAATTACCTTTATTCTTCACCCCCATTTCCTAATAAATTTAATGGAGATGAGAATGAAAAAGTCATTTCCACATGGGGAATAAATTAAAAAATATATATAATTATGAGAGAATATTATAATCATAATTTGAATATTAAGAGTGGATTTTGTAACGTTAACACTTTTTAAAAGAATAATTTATTTCTGTACAATTTATTCCTTTTAGATAATTGATTGTTAGATTTTTAAATTTCTTATACTTCGATCTCGGACTCATTACTTTATATTATAACTAGATTAGGAGTAACTAACATTTTTGACTCGTGTCAAAATACAAAAACAAAATCACACAAGGCATATAACAACTTATGGAACCATCTACCCTTTTACACGATAACAATTGTGTAACTTGCTAAAATACACAACTATTGTTTGGTAAATAGTCAAATGACATATTTAGTAAAAAAATATATTTTTTGCTCTAATATAATGACAGGATATCATAACAACCGCAATATTTTTTCACACTTACATGACTATAGTCATGTGTAATTTCATACATACACATCAGAAGTCATATAACTTGCTAAAATACATGACTATAGTCTAAAAAAAATGTATTTTGCCACTAATAGAATGGTAGAGTCTCATAATAGTTGGAACATTTTACATACTTGCATGGATGCAATCATATAAATTCATACATACACAACAACAGTCGTGTAATTTACTAAAATACATGAGTATAGTTCATTAAATGGTCAGAGAATATATTTAGTGAAAAAATTTTTTTGCACTAATAGAAAGCTAGAGTGTCATAACAGCTACAACATTTTTTACACTTACAAGACTATAGTCATGAAGTTCATACAAACTCAGCATAAGTTGTGGGAACATGCTAAAATACATTACTACAGTTCATTAAATAGTTAGGGGGACATATTTCTTCTTCAAAAAAATATATTTTTTGTACTAATATAATGCTAAAGTGTTATAATAGATAGAACATTTTACACACTTGTGCAACTGTAATCGTATAAATTCATAATTACACGATAATGGTCATTTAACTGATTCAAATACACGATTGTAGCCCAGTAATAGTTAGAAGACAAATTTAGTGAAAAATAGTATTTTTTCTACGACTAATAGAATACTAGGGTGTCATAACAAATGGAATATTTTGCACACTTACATATCTCCAATCCTGTAAATTCATACATACTCCACTGTTGTCGTGTAAAACGAGTGTAAATAAAATTTTGAGAACAAAATGAGATTTCAAAATTTTGTGAACAAAATGAGATTTCAACAAATTTATTTAGAAAATCTGATGCATATAGTGATATACAACAAATGTAACGAAAATGTGAGTTGTTTTATTGTTTATCACAAACCAAACGAAACCCTAAAAATAATATAATGTTAAGAAAATACATAAATAACACATAAAATAAATGCAAAATTTAAAAGTACCTTATTAATTAGATGAATAATGCACTTAGTTGGAAAGTAAAATCTCAACACATTGTTTGGTCACGTGTATTTTTTGATGAAATGGTGTGAGGAGTGAAAAAGTTGTGATTTTAATGTATGTTTTATATTTTTCCTGTAAGAATATTTTAGCCAATACTCAACACAAAAAGGTAAATCTACATAATTATCAACTACAGGGTGTAAGTAAATGAATACTCTACTTTTGGGGTATATTTAATTATAAACCCCAGAAAAAATGTATTAGCGATGCATTTGTAATTGTAATCAGTTTGGTTTCAGTTTTGACTATCGCCAACCTAGATAAAACCATTTAATTTGGTTCTCATAAAACCGAACTGATTAAGTGCGGGTCGAAGTTGTCCTTTCAATTCGGATCGTCTGTTTTTTGCCCAGTCCTATGAAGCATTGGTACATCCAGCCTAGAAGGATTCCAACAAACCCATATTCTCCCTTTTGGGGAAAGATTATAGGATTGAGCACATAAGAATAGGTTTCCCTTCATTTCCTTATGAGTTGCCCAGTGTAAACTTTAAGAAAGTAGGTTTAGTAAGGTTAGCTTCCATCTTGGTTGTATATAAAGAAAATGATTATATTTATTGACTTATTTTCAAAGTAAAAAAAAAAAAAACTGTTTTTTAAATAATAATTCTAAAGGAAGTAAAAAGATATCTTCTTAAATATTTTTCTTTTTTGAAATTTTTTAATAACTCATCGATTGATGATACTTAAGATATAATTAAAAATTAGTTGAATTATGAGCTCTTTTATGTTTCTTTGTGTGTTAAAGCTATTAAATATAAGGACTTGCATATAAATTTTACCTAAGGTCCCTAGTACTCTAGAGCCGACTTACATATGAACATTTAGAGCTCAAAGTACTATACTAGGATATCTAAATGATGAAGTGCTTCCTAATAACTATGTTTTTCTGGTTTTGTATTTGCATATATTTACTTTGTTAATTTTCAATTAAATTAGAAATTCAAGATAATTCTAATTATTTAGTTTAAAGCCCACTTTTGAACGATGCAACGATAAGTAAAAATTAATGCCCAACAAGTATGATGGTCCTAACGGAATCCTAGTATTTGAGTCGGAATACTCCCAAAAAAAAAAAAGAAGAATATTTTGTGGACCGAACAGAAGATCCTTTTGAAGAATTGCTTCTGAAAGATTCCTGTATAAGAGTTCCATTAACATGCCTTTTGGTGTCCTAGCTGTGGAGCAACCACACCAATCCACTTTAAACACACGAGATTAATAAATTAAAAAATAATAGGTTCAATTCGATGTTATCTAAGGATAAGGGAGCCGTCTCTCAGTCCTAATGTAGCTAATCATCCTCTTGGACCAACTAGGGACATTGGGCATATTAACAGGCTTATTCCAGCTCAATGTCAGCCTGCCTCAGCACTCATACAAAGGATTACATAGGGACAATATTGAAATTTTGCTTTCCATTGCTATGTTTTTTCAGTGATTGTTTTAGGCCGCGAATCCTCTGAAAAGAGAGGGCGACCTTTAGGTATATACCAATTTTTACAATTTCATTCAAACTGTTTCATTTATATTTAGATAAAAATCATAAGTATTGGAACATAAATGTGGGTGACATATTGATATCGACACTGATATACACTTTAGTCTTTAGTGAGAGTGGCAGGAAAGAAACGAGGATCTTTTTATGTTTATATCACCTACTCAAAAAGAATATATTGAATTGTGTGTTTGTGTATAAAATGACAACAATGGAGTGCCAGTCCTTAGGCTTTCTTTGTAAAATTTCCATTTCTTGGCAATTGAAAAGCCTTGAGATCTATGAACTAGCCCGCATTTTACTAAACAAATGACCCTGCATCTTTTTTATCTCTCCCATATTTTGATGTCAATAAATATTTCAAATTTATAATGAATTTTTGGAATCTATTAAGATTAACTTGAAGAAACTGGGGATAAATTCTGTCAATAAAATGAGTCCTATAAAAAGTCTATCTATTCCCAAATGCTAATTTGATAGTTCTTATATGATATGGCATACGAAAATTTTGATGTTAGATGATTGTTATGTTTAGTGTTACTCCTTGCTGCAATTGATGATTTTTTTTTTTTTGGAAGGACTATAATTCCAAAAGATAGATTAGTTTCCACTTAAGTATAACACCCACCATCAATTTAACACATGTAGAGCACGTGATAAAGAAAACGCTACTTACAAATTATAAAATTTACACAAAAATCTCAAATAGAAATATCTCAAATTTATTCAAACCAATCAAATAAAAAATATCTATGAAACAACTCCAATACTAACATTGTCTCCTAATTCTAAATATATATATAAAAAAATGTCTCCAAATATAAATATAACTTGCAACAAGCTACTCTATCTACAAAAAGTAATGATGAAAGGTAAGCTATTAACTTTGTAAGTGAAATTATTCCCCGGCACAGTAAGGTTATTGAGTACCGAAAGATTTGCAAGACTTTTTTATCAAAACATATATTAAAAACATAAGTTTTATAAAATGATATATTATAATAGAATGACATAAATTCATAAGTGATTCAAAATATCAAAAGTATAATTAATCTTGAACACAAATTGTATAATGTACATACACAGAAATGAAAAAGATAGCTCATGTTACATAGTGTCATCTGTATTCCCGGTAACCTGGCCAAAAGCAGAGTCAGAATTGAAAATATCACATGCACAATCAAAACAAAAACCTAATACTGGAATGTATGCATGTGTACACACACACACACACGGTCAGAATCAAAATCAAAATGGCTACGCAATGAGCTGCCAAAACATTTAAATTCATTTTTCATATATAACAACTTGCACGTGGCACTTTGGCCCTCAAGAGGTGGCTCTCAAACTACTTCAAGAGGTGGCTTTTGCACAAATTTTCATAAATAATCTTAGTAGTACAAATTTGCATAAATAATCTTAGTAGTAAATGTGAACAAAAAATTCATATTGGGTTCATAATGGATCACAACAATGATTTAGGCTTGCAAAACAAATTCTATTCTAACATTTTATAGAAAATTTCATAAAAGATAATAATTTAGCAAAGTAAATTACACATTTAATGACATTTAGAATATTTTATAAAAACTATAAAAAAGTAAAATTTTTAGATTTGAAAACATTTACATAAACTATGTGAAAATCAATTCATTTTTAAAGAACTCTAAAAACATATATAGTAGTACCAAAATAATAATACATATAAAGTATATTAGGAATGAAGTTACTTATCTCAAAAAAGTAATGAGCTAAACACAACTCTAATATATGTGTTATCAATTTCAATTGTTAGTGAAAGCGAATTTTTATGAGAGTTTCTAAAATTAGTATTCTCTAGTTACTACCTTTTGTTGCTCAAGACAAGAGGTGGGCATGAGTTGGGTTAAATAAGGTTTGTGAAAACTCAACCCCAACCATTATTAAATGAGTTAAGATAAAATCAAACCCAATTCAATTAAATAAATATGTTGAACCTAATTCAACCTAACCCATAAATCACCCTATTGAATTAGGTTGATTTTAATTATGAAAATGCCATCATCATCATTGTTTTTCCTTCAACTGACACCGTTAGAAAAAACAAAAGAACTTCCATCATCATTCTTCATTCTTCATCATTATCAATTCACCTCCCAATTTCGTTCATAGTTCAGATCTTTATTCTTCATTCCTCATTCTTCATTCTTCATCCACCTTTGCTCGCAATTTTCGCTGTAATCTATACATTTTTCTACTGGTATGTTACTATGCTTTTAGAACTTGCATAAGTTATTTATGTTTTTACATAGATTTTATTGATTTATTTTAAATATTTTTTAATTTATTATTTTGAATGCTTGGTTAGCTTTTTCTCTTTTAATTAGTTTCGTGATTTATTAGTTTGAGTTGATTTGTTATTGTCATTTTTTCACTGATAATATTTTTTTAAAATGGAAAAGATGAACAAAATTGAATTGTTTAATTTATTTAAGCTTGCTAATTAAGCTTGTAATTATTAATTAATTTATTAATTTTTATGTAGTTTCATGTTAGGTTATAATGTCTGATAAATCTAATCAAAGGAAAACTCTCCTTTCATTCTTTTTTTTTAATAGCTCCTTTCATTCTTTACTAAAGTAATGGTGGTCAATCATCAAATGAAACAAATTCTCTGTGCAATATTGATGCCTCGAGTTCTCTCAAATCTCAAAGAGCTAAATTTGAGAAAGTTGATATTCCATCCTTTATTGACACTCCATATTTAGAACATGATCCCGAATTATGCATCTCAATCAAAACTTATCCTTTTGATAAACGAGAAGATGTACAGATAGCGTACATAAATATAGGACTATTCCAACTTGAGCTACAAAAATACTCACCAATTAAACATGGTATGCAAAATCGTCGATTTCAATTTTCTTGGTTCTCAAAATTTCCTTGGCTTGATTATTCCTTATCAAAAGATAAAGCATTTTGTTTTCCATGCTTTCTTTTTTATGATACATCAACTAAGTTTGATGTATTCATTGTTGATGGTTGTCAAAATTGGAAGTATGTTTTTTGTGACAAAAAATATCCTTTTGCATTGCATAAATGGAGTTATGGTTTTTTTTACAATGACGCCATGGAAAAATGGGGCAATTTAAAAGATTTATTTAAACATATTGATAAAAGAATGAATGCACAATCTTCACAACAAATTTTAGAGAATAGGGTTGCGGCTTAAAACCTTAATAATAGCTACCAAGGGGTTAGCAAAACAATCTTCTACTTTTAGAGCTCATGCTAAGTCGATTAATTCTCTTAATCGTGGAAATTTTATTGAATTAACCAAGTTGTTAGCAACAATGAATGAGGAGATTAATAAAGTTGTGTTAGAAAATACTCCTGAAATTTGGGTTATTTTATTATTATTGTTGTTGTTGTGGGTTGGGTTAGATGGGTTCATTATAATTAATCCAATCCAACCTAATTGTTAATTAGGTTAAAAAAATTAATTCAATTAACTTATAACTACCTACTCAACCCATCAAAATTAAATTGGGTTAGATTAGTGAGGTTGGATCCATTAGGTTGGATTGGATTT
The DNA here is from genome assembly GCA_029633175.1 of Citrus glauca. Classification (NCBI taxonomy): domain Eukaryota; kingdom Viridiplantae; phylum Streptophyta; class Magnoliopsida; order Sapindales; family Rutaceae; genus Citrus; species Citrus glauca. Next base: position 8,843,755 of record JAQOOD010000004.1, on the reverse strand, counting down.
GGCCATCCCTATTCAAGACTTTGGATATGACGTTCCATTGTAGAAGTACTTGATCTTTGCACTGTTTCGTGGTGCCTACAAATGGCCTATCTAATATTTAGCCTTTCTTAATTAATTATCCGCCACACCTGGGAAACCAATCCAACCTAATTGTTAATTGGGTTCGAAAAAATTGATCCAATTAACTTATAACAACCTACTCAATCCGTCAAAATTAAATTGAGTTTGATTAGTTAGGTTGAATCCATCAAGTTGGATTGGATTTGGTCACCCCTATTCAAGACATTGGGTATGACGTTCCATCATAGAAGTACTTGATCTTTCCATTGTTTTGTGGTACCTACAAGTGGCCTATCTAATATATAGCATTTCTTAATTAATTATATGTCTGCCAACAACAATAATAATAAAATAACCCAATCAAATCATGAAGAGAGTTTTCACTCCCCATGATCCTCACTCTAATTAATATAGTGTTCAGGGTTTATCGTGTCAAATAGTAATAACCTTGCGTTAGACAAGATTATTACTATCTGTCAATAAAAAGTTAAAACATCCACAAAAATCATAAGGAAAAAGAAAGTAAATTTATCAGATTAAGCCCATAGAACATGTTGTGACTTCACTCTCTACCTAAACTTGAAAGAAAATTAGTTAATCATAATTGAATTACGGGTAAAATAGAAATTTATTAAAATACATAGAAAATACAAGATGGAGAAGGAATTACAAAAAATAGAGCTTAAAAATGAATTTAGAGGTATCAAATAAGGGGAGGAAGCCCCTATTTATGGATACAATGAGTAAATTATGGCCATAGAATTAAAATAATTTGTACGCTCATGATTATGACACGTGGCAAGTTTTGATAGGATATAACACATCATCAAGGTTATCATTCCGTGTATACGCATGCACTGTATGCACTTTTTTTGTCAACTAACATACTGCCATGTCAGCGGTCAACGCCACATAAGCAATCAATGCCGCATCATTCGTCCAATCGAATGCTGCCCACGTCATCGGTCAATGCCACGTCATCGGTCAATACCATGTCATCGTACTGTATATGTGAATAATATCATGAACAACGCCGTACATGTGAATAGTATTGTTAATTATTTTATTCTCCTTCTAAGGTTTTCAAATGTCCTGAGTTCAGAATTACTGTCCATTTTGCCATCTGATCTCTCGTTCATTGTGAAATGACCATGATACCCCTTAACATACATAAAAATGCTTAATTATAATAAAACACATATAATTAAATCATAAAGGACTTAAATACATAAAAGTAGGGGTGTTAGTGAGACTTAGAATGTACAATGACGATTTTCTCTTTATAAATATAAACTTTCTAAGATTCAGTAGTAAGTTTGTCATTTTCAAGTCAGGGTTTTATCTCTCAAGAACAACCATGATACACCGATAGGAGTGCCTGAGTCCTTCATTATAATTGTCATCGACCTCATTCTCTAAGGTCTCAACCTAAGTGTGGTGCGAAGTACGAAGAGACTCCAACTAAGACTCGTAAGAAGCCCTTTGGATCTCCAAGTCCTTCTTAGCCTTACTCAGCTCCTTTTCAAAAGTGATTGCCTTGGCCTCCGCAAGAGATACTCGCTCCACTAGCTTTAGGTTCTCGAGGTTAAGGTCTCATGCTTTCTTCTCAGTGGCTTCAGCTTTGTTTTTAGCCAACTGAATATCCTCCTTCATCGTCCAGTCATAACGACCAACCTTCATTTTGTAGTAGGTAGCATCTAGCCCAGTTGAAAGGCACCAAATTAGATACCCCCTGCCAACTCCCAAGAGTATTGCCATCAAAGTCCTCTAGATTTTTTTTTTTTGCATGAGCCTAGCAAATTCACTGATATAAAGGACTACATACTATGGCCGATCATCGAGTGGATGAGGCTTGGATACTGCTAGAGGAGGAGAGCTTATAGGGCCAGTGTCGCCCACAGCTCCACTAGCTTCACTTGCTTTAGAGGGGGATGTGGCAGCGTCTTCAGATTGGAAGTTTTCCCCCTTAGTGTTTACCCTCTTCTCAAGGGAAGCCTTTTTGTTGTGACCGCCCTTAGCACCACTAGAGTAAGGGCGTTTTCTGTTTAAAGCCCCAATCACAGCATCCCCCATAGCATAGGCGTCGGGTATCAAGTAAGAGTTAACCAAGTTGTGAGTAGACAACAAATTTTTGTATGAGCAAGAATTTACTAACGCAATCTCAACTCGTTTGAGTGATTCACCCTTGACGTTGTTATGGACACTCTGGGAACCTGCAGCATAAGCAAAGACCTTATTAGAAACAATTTAGTCACTTGATTAACTGGTGGTGAATACATGTTAAGTGAGCATGTAACCTGGAATTGAGAAATAGAAGGGGATGTGGACATTCCCACCATCAATTTATGCCACCTAATCTTAAGAACCCCCAGCAAAAAAAAAAAAAAATTGCTCTTCGAATTTCCACCACTTGTTGGGAGATTAAGTATATGTTTTCTGGTCTTGGTACTTGACATGAAATAGTACCAATCGATGTCTTTAGGGCTGCTCTTTAACTGGTACAAGTGTTTGACCTCATTAATTGTAGATTCACTCTGACCACATCTATCCCACAATTCGAACAGGCTACAGAGTACCCTTCATCCATTAGGGTTAAGTTGATTAGAAGCTATATATAATCTACCAAGCATATGGATGAAATAAGGCTGCAAGTGATCCGTATTCCTAATTTAAAGCTCCCTAAAAACAAAGTAACAGACCTCTAGGGGGCCAACTGGGAGTATCTTTTTTCCCAAGGACCCTAAGGTTATATAATCAAGGATCTTGTAAGTTATTTAAGGTCATTTATCGTGGTCGTACAAGTTATGAGGTAAATAGGGTAATTTTCGGCCAGAGTTCTTCCACTTAATTTTCTCTTTTTTTTCTAGTAATGCTACCTCTGGTGAGGATGCTTCACTAGCCTCTTCACCTAGTACCCACTTAAGGTTACCTCTGAGCTAAAAGATTTATCGTCGTTACTTTTACTAGATGAGGTAGAAATCTCAGGAGACATTCTCTTAGTATTATTCCTAACACTAAAATGCCCTACTGGTTCTAAGAGGATCTTGGGGTCGAAAATGGGCTCTATGAGCAGTCTAGGCAGGAAATCTGGTTCATCATCGTCAATCTCAAATATCTTTTCCTTACCTTTTGATATTTCTTAAATGATATCCAGAATGATACAACCAAATTCTACTCAACCCAAGAAAAAAATGACAAATACCGAAGATTAAAGTAGAGAAGACAATACTTGAAATAGTATCACACCAGAACAAAGATAAAAAAAAGTACCTTGGTCTTTAGTGAAAGAAGATCGCTTGATCGCCGGAGGGCGAAAGGAAGACTAAATGAAGGAATTTTCTTGCCAAAGTTAGGGTTCCCAAGGGACACAGAAACCCTTAGTTAATTGTCATTTAACGGCACGTGCCCCAAGAGTCTTATAACTATCATTTTAAAATTTCAATAAATGGATGGATTCTTGCCACATCATTTGCATTTAATGACGATGCGACTCTTCAAGTAAGAAACTATTAGTAGCTTAAAGGGTCAAATGGACAAAACGAGCAGCTCCTCCTTTCAGTGCCAAGAAGCCAAAGTATGTCTTGAACAAAACAGAACTACCGATTAGGTGTACCCCAGTAAAAGTCACTTGCTTATAGGCAAGGAGCTACAAGACTATCGCGAGTAAAGGGTCGCTTGCTCATAGTTGGGGAGCTTCTTGCACACCTGATGGACGAAGTACGAGAAGGCCGATAAAGGAATCCATGTGCCAAAGGACCCAATCAATGGCAATTATCAACACACACTATGGTTTTAGAGATTTCGGACTTGAAACCCATGAAGCAACAATTATTACATCCACAACGGGAGACCCTACTTAGTGACGAATGTGGGAGAGTGAGATCAAGCGCCTAGGTAAGCTATAAAAGGGACTTTCGATGACGGAAAAAGGGTTAGACACTTAAACTAAAAAATTGACCTAAAAGAATTCTTGGGGCATTTCTATTTGAGACCTTGGGAAAATTCTAAGAGATTTCAGCATTTTTAGAAATTATTATAGAGCCATGAGATCGGCGGTAAAGTTTTTTTAAAGTAAGCCCAGATTGCTGACTTGAGCGTTGTAGGGTTTATGCCGGGAAAACCCCCATTATTCTCTAACCAGTTTTTGTGTGTGCAGGGGTTCACGAAGTAGAAGCGCAACCCTTATAGTCTTGCCAATCTAAAAAAAGCAGCATGAAGTTATCCTCAATCAACTACAAATTCAAGTGTTGAGGAGAGATTCTAGTCGCGAATGAGCAAACTCAAAATCTTGTATCAACAATATGTATTTTGATAACTTTTTATTGTCATCAACCTTTGATTACTATTAAATGACAAAGGTAATTATTAGTTATAATAAATGTCAAATAAAGATATTTGACACAGAAATACTTTACGCTTTTAAATTGTCAAATATACTTTTATTTAATAGTTTAAAACTATTAAATATATTATATTTTCTTGTAGTGGGCCTATTGCCATCCCTACTTAAGAGACGTTTATTGCTCTTGAATTGGTAATAGATAAACAGACTAATAAAATTGCTTCTTTATACAATACAATAAAAGATGATGAATAGATTTGTTCACCTTGATGGGTTTTCCATGAAGCCAAACCCTACCCCCCACTAGGGGCGTCGATTGCAAACTAATATTTGAGAGGTATGGCGCATATTTTGGATAATAACTATAACTCAAAGAATAGTTGGTAAAGAAAACAGAAATCCTGAAAGTGTAGAGACATAGGATGCGTTTGGGATTGAGTTTGAAAATTATGTTAATACGTTTTTTTCGCTTATATCATAGAAAATCTATTATATCTTTAATAATTTTATCAAAATAATTCTTTAAAATTTCTAATTATTAGAAATTATTAACTTTTGTTTCATAGTTGTAACTTTTTTTCTATAACAGTTCTAACTTTAAAGTTACAGTATCTCAATTCCAAATAGGATCATAATCAATTAAATATTAGCTATTAGCTCCAACCCACTCTAATAAATACACAAATTTATAACACAAAGAAACATAAATTGGTTTCTGTGGATGCCAATTGATCTTGAACTTGCATTCTACACGCTTGAAAATGCTATTATGCTTGAGAAAATGATTATTAATACTAATAATCCAACTCGACTGTGATCCTATTAGGAGTTTGAGGATTGATAATCAGCTTAAAATAGTTGCTAGTGTCTGGAGAACGTCCCCAAATTTATTATATGTTTTTAGGACTCCATCTTCTTGAATTTCAAATAATTAAACAAACTTGTGGGCATTTGTCATCTTTTATAGCATTCGGTTGAAGTCAATTTTCAACATCTAAGCTCTAACATTGCAATATGTTCAATAGACTGACATAAATTTTGGTCACTACCAATATTGAGAGTTGAAAGAAGCCAATGAACCTTAGATGTATAAGCACTTTTGAAAGACATGGGCGGGTCACACCTATCAGGTCTTCCATTAACTGGAAGTAACTACGTAATACTTGGTAGTTACGAAGCCTTGAACACCTAGGGAGCAATTATGTATTTAAAAGGAGAAGGTAACATAAAGTTAATAATTTCATTATAAGGAACTTCCTTGGCTCTCTCCCTTTTTTATGACTATATACACAAAGTAGAAGCAGAGACAGGACGATGATAGCCCTTTAGAATGGAATCATTTCAGCCTATTTTTAGTTCTTACACTGTGACAAGAGGGGAACTTTCGGCTTTGCCGTAATTGTCTTCCAATCAGAAAATAGTAATTTAATTCTATAGACGATCATAATTTTGCTTCCTTTCGATGTGCAAGTAAGTATATTAATTGTTGTAATTAATTTTAACTTGCCTATTATTTATCAACAACCTCAAAGGTTGTGAAGCAGCGGCACAGAATCCTGCATGCATGCTCTATACATACAGAATGTGTTAAGAAGACTAAAGTGCCTTTAGTAAACCCAAGGGGACAGAAAATGTTCACAAAGTTCTATGTTTACGTCAATGGGTAATCAAACTGTTGAAGCAAACTTGGATCAATTCAAATCAAATTAACCCCAGAATCAATATATTAATGATAAACTGTTAATCCTTAATCAATATGTGCTCAAGATGCAGGGGGCTCAAGTTTCTTTTGATGGTTATTACCTTACTCATAATAAAATATAGTGGTGGGTGCATGTATTTAGTGGCGATTGTGCACGTTTCCATTTTAATTGTTCATGGTCCTATTTTCAAGTGATTTTTCCTCCATTGTAGCTTTCAATTTCTTGATATTCGTACAAGTCTATTTAAAAGGCCTTATTGAACTTGTACCAGGGGGGTTTGGAGAATGAAAATTGTCTTTTCTCTTCTGATAAATTCATATTCCTTCTCTGTTTCTCTGACTTTCTTTTCTGAACTGAAAATTACTTCAAGTGGTATCAGAGCATCCAACGATCCATGGCCACACGCAATAAATCCAATGCTGAATTTTGTGAAGAGATTCAAAAAATCCTTACTTGACATGAGTTTAATTTTGACCAAGTTCATGCCACCCTTCAAATGATCTTTACCGAACTTTAATCCTTATGTCTTCAACACACTTCCTATGAAAGGGAGATCAACCCATTCGCCACAACTCACATCCCTTCACACCAACCTATCTCACTTTCCACCTCCAAACTAGATCGGTCTCATACCCAGCTCAAACTTCATTTTCCAAAGTTTAGTGGTGATGACCCTGCTGGATGGATTTACAAAGCCAAGCAATACTTTAATTTTCAAAATATTGCTTCGAAACAACAAGTCCAATTAGCCTTTTTCCATCTCGAAGGAATGGCACTCCAATGGCATCGCTGGCTAACCAAGTTCAAAGGACCACAAACTTGGACTGAATTTACCACAGCTATATTGCTCTGTTTTGGTCCAACGGATTATAAGGATCCTTCAAAAGCTTTAACACGCCTAAAATAAACTTCCTCGGTGACCGAGTATCAAGAAGTTTTTGGAAAGCTTTCTCATCAAATCAATGGCTTACCTAAAACTTTTTTAATTGGATGTTTCATTGCATGTCTTCATGATGAAATCCGACTTGATGTCAAGGTTAAATAGCCTCGTACCTTGGCTGACGCTATTGGTGTAGCAAGATTGATTGAGGAGCGAAATTCTCTCCACCCCTACACTGAACACTTTTCTCAACCATCACCTGTTTCCAGTATACAACAACCAATTCCAAATAGTTTTGTTGGGATCCTGGGCCCCCCTCCTAAGGCAAACCAAACAGCCAATGCCACCATCCTTCTATCCAGCAAATAGCAAAGGAAGCAGACTTATCATATGTTATTTTTTAAACAGATTGCCAAGAAGTTGCATATCTAATAAACAACAAAATGGTTAGCAAGAAAAAAATTTGTTGGATGGCGTCCGGCATTCAAGATAAGAGGAAAGATTTTCAAAAGGTTCAGATTCAACACACTTCTAGAATCTGTAATACTAATGCCCATTCCTTAGCTAAACAGGCTGTAGGATGCAAAGAACCTGTCGTATGTATGAATAACAAGCCATTAAAAGTTGTGTTTATTTTCACTTTAAATTAATGAAAGCATGACTTTTCTATCCAAAAAAATTATAACTTAATTTTTTATCAATTGGACTCACTCGAATAATGTTAATTAAGGATTTAAAGTTATATAAAAATCTGTTCGTGGCCATCACTGCCAAAGGCTACAGCTGCTCATGATTGAAGATCCTCCACCATTCACACCACCTGATACTGGTTAAGTGAATGAGGCACTTTGACCTGGTGGACAAGGTGATTCTGAGGGGTGGAGAATGATATGTGCTCAAGATGCATGGGGCTCAAGTTTCTTTTGATGGTTATTTTGTTAGTCGGAATAAAATATAGTGGTTGGTGCATGTATTTAGTGGCGATTGTGCACGTTTCCATTTTAATTGTTCATGGTCCTATTTTCAAGTGATTTTTCCTCCTTTGTAGTTCTCAATTTTTTGGTATGCGTACAGGTCTATTTAAGAGACCTTATTGAACTTGTACGTGATTTTTTTTTTAGAATGAAAATTATCTTTTCTCTTCTAATCAATTCATATTCCTTCTCTATTTCTCTGACTTTCCTTTGTGAACTGAAAATTACTTATCAAAATGATAGGTAATAAATAGTAAAAGGTTTTACCAAGAAATGAACAAGCTAATACAAATCACCTGCTATGCAGCTTTTTAAGCCTCCGTCGTTTAAAGTCCAAACCAGTATAACTAGCTATAGGTCAGTAAGGAAATAACAGACTTTCTTGCAAAATGAAATTTAATTAAAATCGATCCAAAACGGTCATTTCTTTATTTATTATTACGTTAATGCTGCTATACTTTTTTTTTAAAAGATTTGATTATTTCATTTTTTAATTGATGATGATTACGATGATAATCAAAATAATAATAATCATACAAAAGATAATAATAAAATGATGATAACAGTAATAATACTAAAAATAATTATAATAATGGGAAAATGAGACCCCTTTATGTTATTTTTCTTAAATAAGTCCAAATATCTTCCTATGGTTATAATAATGTTAATTTCATTGATCGTTTTACTAATATACTTTAATTTTATTGATCATTTTATTAATATACCTTTTGTTTTGATGTTAGACATAGAGCAATATTTTTTGGAATATCAATTAAGTAAAATCACTTATATATATACACCTGCTAAATTCGATGTAATCCTACTGTTTTTGCATGATTTTCAAAAAAAGTTTAAATCAGACTTGTTCATTTTTTACTTTTTTTTTATTACATGAGACTATTGCTCATATTACAACTCATATTACATGTATAACTGATATTTACAAATCAGACTATTACTAGAACCAACTTATATCAATGCTAATAAAGCTCTGCCCAGATTTTAACCCTCACAAATATTCGAACTGTGTTTTTCACTTGATCCTTCTGATTTTTTATTTTCTTTCTTGTATGGGAATCTATCTTTAAAGTACTTGATTGCTTTCTTAATGTGTCTTTGAATCAAATTTTGATTTAGGATATCTCCTTTAGTTTTTATTTGATTTTCCGGATATCCTTTTATTGAACATCCTACTATACATAATCTTCAATATGTCATCCGTGCCCATATTAGATTTATCTTTTGCCACCGTAGGATCATTCCACCCCCCCTTCCCTCTCCCTCCAAAAAAAAGAGCCAAATCAAGGTATTACCATTGCATTTGTTGGAAAAATATGAAACTAATGTACCAAATTACCAAATAGAGATTCACTATTCTGTCCCTACCAACACCGTCAATGGTAATGCAAGTAATCTTTGTCTTATTAAGAGCTTATTTGGTATTACTTTTGAAAAGCTTAAGAGTGACTTTGAAAGTTAAATTACCTTTGGTGTTTGGTAATTTTTTTTAAATCACTTTTGACAAAATCTTTTCATTCTACAATAGATTTTGAAAAGTAAGGAAAAAATAGTTTTTTAAGTCTAAATTTGAGAATTAGTTTTATATTTAATACAATTCTCTCTCTCTCTCTCTCTCTCTCTCTCTCTCTCTCTCTCTCTCTCTCTCTCTCTCTCTCTCTCTCTCTATATATATATATATATATATATATATATATATTACAATAATCTAAAATTATCCTTATTAATTTGAAAATAAAATCATTTATTTTAATGAGATTGTTATTACTATTACTACTACTACCACTACTACAATTGCTACTACTACTATCACCATTCTTATTATTAATATTTTATAATTAATAATATAAAATATTTCTTTTACATGTCAATTATTATATATATACAACAAAAAATATTTTAAATACGTATTTATAGATATGTAAATAAATTTTATGTATAATTCAATCATTTATATTTTTACAATAGTTTAACAATAAAATTTATTAAACAAATATATAAGACTGTTTTTAAAATTCACAACACTTTTAAAAATAAATTTTACAAAATATTTAACTAATTCTCTTCATAGTTAATTATTTTTATAGTACAACTAATGACATTATTTTAAAAACTATGGCATTACCAGACTGGCTATAAATAGCTTTCTTTTACCATCAAGGTAAAAATAAAATTAATTAATAGTTGAGAAATTAACGACATATCAAAATATATAGTTTTCAACGAATTTTAAAAGATTAATATCTGGGGGAAACTTGTGGTGCAACTGTGATACCGTGCCACAGTTGTATCCAACCGTTAGATGCCAGTGGACCCCACTAATTCAAGTGCATTCAATTGTTGGGTGCAACTGTGGCACGATACCACAGTTGCACCATAGCCCAATCTTAATATCTGAGGTATTTATATAACTAAGAAATTAATGACAAATCAAACTAGATAGTTTTCAGCAAATTTGGAAGATTAATATCTAAGATATTTACATAACTATATTACATCAAACTACGAAAAAAATGCCCATTCTAATCATTACACACACTTTACACTTTTGTAATTAATGTGCCAATTATTCTAAATAAATTATTTAGTTAGTGGTTTTCTTACGATTCCAAACATCACATCAACTTACTCACAAAGATAGTTACATGAAAATTTGGACTAAAATAGATTACTAAGGAGGGAATCCAATGGTGACCAATTTTGAAGTAGAATTTTTTTTCGCTCTAAATTTTCGTGCATGTTTGTCCCGTTGTGTAGATGAAAAGTCTACTTTTTCATCAATCACCAAAGTCAAAGTGGAACAATGATTTTATCGAATGATCAACGCGCATTTGAAAGTCCAAGTGGATGGTAGACCCGAGATCTTCACCACTTGTGTAAACCAATGAGTTTACACAAATCTATGGGTTGATTATCCAAAACCAAACTCATTATTGATTAGGCAATTATGATCATAATATACACTGATAATAAGACAAAATGTTAATAAAAAACAACATCAGTCTGTGTCAGTTCATTCACGTAATTGAAAATATTGTAAACTAGTATCGGTTTATCGTTGTTTCGTCACCTCTATGGCATTTCAAATATAAATCAAGAGTTGCACCGTTTGCATCCATCCAAAATTTCTCATAACTCATTTTCTTTATTTTCTGTATTTGAATAATTAAAAATAATATAATATTGTTATAACTTCTCCATTACTGATAAGAATAACCTTAATGAAAGATCCACATAAAATCCGGGTACTTCAATCTTCTTTATAATTCCTTAAACTCCATTTTAAAGTGTCTCTTTTTACTCTTGTTCAGATACATTTTTATCCTTTATTTTATTTTTTCTCGATACTCACTTAATCTCTAACTCTTTGTTAAACAAACTCTTATAGTTATTAGTATTTGTTTCTCATGAAAAAGGGTTCATTAATATCATATGCGTTCGCTTGCAGGATTATTTTCTTTTCAATTTAAAACTCTTAACATATAAATTTTTAGAAACAAATAGGGGTATATGATACATGCACGTCAAAAGTTGTCAACAAAAAAAAAAAAAACGTAATAAACGTGAATGTAAAGAACTTTTAGGGAAAAAAAGAGTTGTTTATCTGTTTATAGTGGATTTAATTAGACATAATTTTGTCTTTGCATGTAATTTTAATGAGATTAAATCTGTAAAATACCAAAAGAGAATTTAATTACGAGGTTTTTTTAAGGGCTGTCAATTTTCCAACTCATAATCAAATAAACATAACCTAAATACCCTTTTTGCAGTTTAATCACAAATATTAACTCTAAATATTTGATCTTCCAAATTTTTTTATTCTGCCTCCCTCCTTGATCCAAACCAATCCAAGCCTGTAAAGACTCAGGTTGAGTTGGGTTGATTCGGTCAATGTGGTTAAAATTAATACTCTTTGAAACTGATAATAAAATAATGAAAAAAATCCAATAATATAAACTATGCACGCATGCATTGATTGTTATAATAAAATACGATCAACTAAAAATCAGAAAGAAACTAGAATTAAAATTTTCATCTTTTAATTTCATGTAATTTTAGTACAATTACGAAAATAAACTTGAAAACTCAAAATCAAATCCAAATAGATTTCCCTTATCAGTTTATTTGACTATAATATAAATAAAAATACAAATTTTAAAGTTATAAGTTATAAGTTAAAAGTTCATTGATCATTTTGTTTCTTAAAAGGCACAATAAATTATTTTAAATACTGTAAAAAATAATTCACCATTTGGTGAGATTCCACCTCATATAAAGTTAATCTTTTCAAAAAAGTTTTAGAATATGTATTTTACTCATATAAATTTTGTATGTCTGAGTGAATGAAGAAATATGTTATTCTAAAAAAATATATATGTTAAAAACAAATAAATAAATTATTAAACTATTAATTGTCAAAGGAATCTTCGTTTGTTCTTCCCGTGACTCATTCATCCCACTGCCACTGAACATACCTAGGAAGCCAGTCAACTGACAGAACAAGTGGATTACATCGGACAAGTCAATTGCAATAGGTCCAGTTAATTTACCAACCCCTGGGGTTCACTGCTGTTGAGAAAGCACCCAAAAAAGAAAATAATTATGAAAAAATAATTGAAACGTTCATTTCGTGGAAATGGCTATTGATTGATTAAATTATCTTTTGCTAACTACTAATTATTTCTTTAATCATTGTGATGTTACCTTTCACAAAAGAAAAAAAAATCTTTGTGGTGTTAGTTTCAAGATAAAATATGCTATAATACAATCATTATGGTTTTCATTCGATTACAATATTCTACTGTGACTTAACTTTGTTTTTAAATAATTTTACTGATACTATAATTAAAGATCTATGGTGACCAGTGCTTTGAAGTTCTAAAATCTGCTTCAACATTATAAAAGCATACTCCCAAATCATAAGAAAATTGTATATTAAAAGTTTGGTCCACTAAGAATTAGTGCTACTATATAATGAGAAATTTTGGAATAATTTAATTTTTGCCATTTCATGTCAATTATATCATAAATAAATAATATTATAATAATATACATGTGTTTATGTTAAAATTAAATATTTAAGTAGTAATTATATAAAATTCAACTATATATGTCATATTAATTGATTATATTATCGTTAACGTATTTTAATATTTTTCTTAAATAATTGGTTCTCAAAAACTTCATCAATTCTTTATATACATAAAAAGTAGCAGAAAGTCTACCGTACAATTAATAATCCAGAAAAATTCTCTCAAACAAAAAAAAAAGCGCTACGTACGTACCCAGCCAAAATCATACTGCATTCCAACTCATCTCCCACAAACTTCTCAATTTCTAGGCTCTAGCTGTGATCTACTCGAGGCTTTTTGTAGCCGGCTTTGCTTACTTCTCCACACAGTTTTGACTTAATGTCAGTATAAATATATCTCACTTATCACATCTACAAACTCACAACGAGCTCTACACTTTCTGTTGCTACGTAGCTAATAATTTGAATTCATACAGTACATTAAAGATTATAATGGAGGGTGCTTTTGCAGTACTAGTACTTTTTGTTGCCATGGCTGTGACATCAATTCATTGCCAAGCAGGGACTCGTGTTGGATTTTATTCAAGGTCATGTCCTCGAGCTGAGTCCATAGTTAGGTCTACGGTTCAGGCTCATTTCAGGTCTGATCCCACAGTTGCTCCTGGGTTACTGAGGATGCATTTTCATGACTGTTTTGTCCACGGCTGTGATGCTTCCATTCTCATTAATGGCCCCAACACTGAGAAAACTGCACCACCCAACCGTCTGTTGAGAGGATATGATGTAATTGATGATGCCAAATCCCAGATTGAGGCTGCATGTCCTGGCATCGTCTCTTGCGCTGACATTCTTGCCCTCGCCGCCCGTGATTCTGTCGTCGTGGTAACAATAATTCTCCACTCTCATCATCATTATTCTTAATACCATTGTTGGGCTTTACTTATCCGGTTAAAATTTTAGGTCAAATAATTTTTGTAAACAATATCAGAGCCAAATTCTCAAGTTTGATTCACTTTACGTACAAACTAACATATTTTGTTGGACATGTATTGCAGACAAGAGGAATAAGTTGGCAAGTGCCCACAGGACGCAGAGATGGCAGGATATCATTGGCATCCGATACTGCCAATCTTCCAGGTTTCACCGAGTCTGTTGAAGCGCAAAAGCAAAAGTTTCTTGACAAGGGTTTGAACACTCAGGATCTTGTTACTCTTGTTGGTAAGCACCAAATCAAATTAACTCATTTACACAATGATTATCAAGTGCGGGCACCCATAACTTATAAAGCATGGATTTGAACCGATGGACATTTTTCTACGACCTCATAAAAAATTTCTTTATGATCTGAGCTACTAAATTAAATTTATATGGATGATTGATGGTTAAAAAATTTTAACTTTTACCTCTATTTGTTACCAGGAGCACATACAATCGGTACTACAGCTTGCCAAATATTTAAGTACAGACTTTATAACTTCACTACAACAACAGCAACAGGAGCTGATCCAACCATAGACGCTACGTTCATTCCTCAACTCCGTGCACTCTGTCCGGAGAGCGGTGACGGAGCAAGGCGCGTTGCACTTGACACCGGTAGCCCTAATAGATTCGACACGTCCTTCTTCTCGAATTTGAGAAAAGGGCGGGGAGTGCTAGAGTCTGATCAGAAGCTATGGAGTGATGCTTCTACTAAAGCGGTCGTGCAAAGGTTCTTGGGTGTGAGAGGACTGCTAGGGCTGACCTTCAATGTGGAGTTTGGAAGATCCATGGTTAAAATGAGTAACATTGGCGTCAAGACTGGCACTGATGGTGAAATTCGCAAAATATGTTCCGCAATTAACTAACAACTACGTAATTCGGTAATTTAATCATTTGTCGTTTGCTTGTATTTAAAAAAAAAGTTTCATTTTCCGTTGAATAGATTTCAAGCTGGCTAGGTATATAGATTGACTTTTGCGGATTGGTGGAAATGTAATTTGATCTTTTGTGGAAATAATTAACTATTGCGCTGCTCTTTTTCTCTCATTGTGGCTTATGTATGAAGATGTTGTCTTCAATTTGAATTTGTGTAACTAACGTAATAATGAATGAAAGTAAAACGTACTGTTTGGGGGGAAAAGCAAAAAATTGCTTAATGTTAAATGACAGAAAATAATTGTTTGGCAGCGGAGAAAGTTAAATAAATTGAGCTGAATCTGAAATTGCAACTTTATTCAACTTGCTTCTAGAATAAATCTGTACATTTAACCAGTTATAAAGACTCACACACACACACATAAAAATGCAGCAACTCAGCTAATTTTAACAAAAAATTAATTAATCACAATTTGCTTAAAAAAATATCACGCGTACAAACAGCCACATAACCATCTGGTGCCAGCTGGAAGTACAAGTCATCAATTTGTAAATGACTGTAGAAACTGTTGTGATCCTTTGCTTTGTCGGTTACTTTGCTGACATTGTTGTGATTCTCTGTTATACTGTATAAGTAAGCTTCCTTAACATCCCCTCTCAAGTTTAAGGGTCTACTAACGAGATTGAAGTTGGACGCGAGGTAGCTGAATTTTGGAAGTGACAAAAGCTTTGTGAGGATGTCAACAACCTGACCACTAATTGCTGCCCAAGCACTTTTTCTCTAATATAGTGAATGTCTAGTTCAATGGATTTGGATGAATGAAACACATGATTTCTAGCTAAGTCACCAACATTTTGATTATCACTCCAAAGCATTGGTGTTGGCAGCTTAACAGTGTTGAGCTCAGAGAATAGAGATTCCAGACATGAAATTTTAGAACTTGCTGAGGGTAAAGCTCTCTACTCACTCTTAGAGCTGGACTTAGCTACTACAGCTTGACATTTAGTTATTATTAAGATAGATGCAATAAGCTCCAATGGACTTTCTATCATCAGCATCACATGCTCAATTAGCTTTTGAGTAACCTGTCAAACGTATAACTTCAAGCTCTCATTCCATCTGAATATAAAGTCCATAAGTAATAGCAACTTGAAGATACTTAAGGACCTTTTTACGAGTACTATAATTGGTAATAGATGACATGAAATAATTGTTATAACATGAGGCACATGATAGACAACCTATCTGTTATCTATGTCATTGTCATTAATTTATTGTAGAAAATTTTCCATCATGATTTTATGATAGTTTTTAGTAGTTACATGTACATCACATCACATTTGAGAGGAAATTTAAAATTATTTGAATTTTGTGCATTTCTTTTGAAATTTTTTGGGTGAAAAATGGTATTTTTCAATTATTATTATTATTATTATTATTATTATTATTATTATTATTATTATTAATGTTCTGTTATTATTATTTGAATTTTATTGTTATTGATATTATTATTTTTATTATTTTATATTTATAGTAATTTGCATTGATTATTATTATTTCCCGAACTATGCAAATTTGCTTTCAAAAATTAAATTTTAAATCTAAAATTAATGTAAAATATGATATTAGTAATTAAAATAATCCAGTAAATATAAAAAAATAAAATTTAATATATATTCATACTTCAATATACATTAACCATACAAACTATAACATCCACCCACCCAAAATCTGAAATTTTTTTCATTGTATATCAATATGCTAAAAATCATATGTTGCATTTTATTCAATTGAAACCAAAACATCAGCACCCTTAGAACTTATATATGCAGATTTTTGGGGCCCTTCTCATATATTTTCCATACAAGGATATAGGTACTATCTCTTCATCACTAGAGTAGGTTTACTTGATTTTTCCATTATCTGCCAAATCTAATACTTTTGAAGTATTTCCCAATTTTAAACATTTTATTGAAAAGCATTTGAAAAAACTATATCAAAACTATTCACACTAACTGGGGTGGAGAATTCAAAACCTTTTCTTCTTTACTTATTGCCTTTGGGATACATTTCAGACATCCTTGCTCATATATCCATCATCAAAATGGAAAATTGAGAAAAAATACAGACATATAGTTGACGATGGCTTAATCTTACTAGCACATGCATGTCTGCTTCTAAAGTTTTGGTAGAATGCATTCCACATTAATGTTTATTTGACAAATAGACTTTCCACTCCCATTTGAATAACATTTCTCCATTTCAAAAGCTTTTTAAACAAAAACTAGGTTATTTTGCTTCTTAAAACTTTTGCATGTGCTTGTTACCTTCTCTCAGACCATGTAATAGGCATAAGTTTGATTTCAAAATTGGTAGACATATATTCATTGGTTACAACTCTCATCATAAGGGTTATCAATGCCTTCATTCCTTAGGAATGGTTTAAATTTCAAATCATGTTAGCTTCTATAAACATTATTTTCCTTATGTCTTTGGTTTATATTTTTCTTCAATTTCTATAAATTATCAGTTATATTTATCTTGTGAGTCAGTTTTAGAGTCATATGTTCATTCTTTTATTCATTTTCCAATTCCTTTGGCAACACCTCTAATAAATGTTTATGCCATCTCATAACCTAACACAAATCATCACTCTCTAATAAATTCAGTTTCTCATTACTCTTCTACTTTATCCTCACATCCTTCACAATCATATACTTTCTAATCACATACGCAATTAACCACCACATAATTCCCATCTCATCTACTACCTCAACCTCTACTTGCTGGTCATCTAATGGAGACTAGATCCAAAATAGGTAATTTTAAACCTGGAACCTATTTGTCAGTACTAATGTCATAGCCCTCAGAATTTACTTCAATTCTTTGAGTGTTGTCAGATCCTATGCAGTTTAAAGCTATGTAAAAAGAGTTTCAAGCTCTTTAACTAATTAAACTTAGGATTTAATCTTGCTTATTACTCTTGTCAAAGTAGTTGGAAATAAAAGGGAATCAAATACAACTCTGGTGGCTCTATTTCGAGATACAAAGTCATGCTTGTTGCCCAGAGGTTTTATCAAATCCATGGGGTTGATTACATTGAAATCTTTAATCCAGTGGTTAAAGCCTTACACAATTATGATGTGTTTACTTCATGAAAATGGGAATGGGCTGGGAAAGGAAATAAGTTGGAATAAGAATGAGATTTTAATGTTTACTTGGCAAAAATAAATGGGAATGAGAATGTGCTAGAGCGCCATTAATGTGTTTACTTGGCAAAATAAATGGGAATGAGAATCAATTTACCAAAATATCCATAGTATTAAAAATTAATAAAAATAATTAATTTATCATTATTAACAATATTATTATTATTGTTGTTGTTGGTATTATTATTATTATTAAATTTTATTATTTTAGTTATTATTATTATTATTAATATAATAATAACAACAACAGCAACAATAATGATAATTTTGTTAATAATGATAAATTAATTATTATTTTTATCATTATTTTATTGTTAATAATGATAATAATAACTAAACTAATAAAGTTAATAAAATTTAATAATAATAATAATAATTATTATTATTATTATTATTATTGAAATTTAAAATAATAAAATTAATTGTGATTTGAATGAGGGTAATTTGGGAAATATGAAAAAAGTAGAGGGATACAAAAGTAAATATTTATTCTATTCCCATTCCCTCACATGGGAATGAGATTCTCATTTCTTATTTCCAAATTATGTGGGACCCACACATTTTATTTCCATTCCCAAATTATATTTTGTCAAGTAAATATGAGTTTGATTCTGATTCCTTCATTCTCATTTCTTGTTCCATGAAGTAAACATATCATTAGAGTAATACTCAGCTTGATAGTGTTAAAACAATGGGTGATTAAGCAGGTGGATATCAACAATACTTTTCTTAATGGCATATTAGTTGAAAACTATATATGGCACAACCTAACGCCTTTGTAGATCCTAGTACTAGAGCTTGGTTTAAAGGTTCAAACTTGCAATGCTCTCTCAATGGCACTTTTAGAATTCCAAACCAAATATCTCTCTCTTCCACAAATGGACTAATGGCCATTTGGCTGTAATTTTGGTTTGTGTAGATGATATAATAATCACTGGTTCTAGGTTAAAAGACTTTAGGGAACTTCATTATTTCCTGGGAATTGAAGTCAATAAGTCTGCAAATAGGTTTCACTTGTTATAAGCCCAATATAATGCTGATATTTTGGCCAAAAAAGACATGATCAACTGCAGGCCAGTGCATACACCTAGGTCTACAAGCCATTTCCTCACTAATGACTCAAGTGATGTCATTGATAAAGTGTCTTAACACAAACGTATTATAGCAGTCAGGTAATATGTCACACTTACAAGGCCTGAAATATCTTCTTAGTAAACAAGCTCAGTCAAGTTTTGTCCAGCCAAGAATTCAACACTAGGAAGCTTGCAAGAGGTTGTTAAGGCATTTGTAAGGCACCATACACTTTGGAGTGCAATTCTACACCAATGGAACTATGCAAATACATTGTTTTATGAACTCAGATTGGGCTTGTAATCGAGATGATAGGAAGTCAGTGGCTGATTTTGCAATCTATCTAGGTCCCAACTTGGCTTCATGGTCATCCAAGAAGCAATCTGTAGTTTCTAGATCAAGCTCTAGCTCATGCTACTTCATAAGTTGTTTGGATACAATCTTTACTTGGTGAGTTACGCATCCAAATAAGTACAGTACCAATGATATGGTGTGACAATCTAATAGCCATTGTTTTAGCTTATTATCCAGCGTATCATGCTAAACTAAGCATGTTGAGCTGGATATACATTTGATCAAAGATAAAGTTGCTGCCAAGAGAATATAAGTTTGCTTTGTGCCAAGTGAGGATCAGACAACTAGTATTCCAAATAAGCCTCTCACTTTCAAGCAATCTCATTACTTGCGTAGCAAGCTAGATGTTCATCTTGGACATTTCGGCTTAAGTGGGCTTGTTAGTGATTCAAGTGTTACAAACAAAGCAAAGCACACTGGTATCATGTGACTGGAGTAGAAAAGCTCACAGAGCTGACTTGGCAAAATTAAATACATAACTTGGCTGATATTAAGCAAAATGCTCGTATGTATAACTAATCAGCATCAATCATTTAGCTATATAAATATGTACATTGTATTCATTTTAGTTAGTTAATAAAAGAAAATTCTACAAACTTCTACTCAGAACTGTCTCTCAATTTTCTTGTGTTTTCTTCCTTCCCACATGGTATTGTTCAAGTTTCTTGCAGCAATTCTCAAAACTTACTCTCTTTTTTATTTGAACAGGGTTGTTTTACCTTTAATTCCGGTCTCAATCGTACTGGGGACGGACCACTCATAATATGAACAGACAGGAAAAGACATAAAGATTTCATTTCCTTCATCAACAATCAATTAATTATGTTCCTCCACGATTTATCTTTTGACGATCTCAATTGCTTGAAATTTTGATATCCATGGAACCATGACATGCAAATAATATTTCATTGATAAATGCAAAAAAAAAATGATTTTGAGGCTTTCTTATAGAGAAAGCAATAGAAAAAATTAATAACATAACTTCGTTTGGGAACAAATATAAGAAATCAGAGCCCTTACAATGTCACATTGATACTCCAAATTCTTAGTCTTTTGGCGAAGAGATGAAGCTCTTTTTGGTGCCACTTTCAATTGATTTCCTACAGATTCAGCCTCTTCGAAAGCAAGCGAAGCTTGAACTTGCAATGCAGCGTAGTTTCCAGATTCTAAGTGAGTACCAGCATTGTAAAGAGCATCGACAGCAAACTTATAATTTTCGAGACAAATCATGTACAAATGTTGCACTTCTGTGTCATTCTCGGTCTTGATGGATAAACTTACCTCTCCGTGGAGATCATTGGCATACTTTTTTGCCAATTCAATCGAACTTTGAGCAAGCTGGTAAATTTTTTTTGTGCCAATGTGGGTGCGATTTTTCAGATATCTCAAGCAAAAGGAAGGATTTTGGGTTTGTTTGCAAATATTTTTAAGTGCTTCGGTTGTCAAAATTATCTCTTGATCGTTATTGGGAGGAAAGATCTTCAATGGCATTGCATTCAATGCATATGAAGTATCAACAAAAAGAAAACACACAAGGAAAAGTGAAAAAAGGAAGGTGGAATTTTTCATAGATGAGGCCATTTTGATTTAATATGGTAATTGTATGATCACTTTGTGTGAAAAGCTTACTGTTGTTATTTAAGAAGAAATATGGTAACAGTTTCAAGCTTGTTTTTGTGAAACTGATATTTGCAACTAATTAAAACAATTAATTAAAGTTGAAAAAAATAAATATTACGTTATGAAGCTGAAAAATAATATTTATTAGGTTGTGGTAAATAAAATGTTCCATTAAAGAAAAGTTTCGTGGTAAATTAATTGCTTGTCTGATAGGCAATGAAAGATGCACGGGTTTAATTTGCGATTTGAGAATTGATGGTTTTTTTCTCTAAGTAGAATCTAATTGGCGGTTTTAATAAGAAAAAAAAAATTGAAAATTTTCTAAATGAATAGAGATGCATGAATTTGACATGACATGAGGAGATTTAAAGATTTTAATTTCGAAGAGCGAAAAATATTACGTGAAGTTTACAAGTGCTCTTTCTGAGCTTTGAAATTGTCTAAGAATGATTGATTTTAATTTGTTAACCCATTTTATTTTTTCAATTTTTAAAAATAAAAAATTTACAATTATCATTTAATTAATTGATAAAATAATATTGAAAAATTAGATTTGTGAGTACCACTAATTAATTGATAAAATAATATTGAAAAATTAGATTTGTGACTACCACTAATTAATTGATAAAATATTATTGATCTTTTTGATCTAAAAATGTGTAATAATCATCTCAAATATTTTTCTTTTTTTATCAATCATACAATTACAATTTTAAAAATTTTTTGGTTGTTTAAATTAATTACCAAAATAATAGCCTAAACAAACTTTGAATAATAAAAAAAGTTATAATTAAAAAAATTATCGTTTAAAATTTTAATTATAAAAATTAACATCTTTTATTTTGAGATTTATTTGTTTTATTAAATTTAGAGGTATTCTTGTAATTATAATTTTTTATTTTTAAAAAGTTTGTAAGATATAAGTGTCTTTTAATTTATTTAAGGTAAAATAGTCATATTATCTAAATTCTTAGTGTTAAAATAGTTGATCGATACAAGTTTAGAAACAAAAGTGTTACAAAGATAATTTCTTTTATTTTAACTTGTTAACTTATTTTATATTTTAATAGCAACAACATTGAAGATACTACAAAGATACAGAAAATTCCTATTCTTTTCTCGAAGAATTGAAAACTCTGCGGGTACATGTTTCAGTTTATTTCCTCAAGTTTTAGCCTCTTCTTCTGCAGAAACAATTTCGAATCTCTTTTGAGTAACCAATGCTGCACCATAAGCTTCACGAAGAGGCATTAATTGCATTGTTAGAGTTTTGCATACAGACGAAGAATAATTCGTCTGTTGAACCCCCTTCTTTAATTTCTTCCAATATATTATTAGCCTTGTTATTTATCAAACCAAGTGTAATATTCATGAGCTGGCTTATGTCTGTCAATGTCAAAATGAGTGTGACTTTTTAAAGTTGTCAAGCAGAAATTTGAGTCTTCGGTTTGATTGCAAATGTGGTTGAGCAAATCAACGGTCACATTTTGATTTTTGGGAGGCGTAGGTGGCAAATTGAAAGTAACCGTTCTAAAACTGTGTGAAGGTGGTGGGAGGTTAAGAAATAGAATTACAACGAGGAAAATGAAAAGAAGGTGGAGTTTCTTAGCTTAGAGCTGAATCCATTGATTTTTATTTCATATGAGAGACTTTCTTTCTGATGTGTCTGTTGATATTTACTTGATGGTAGTATTATATAAGAAGAGTGGCTAACGGTTTAATAAACTTAAATTAATGTTGTTTTAGTGAAACTGATCAGAAATTAATTGGTATTAGATCGCAAAAATGAATTGGGAAGTTAATTTTATTGGAAAATTTATTAGTTATTAATATAAACTGTTGACATAAATATATCTTAAGAAAACTTTGACGAGAAATTGTATGGGTGGTGGGATTCGACTAATTGTTTAATTTACTTGTATTTGTTCTTACTAATTGATGTAGATTATACTTAATATTCCTTGTCTTATATTTAGATTACTATTATTTTCATAGTTTTGATAGGATTATTAGTTCGGATTGTAGAATTTCCATGCATTCGGTATTGATTTCAAATCCCATTTTCTATTTTTTCAATTCAAAAAATTCTAAATATGTGTTTGGTAGATCATTTTTTAAAATATTTTTGAAAATGTAAAATTCATTCTACACATTTAACAAATAAAATAAGAAAAACAATTTTTTCTTGTTTTTCTTGTTTTCCACATAGTATTAAGTTTAAAAACGAACAACTTTATTCCATCAACTCACAAAATAATAATAATACCAACAACATTATTATTATTATTACTATTATTATTCTCAAAAAATCAATTTCCCCCACAATAATCTTTTCTTTTTATATACATTATAATATTTATGTTTTTATATATTAATTAAATCAAATGTGCAAAGTTTATCATTTTTCTTTAAACAAAAAAATTAACGAGATCACTAATTTATTCTTCAAATAAAATATCAAACTGATTAAATCATAAAAATAATTATTCATTACTTAATTTTAAGTTTATAAAAATTATTCCAATGATAATTCTTTAAAATATTCCTACCGAATGTATTTTACTTTTTTTCATTTTCAAGATTAGTTTGGAAATTGATACCAAACACATTTTTAAATTTTAAAAATAAATTTGAAAATAACATTTTCATTCACATTTTTATTTCATAAAAACAGAATTTGGAAAACAATACCGAACAAAATTAGTTTCTTTTCTTTCTTTCTTTCTTTTTTTTTTTTTGGTTGAAATCATGTCAAATGAAGGAGAATTTTGTTAACAAAAATAACAAAAAATGCTAAAGAAGGTAAATGTTGATAGAATGCTGACAAGAACAAGGGTGCACCAAGTTTATTTTATCATGTTAATTCAAAATAATTGAAAATTTTAATAAAATAGGGTGAAACCTAGTACTGTTGTTTTCTTCGGCATTCTGTCAGTCTTTTTTAATAATTTTTTTATCTAATTATCATTGCTCATAGGAAAAAAAAAGAGCAAATCTAGTGTAAGGCATAAAGAGCGTTATCTTTCATCAAATATACTTAAAACAAAAAGAAAATCTTAAAACAAAGAGAAAAAAGAAAAACATGAATTACAACGCTTGAAAGAAAACGATAATCTGAGAATCATTCTCTTCGATATTTTCCTTAAAAAGTACATTTTTCATGTTTATTCTATTCGAATATTTTAAGAGTGGAATTATTTGTATGTATAAAAGTATTCTTCAAATTAAGAAACTGAAAAGTAAATTTAAGACTTCACGTCATTTATACAACATGTAAATTTAAAGAAATTATAAAGTGTATTTATATTGAAAATTAAAAATCAGCGTTAATTATTTTTTAAAATAGGAAATTACCAATCTTTCGCCTGCTTAAATTGACAAAAGTATAAAACTACTTGAAAATATTAAAACTTACTATTTTTCCACATTTTCGTTATTAGAGTTAGAATCTACAGGGCATATGAGCAATTTTTTTCAATATATATATATTCTCAGGTTCAGACACCATTTTTTTTAAAAGCAGACACGCGATTAAGTTGTGCAGTTCAATAGAGCTACTTTAGTACATTGTATAGTTCTACGGTTTAATAGGGTTAAAAATTGACTCTAATTAAACCACACAACTTAAAAGTGCATGTACTTGAAAAAAATGAGAACACTCGCACTAGAAAACGAATATGTATACACACACATTAGAGAATTTTTTTTTTTAGTGTTGAAATTTGTATCTTTTTGTCTGTTAGTGGAAAATTCACTTGATTAAAATGAAGATGTTCTCATTAGAGAATTATTATTATTATCATTATCCTCCTCCTCCCTCTTCCTCCTCTTCTAATGACAAAATCCTCATTTTAATTAAGTAAGAATACTGCTAAAATACATTTTAAAAAAAAGATTTCAATATATTGAAAATTATATTATTTTGTTTGTTAATGCATTAAAAAAGTCTATGTTATTTATTTGCTAATAGCATCCTCACATTATTTTAATGAGATTGTCCTCATTAGGAATTTTTTTTTCTTTTGTGTGTGTGCGCGCGTAATTTTCTTTTCTCACGAAGGAGAAGAAAGAAACCAATACAAAATAGGGTAATTTTTAAAAACCTCCCATGAGGTTTAGACTTGTTGCAAGTAGATGGCGAGAATCCGTTTATTTTAATTTTGTAAACTGACACAACAAAAAAAAATGAAATTGTTGGCGCGACAAAGACAAATCCTATTTTTTGACAATTTTATCTTTATCAATTCCAAATATTTACAATATCATAGGTAATGGTTATGACTATTTTATCCTCTTTAAATTATTGATATTTTCTTAAAGTTTCTACAAGAAAGATAAAATTAAAAACTTAAAAAAAATAAAGAGGGTATTGGTTTGTAACGGTCATAATGTGACACCCTCTTTATTTTTTTAAGTTTTTAACTTTATCTTTCTTGTAGGAACTTTAAGGAAATATCAATAATTTAAAGAGGGTAAAATAGTCATAATCCGTACCTATGATATTGCAAATCTTTGATATTGATAGGGATAAAATTATCAAAAAAATAAAGTTTGTCCTTTTCGCGCCAACAATTTCAATTTTTTTTAGTTGTATTAGACTACAAACTATTATTAAGACAATATTGTCTTTGCACAGTCAACTAATGGTCAATATAAAATTTAACTAATGCCAGAGAGTATTTTATAAATAAACAGATTATCACCATCTATTTGAAATACAAGTGTGCAACCCAAGAGGGGGGGTGAATTGGAATTTTAAAACTTATCCTAGCAAATCCACACAACAATCCAATCTAATGCCTTAATCAATTCGAAAACAATAAATTCAATGCAAGCACAATAATAAAAGAGTAAGGGAAGAGAAAAACGAACTCAAGGATTTTTACGTGGTTCGGCAATCCCCGCCTACGTCCACGCCTCCAAGCACACCCGCTTGAGGATTTCACTATCCAAGCCTTTCCAAAGCTTCAAGATATTACAATTGACTTCAAGGTGTCAATGAACCTTTACAACAAGAGATTATATCCCCAATCTCTTTACCCCAAGTGTTTCCCACACTTGTAATCTCACAATTTGAGAAATGAAAAATACAACACTCAATCTCTCTTTAAGAGTGGATATACAAATTAAAGAACAATGATGTTTCAACAAATGATAATTTCCGAAAATGAAGCTCAATCTATGTTGTGTGCACTTGTTTAGGCTTGCTTGGCTTTTCTTCTCTTACCAAAAATGAAATGGTTTTGAGTTTTTATAGTTTGAACTCAAAAACTAGCCGTTATGTTCATTTCTAGCCGGAACCGGCTTGCCGGATATGGAATCCGGTTAGCCGCTTAATGTTACCGTTACAAGCACAAATTTGAAATTCTGAATATCTGGTTTGCCGTTTGTCGAATCCGGTTAGCCGCTTGCGTTTTGGTTACATTCTGCCCGCATTCGGATTGCCGGATGTCAAGAACCGGTTAGCCGCTTGCATTTTGGTTACTTGCTGCCCGAAACCGGTTTGCCGGATTTGATAACCGGTTAGCCGGTTGCTACAGTAACTGCTACAGTGAAATAGTTTCTGAAATTACCGTTTAACCTCAAAACTTTATAAAACTATATTATGACCCAAAAAGTCAGAAAACTTTTCAAATAGGTCCAATTTCAGAATTTCAAAATATTACTTTACTATTCCAAAAACTTTTTGAAATTATTATTTGGCCCTAACGATTTTATTATTTTACACAAAGGTCATTTTCAACAAAATACCCATATTTTCAAAGTTCTCAAAACCTTTCACTTTAGTCCAAAATATTCATAAATTATAATATGATCCAAAACATTTAAATAACTTCAAATAGGTCCAGTTCTGAAATTTTATAATAATACTTATTAAAATCAAAGATTTCAAAACTTGTCATTTAAATCCAAATTCGAAATTCAAAACCAAAGTCTTTAAAAACACATTCATTTTAATCCAAAACACTTTGATTTTATAACTTCATTTTCTTATTATAAAAACACAATTTATAAATCTTTGTTTAATCAATACATGTGTTTTGTTATCATCAAAATCAATACCTATAGCTATAAAAGCTAACAATCTCCCCCTTTTTTATGATGACAAAATACATTACAAAGATTTAATCTAATTATAAAAAGTCTCATCCTTAATAAATGCAAGGTTAAAAAATTTATTTAAAGTAGACTTCCCTTGCATACATGCATACTCCCCCTGGATACATGCATATTTTCATAACATCATTTTTCATTAAATATAAAACATTTATAACATGAAAATAATGATTTATTTAAAATGTATAACAACATAGTTTGAGCTTAAAAGATTAATCATTCTTAATCTTGTTTGTTATCATCAAAATCAATATTATGGAAACATATATGTTAACAATCTCCCCCTTTTTGATGATGACAAACATTTCATGTATTTAAAGAATGATTCCATAAATTTCAAAAATTGCTCCCCCTAAATAAAATCTTCTTTTACAATTTGTAACATCATTTTTCATTAAATATAAAACATTTATAACATGAAAATAATGATTTATTTAAAATGTATAAAAACATAGTTTGAGCTTAAAAGATTAATCATTCTTAATCTTGTTTGTTATCATCAAAATCAATATTATGGAAACATATATGTTAACACTATTTGCAATAAATCCAAACCTGGGGAGGAATTTTTAAAAATTACCCATACAAAATAATAACCTCACTCGAGTGGGTCAAGTTTAGGAGAAATGCTTGTATATGAGCATCTTGCCATGCTAAGCTGGTGCGACAGTACGATGATGCTCTGTCATGTGGCAAACGAATGAGTCTTAAAATGAAACCATCAATAGAATTTTCTATGGGACCCAATAAGTTTACTATAAAAATATTAGTTGGACTTGCTATTCTGCAATATGGCAAACCGTCGTTGAAAATTAGCGAGTGTATTAAAAAATAAAATAAAAATTTCATGTTAATAACCTCACTTGGGGCAATCAAGTTTAGGAAAAATATTTATATATGGCTGTCCGGCCATGTTGATGTGGTGAGACAATCGAATGGTGCTATGTCGTATGGTAGGGCACTAGGTCTTAAAATCGGACCATTAATAGACCCCTCCGTAGGATTCAGTAAAATTTAATATAAAAATATTATTAGGATTCACTTTTCTGCCATAGGGAAGGCGCTGATGAACAATCCTAGCATGAAACAACCCTACAGAAGTTTTTTCCCCAATTTAGGCTAAACTTTCCATATATGCCCTGGCTCGTACTTGAACATCTAAGGGATGTTTGGTTAACAGTAATCATGGTGGACAAATTATGTTTCAATAAAGTAGGATTTTTTTAACATTATTGGCGTTTTGATTAAACAGGAATTGGAATAATAAAATATACGGCACCATACAATTTCAATTCTAGATATCGATTTGGCAAGTGAATATTGTTAATAATTCCGATCTTGAGTTCTAATTCTCCAATCCGGATTATGTGTGTATTGTTAGGAAATTGGTGGTGAAGGTAGACACGCAGCTAAAATAAAATTGTAAGAAAATAAAGAACAAGTATAAAAGAGAACACTAGAAATTACGTGGTTTGGCTTTTAGCCTACGTCCACAGGCGAAAACAGAAGGAAATATTTTACTAGTGAAAAAGAGTTACAAGTATTGTGGTATTTTAGCTCACTTCCCAAAACCCCAATACACCCAAACTTTCAGAACACTAATAACAAGAGCTTATAAATTTTAGCTCTTAAAACTCTCTAACTCTCAAACTCTCTCAAATGGAATTGAGATACCAAATGAGGGAATGAACCCCTCTATTTATAGCTAAACTCTTGGCATTATTCACGTATTATTTTTTTTTCTTTGTCAAAATCGTGTTCTTCTTCGGGCTGCTGTCAAAGCCAAATTTGAAATTGGCTTTGACAGCCGCCGGCCATTTAGATGGTGTTGACCATCTAGATGGCCAACTCATTTGACATTTCTCCCACTTGGAGATTTAATTGAGGATCAATCAATCTCCACACAATCCTTTCTGCTTCGCCATAATCATGTTGCCTACGTTGCTGCTAGGCCACAAGAGGATCTACTCCAGATAAACTTGTCAGCATTTATCGGCTTAGTCAAAACATCTGCTAGGTTCTCATTAGTATGGATTTTCTGCAAATCCACACTTCCATCTTCCACTACTTCTCGAACAAAGTGATACTGAACTCCTATGTGCTTTATCCTGGAATGAAAAACTGGATTCCTTGCAATATGCAAGGCACTCTGACCGTCATAAAACACAGGAATTTTCTATTGTTTGTGCTCGAGCTCCTCTAATAACCTTTGTATCAAAATAGCTTCCTTGCAAGCTTGTGTAGCTGCCATGTACTCTGCTTCTGTTGTAGATAAAGCCACAACGGTCTACAGTTTTGAAACCCAGCTTACAGCTGCTCCCGCAAGTGTAAATACATAACCAGTAGTAGATTTCCTTTTATCAAGGTCTCCTACAAAATCTGAATCCACATAGCCCCTGACAGTAAACTCTGATCCCCCATAACATAATGCAACATCTGAGGTTCCTCTAATGTATCTCAAAATCCTCTTCACAGCTATCCAATGCTCTCCACTAGGATTCGCCATGTATCGATTAACTGCTCCCATTGCTTGTGCAATGTCCGGTCTTATACATATCATAGCGAACATTAAACTTCCCATTGCTGATGCATACGGTACTCGAGACATCTCCATCCTCTCCGCTTTATTGCAAGGACACATACTTGAGGATAATTTGAAATTAACAGGAAGTAGGGTAGAAATTGACTTACAATCTTGCATGTTGAAGCGTCGTAAGATTTTCTTCAAGTAATTCTTCTGCGAAAGCCAAATCTTCCTTTTATTTCTGTCTCAGTGAATTTGCATCCCTAGAATCTTGTTTGTTGGTCCCAAGTCCTTCATTTCAAACTCCCTAGCCAACTGTGCCTTCAATTCTTGGATTCGATCTTTGTTGGGGCCTGCTACCAACATGTCATCCACATACAACAACAAAATAATGAAATCATTATCTTCAAACCTTTTGTAATATGCATAATGGTCTGAACTGAGTCTGTTGTATCCAAGGCTCATAATGAAGGAATCAAATCTCTTATAACAACATCTCGGCGCCTGTTTGAGACCGTATAGAGATTTGTTCAACCTGCAAACCAAGTTCTCCTTTCCTGTTTCTGCAAAACCTTTTCGTTGGAGCATATATATTTCTTCTTCAAGTTCTCTATTAAGAAATACAGTTTTCACATTTAACTGCTCAAGATGTAAGTCAAATGTAGCAAACATTGCCAAGACTAGTCTGACTGTTGTGAGTCGAACCACAGGAGAAAATATCTCATTGAAGTCAATACCTTCTTTCTGTGCATATCCTTTCACCACAAATCTCGCACGATACTGCTCCACTTGGTCATTGCCATCACGTTTGATCTTGTAGACCTATTTGTTCCTAATGACTTTTTTTCCACGTGGTAGTGGTATAAGTTCCCATGTCTTGTTCTTGTGTAGACCTTCAATTTCTTCCTGCATTGTTGTCATCCACAAAGCAACATCTGTGCTTTCTAAAGTTTCATAGAAAGTTGAAGGCTCTCCATCCTCTGTTAGAAGACAGTATGCAACGTTGATCTCTATGATATACTCCGAGTGCCACATTGGCGGTCGTCTGTCACGAGTTGACCGATGAACTTCTGGAGCCTCGGACTCGACTGGTTCTTGTTCCTCGTGCTCTGGTGCTGCTTTAGAAGAATCTGAATCTTCTGGGTTATTTTCCACATATACCGGTACAGTCTCTGACTTTTCTTTTATAGTGCTATCATCTTCATCTTTCATCTGCAGTTGATCTTCTAAAAAGATAACATCTTTGCTAATGACGATCTTGTGGGCAGTGGGGTTCCACAGACGAAACCTCTTTACTCCATCAGCATATTCCAAGAATATACATCTTCTAGATTTTGGATCCAGCTTTGTTCTTTCTTGGGCATTGTACATCATATTCCAAGAATATACATCTTCTAGATTTTGGATTCAGTTTTGTTCTTTCTTGGGCATTGTACATCACGTACACAGGACATCCAAATGCATGTAGGTAGGAATAATCAGCTGGCTTTCCAGTCCACATCTCCATCGTTGTCTTCAACCTAATAGCTGTAGATAGCGATCGATTTACTATATAACAGGCAGTTTTGGCTGCTTCTGCCCAGAATGAATTGAGTAGACCAGCAGTCCTTAACATAGCTCTTATCCGTTCTGTAAGAGTTCTGTTCATCCTCTCTGTCACTCCATTTTATTGAAGAGTGTATGCCACCATGAACTGTTTCTGAATACCTTCTTACTTACAAAAAGTAAGAAACTCGCCGTCTGTATACTCTCCACCAGTATCTGTCCTCAAGCACTTGATCTTTTTACCAGATTCAAGTTCCACCCGCGCTTTATATTATTTAAACACTAGAAATACATCTGACTTTTTCTTAATTGGATACACCCAACATCTTTTGGAATAATCATCAATGAAAGTTACCATTTACTTTGCACCTCCCATAAATATATCTGGTGATTCCCAAACATTAGAATGAATCAGGTCTAGAATGCA
The DNA here is from genome assembly GCA_029633175.1 of Citrus glauca. NCBI lineage: Eukaryota > Viridiplantae > Streptophyta > Magnoliopsida > Sapindales > Rutaceae > Citrus > Citrus glauca. The sequence goes on along the minus strand of JAQOOD010000004.1, from coordinate 8,812,024 downwards.
TTTACTTCTAGTAGTAGATCTACTGAACTTTAATCTATGCTGCTTACTAATAACACAATACTCGCAAAAAGGTAAACTTACCAATTTGAGCCCCGGAAGTAATATTCGCTTAAAGAGAATCTTCAAACCTTGTTCCGACATGTGGCCAAGTTTGAGATGCCACGTCATCGTTGACTCTTCTCCATTTGATGCGACACACGCATCAACCTCCTGTAGTGTTTCTCCTTTAAGCATAAATAGATTAGCACCGATCTTTTCTACCTTCATCAATACAAGCGCGCCTTTAATGGTTTTCATAATTCCATTCTCCACATGAGTTTTGTACCCATGACTATTTATTTTTCCCAAAGACAATAGATTCTTCTTCAGGCCATTGACATGTCATACCTCCTCAATTGTGCGAATTGTACCATCAAACATTTTTATTTTGATAGTACCAATACCAGCGATCTCCAAGGCATGAACATTACCCATATATACAGATCCTCCTGAGATAGGTTCATATGTGTGGAACCATTCTCTCTGAGAGGTCATGTGCCAGGTAGCTCCTGAGTCTATAAGCCAGACATCAGATAATCATTTTCTGCCTTTTGAAACAATTGTTGACTCGCTGTAAAGAATTTCACCATCATCTGAGGTACTTGCTACACACCCCTGAGCATTTGATAACTCAGGTTTTTTGCCCTCTTTTCTCTTTTGGTTACTCCAATACTCTTTCTTGACGTGCCCTTTTTTGCCACAATTGTAACATTTAACATTCTTCTTACTTTTAGATTTTGATCTACCATGACTTTGACTCCCACTGGGGCCACGTTCTGTTGATCCTCTTCTCGTCACTGATAGTGCCTCCACTTACTGCGAACTTGCTTGTCTGTTTTCCTTATTTTTTTGCCTGCTCTCCGGATTTAATACGGAGGCTGCAACATCATCGAAAACTAGACTGTCCACTGGATTGTTGTTCGTCAGGTTGATGATGAGTTAATCATACGAATCTGGTAGACTTTGAAGTAGAAGCTCTGCACTTTCATTTTCCTCTATATTATGACCCAACGTTGTGATATGTGAAAATAGAGTCTTCAAGCTGTTAATGTGGTCGGTCACCATTGTAGATTCCGCCATTCGAAGAGTATAAAGTTTCCTCTTTAAGAAGATTTTGTTGTGTAGTGACTTGGCCTCGTACAATTTTGTAAGAGTATCCCATATTTCCTTCGCTGTGTTTTTCTCTGCCACACTAGATAATACTCCGTTTGCAAGTGCCAAGTGTAGATCAGAAAGGGCGTTGCTATCTACCTCATTCCACTTGTCATTAGTTATCTTCATGGGCCTTTCTCCAATTGTTGCCAAGCAATTATTTTTCCTTCAATACAGCTTTCATCTTCATTTTCCACAACGAAAAATTAATTCCGTTAAATTTTTCAATTTCATACTTTGCCGCCATTTTGTTGATAAATACTGCACACAAGCTAGTATACCACCTTGAATAGTTGTGAGTATATGTGAGAATGTACACCAGGAAAGTTCTCAGGAAAGACTGAAGGGGTCACAGTGGTCCCACTTAAAACCCAGACTCCTTAAGCTCTTATCGCCTTTGTGACAGAACTTTCCTAGACATGTACAAAAATCACACAGTTGTTTTACTCACACCACTATTCCCTACTTTGCACTGCCAAATTCTTGGATCGCTCACATCGTTTCACGTGAATAGTACTGTATATGTGAACAGTGCCGTATACGTGAATAATACTGTATACGCGAACAGTATCGCTCCCACCGTTTCATATGAATAGTACCGTATATGTGAATAATATCGTATACGTCAGTATCCCTTACGTGAACAGTACCCGACTCCAAAAAATACAACCAATAGCTCTAATACCACTATTAGGAAATTGGTGGTGAAGGTAGACACGCAGTTAAAGTAAAATTGTAAGAAAATAAAGAACAAATATAAAAGAGGACACCAAAAATTACGTGGTTCGGCTTTTAGCCTATTTCCACGGGCAAAAACAGAAGGAAATATTTTACTAGTGAAAAAGACTTACAAGTATTGTGGTATTTTAGCTCACTTCCCAAAACCCTAATACACCCAAACTCTTAGAACACTAATAACAAGAGCTTATAAATTTGAGCTCTTAAAACTCTCTAACTCTCAAACTCTCTCAAATGGAATTGAGATACCAAATGAGGGAATGAACCTCTCTATTTATAGCTAAACTCTTGACACTATTCACGTATTATTTTTTTTTCTTTGTCAAAATCGTGTTCTTCTTTGGGCTACTGTTAAAGCCAAATTTAAAATTGGCTTTGACAGTCGTCGGCCATCTAGATGGTGTTGACCATCTAGATGGCCAACTCATTTGACATGTATATCATTTTCTTTTTGTTTATAACTTATTTCTCATCATATATCATTCCAAGTGTAAAATTATTGTATGACTAAAATATGTGAGATATAAAACTGACTTTCCCATTTAGATCCAGCTTTTAAAAGGATCCTGGCTGTTATATTTGTTTACAAAATGAAACACTTAAAAGGCCAACGACGATGGTGCAGCTAAGGCCTTTTATTGTCGCTTTTTATGAATTTATTTTTGAAATTACCATATCACTCATTTGAGCTTTGAGGCATTGTTGGAGCAGCTAAGCATGCGAACACGTATAAGTTACATTAATCATAATTGTCTATAAATGGTTAGTAGATTTAGACACTGTTCATCCCCGTATAGGATAAATAGTCCTGTAATGCTAGGATCTGGGGTTTACAAAACTCACACATAAATCATGAACTCACTATATGAATAAGCAATACATGCTTCATTATAAAAAGATTATTTTGACATCAAGAAACAATTTTTTGAAATTAATTTTTTTATTATTATACAGTTTAAATTGTGAGGCAACACTTGTGAGTGTTTAAGAAATGAGTTACAAAAAGGGAAGGTAGAAAACGCGTAGAAATGACGTGATAAATTTTGTCGATTTTCAAATGTAAATCTAGAATTTTAATTTTTTTTCGTATTTTATCATCTGTTAAGGTATAAGATATACGTAACCTTGTGAATAGCCAAAAACCACGTGAAATACATGGTATATATTTTGTCAACTTTTAAATTTTAATTTTAAATATCAGTATTTCCTTTTATCCATTTTTTTTATTACATATCCAAACCCTAATATTTGACTAGAGAGAGCAATAAACATTTAAATTAAGTGAAAAAAAAGTGTTTCACCCTCAGTGAGAGTTGTGTGACCTGTGTCTACATTGAGCCGTTGCCAGGTTTAACATAACGAAGAGAAGAGAGACAAGACAATATAATCAAAGGAATTGTTAGTTGTTAAGGTAATTGACAGTCAACGGTTTGATAAGGGCAATGGGCAAATAGGTGGCTTTAGTTGAAAATGGGCTGGGCGTTACTCAAGCTGTTGAAAGCTACAGACAGAAAGGAATTATTTTAAAGGAAGCCGAAACGAGAAGGGCAGATATTGGATTGGAAGATCCAGACAAATCAGAGTAAGATGTGAACTATATGGTGGTGGATCCAAAAAAAGGGTTAGTGGTAGGACCTGTATTCTAAGCCCACCGAGATCAATAAGTACCTTGAGTTAGAAATGTTGAGAATTGGACCAGCCACGAATAGTTCGAATGTTAGTTGAATTGGTCCGTAGTAGGAAACCCTCTTTTATTTTCCTTATTGAAACATTATGTAGCAGAAGTAAATTAGAGAGTATTAAAGTGTAATTGGGCTACGATGGGTTGTTTGTTGTTGAAAGAATGGTTCAGAGTGGTGGGCTCGTGCTTTTATGGAAGGAAACGAATTCAGTTAGTCTTCTCAAGTTTTCTTCTAATTTTATCGATGCTGAGGTTAAAGTGTCGGAGTTAGGGAAGTGGAGGTTGACTGGTTTTTACGGCTACCCTGAGACTAGCCGGCGCTGGGAATCGTGGGATTTGCTCTATTTTCTTTCTTCTTCATCCTCACTTCCATGGGTGTGTATAGGTAATTTTAACGATTTACCGGTAGCAAATGAGAAGAGGGGTAATATTGCGCAACCTAAATGGAAGCTGGTGGGATTTCAGAGCGCTATTGCAGATTGTAACTTGGTTGATCTTGGCACTGATGGGTATCAGTATACTTGGGAGAGGGCTATGGGAACTGATAAATGGGTTGAAGAAAGAATGGACAGAGCCTTTGCTTTTGAGGAGTGGTTCTAGTGGTTCAACAAAGCAAAAGTATATAGCTTATAATTTTCTTGTTCTGATTACCTTCCTATCCTTTTGGATCCTAATCTAATCCAACCTGTGCTGAGACATACACGTTTTCAATTTGAAAATACTTGGTTGCCTGAGGCTGATTGTGGTGATGTTATTCGGGATAGCTGGCTCTCTTCTGCTCGAAAATCTATTTAGAATAAAATTATGGCATGTGGGTTTGCTTTATTGGAGTAAGGAAGGCATTTAGCTTGAGATTTTTGTAAATGACTCCTAGAGTGTGAAAACTATATGGCTGATTTGCGAGGTCGTCGAGATAACGAGGGTGTGGCTGAATTCACTAAGGCTAGAAATCGGTACAACGAGCTGCTGAATAGCCATGAGGCATTTTGGAAACAGCGGGCAAAGTCTCGTTGGCTAAAAGAAGGGGACCAGAATACTTGATACTTTCATGCGTTGGCCTCAGTGCGGAAAAAACAGAACTTTCATGCGTTAGCCTCAGCAATGTTCTATATAAGATTATTTCTAAAATGTTAGCTAACCACATGAAATTAGTCCTTGATTTGATTATTTCAGATTCTCAAAGAACTTTTATTCCGAGTCGAGCCATCGCTGACAACATAATTATTTCAGTTGAAATCATGCACTTTTTAAAGCGAAAGAGGTAAGGAAAAAATAGATTAGCTGCTTTGAAAATTGATATGTCTAAGGCATATGATAGGATTGAGTGGAGTTTTCTTCAAGCTATGATGATCAAATTGGGGTTTGATGTGAAGTGGGTAGAGTTAATTATGCTATGTGTTTCTACTGTCTAGTATAATGTACTACGTGAAGGTAAGGTGATTGGGCCGATTATTCCTTACAGAGGTCTTCACCAAGGGGATCCACTATCCCCATATTCATTTATCATTTGTGTAGAAGGTTTAAGCTCTTTAACTTGAAGGAAAGAAAGAGATGGTTTGCTTTATGGAGTTAAAATTGCGAGAGGGGCTCCGACGGTATCTCACCTGTTTTTTTGTAGATCATAACTTCTTTTTCTTTCGAGCAAATATCAACGAAGCCTCCTTAATAAAGCACTTGCTGGCTATGTACTGTCGAGCCTTTGGTCAAGTGGTTAACTTCAATAAGTCTTCAATTTCATTTAATGCTAATGTGTTGGATAGTGTAATTCGGCAAGTATGTGATACTCTTATTAGGGGTGGGTAATTACGGGTTCGGGTGAATGATTGAAATTGAAAACGAAACACTTAGGAGCCACTTAGGAAACACCGAAACAGAGTCAAGGAAACACTGAAACAGAGTCAAAAAGCTTGAGCCTTGGAGAGTTGGCCTTTAAGCAGCAGATCAGTGGCCACGGCTCATGACTGGACGGACGGCTCACTTGGCAGCAGCCGATCACGGCTCACTTGGCACTTTGGCAGCAACAGATCGGGATTTGCGGCTGAGCAGTCGGCAGCTGGGTGAGCACAAATTGCGTCTTGTGGTGGCTGGTTGCAGACGGGGGTTGCGGCTGAGCAGTCGGCAGCAAAAGATTGCGTCTTTTGGTGGCTGGTTGCAGACGGGGGGTTGCGGCTGAGCAGTCGGCAGCAACAAATTGCGTCTTCTGGTGGCTGGTTGCAGAGGGGGGGTTTGCGGCTGCCTTGTTCAATTTTTGAGTACTGTTTGTGTTTGTAAATTGTGATTTGTGAAGTTGTTGCAGCGTGTGTGTGTGTGTGTTGAGTGCAGTGTGTGTGTGTTGTGCACTAGATTGTGTAGAGGCAGAAATCTTTTTTTTTTTTTGGGAAACCCGATCGAGTATTCGGGTCGGTTTGGGTTTGACCCGAATCGAACACAACCCAATTGGGTTTATACATTTCAATCCGATCAGGTTTTTGACCCAACCTGATTCGATCCGAACCCGAAATTTATCGGGTCAGGTCGAGTCGGGTAAAATGCCCACCCCTAACTCTTATGGTTACTGACACCACTAATCATAGAGCTTATCTTGGCCTGCCATCTTACATTGGCAGGAAAAAAAAAAAAAAAAGTCTTCAGCTATATTCGAGATAAACTCTGGCAAAGACTTCAAGGGTGGAGTTCGCGGATGCTCTCTCGGGCTAGTAAAGATATTTTACTAAAGACAATGGCTCTTGATATGCCTAATTATGCTAAGAGTATATACTTGTTGCCAAAAGAACTGTGTAGAGAATTAGAAGTGATGATGAACTCCTTCTGGTGGCGTAGCAATCACAGTGGACAGAAAGGGATTAATTAGGTTAAATGGGAATATTTGTGCAAACCTAAAGGATGTGGTGGCATTGGCTTTAAACAGTTGCATTCATTCAACATTGCGATGCTAGGAAAACAACTATGGAGATTACTAACACGTCCTGATTCTCTTATGGCCAAATTTCTCAAAGCTCGATACTATCCTCAAAATTCTGTTATTCAATCATCTTTGGGTCATAACCCCAGCTATGTGTGGCATTCCATTTTGGTTGCAAAGGTTGTGGTGAGGAAAGGATGTAAAGTGCAAGTGGGCAGTGGACATACATTTTCCATCAGTAAGGATCCTTGGCTTCTAGATCTCACGAATGGATTTATTTCTTTTAATTTTAATGAGAAGCTTGCTATAGAATCAGTGAATAGTTTAATGTTGCCGAACCAACGAGTATGGGATTATGATGTGGTTTCAGACATTTTTAACTCAAGAGACAAAGCATTAATTCTGCAGATTCCTCTTAGTTCCCGCTGAGAAGAAGATGTATGGTATTGGTTGGCTGACTCTTGAGGTTGCTATTCGGTTCGCAGCTGTTATAAACTTTTAACTTCTACTACCCCTGATTCCTTTGCGGGTGTATGGTGAAAGCTGTGAAAATTGAATGTGCCTATTGCAACTAATTTGAATTCTAGAAGAGTGGATATTCCCTCTACTTGTATTGTATGTAATGCTCATGAGGAGATGGTTACACATGCTTTGATCGAGTGCAGTTTTGCTAAGTCTTGCTAGATCTCTTCCCATGTGAGCTTTGTTGGCCATTGTTCTTCTTTCTTGGGGTGGCTGGATCACATCTTTACACGTTATGATAACGATGAGTGCAATGTTGCTATAATGCTTTAATGGAGAATTTGGATAAATCGCAATAACAGAGTATGGAATAACAAGACTTGCTCAACTTATCAAGTGCTTTACTCAGCTGAGTAGCTACTTTATTAGTGGCAGACAACAAAGAAGCAACTATATGATGTGAATGATAATGTTCACGGCCTAGTTCATGGGCATTGGGAGAAGCGTAAGTTTGGATGGGTTAAGTGTAATGTGGACACGGCTGTTTTTGCTTCTCAGGGAAGGATTGGGTTTGGTTGTGTGCTTCACAATTTAGAACGTTGTTTTTTCGTAGTTAGTTGTACTGGTATGGCATGAAGTTTTGGAGCACGAGAGGCAGAAGCACTTGGCATCCGTGAAGATCTCAGTTGGATTAAAGGGATGCAGTTTCCTTGGGTTATTTTATAAATGAATTGTTTACAAGTGTTCTGAGCTTTGGCTGAGGAGTTTGTAGGTCCAAGTGGGTTTATATTGATTATCGAAGATTATCGGGCTCTTATCAAATCTATAAGAGAAGTGCAATTCTCGTTTGTGCGTCGGTCTACGAACTTTGCTGCTTATTCTATTGCAAGAGCAGCAAGTTCTTTGTCAGGTCCCCAAGAGTGGAATATTGTTCCACTTCTGTGGTTATTGAATAATATGTAATTCCTTTTGTTTAATGAAAGTTCTTCCATTTAAAAAAAAAAATCACGCGGCTCCCTAATCATTTTTGTATAATAGGACAACTTCTGTAATTCATTGCAAATAATCCTAAATCTTAGTTAAGTTTATTTTAATTTTAAGGAAAGTTCTATATATATATATAAAGTTGGGATTTGAGGAGGTGATGTGGCATCACCATTTCGCATATTTGTATATTCTTTATTATCTAATAAATAGATAATTTTTTTAGATTTAGCTTTTTATCTTCTCATAATTAATTTGATTGTTATTACACAAAAACAATTATGTAAAGATTTTAATGAGGCATATTCTTTGTAATGAACATCCAAGGGGGAGTGTTATGAATTTATTAAAATAAATGTAGATGTTCATAACATATATCTCTTAGTTTCCTCACTATCTCTCATTAGCAATATTTAGCTTCCGTATAACTCCCACTATCTCACAGGGAATTATGATCCATAATTTTTCGTTAATTTTATGGAGTAATTATGTAACTATAAAAGGAGAGCTCATCTTTTTGTTTTGTACACATACAATTAGAATGAATAAAATCACTCTATAATATATTCTCTAATTTTATTCTTTATCTTGCGTTACTTCTTTATTTGTATTGTTAGCTAATAGCTTTATTATTTTTTATAAGACTACCTCATCTTAAAAAAAATTAATTCATATTTTTTATCAGTTTCATCAAGTGTAAAATAAAAAAAATGATAATACTAAATTATTTTTTCAAAGCCGCGTGAAGCGCGGTTCTATTTTTTAGTTTATATTATATATAAGAGACATGTCATGGGAACTAAGTATTAGCACGTGACATCACGTGATTCTGCTTTCAGATGGTTCAAAATTTATCCGTTTCTACTTTGTTTTTGGTAATTAATGAATGTAATTATATGTGTCATAGTATACGCTCTATTTTATTGTATTTAATAGTTGATGCTTGGCTAATGGCTTACTTTGAATTTGAGAGATAATGTAAGCATTGTAGATGTGGAAGTTAAAGGATGAAAAAGTGGCGATTTAGAAAGTGTTCATTACCACGAGAGTTTAAAACTTATTTTGTGATATGTAGTTGATTTTTAGATTACTTTTGGATTTTAGTATGTTGTTTATTGTCTATCGATTTATAAACTCAAGGTTATTGCTATAGTAGTGTTGTATTACTATTACATCATTTTTATTGAATAATGAATATATAGGATAAAACCATACAAAACTAAATTGATTTGGTTAGGTTTAGTTCATTTCCATAGCTTGGTTTGTATTTGGTTCACAAATTCATAAACTATTTGCTTTCAGTTTGGTTCGGTTCAGACTCTGAACTGAACCAAACCTAATAGTGCCCACCTCTTACAAAGCGATGGTCGTGGCCACTGCATCAAAACAAACCAAAAATTAAAAAAAAAAGTTTAAAAAACAGGCTAGTTTAGGATTGGGGATGGGCTGACGCGACCAAGTCTAGCCCTAACCAGTCAATAGTTGACCATTGGCTTTGACTTCGACTTTGATTTCGACCTAAATTTTTTAAAAAGTAATTTTAAGTGCAATTTTAAATTCAACTATTAGTACTTTTATATATTTTTTGAAATCAATTAATTGAAGCAACATATCACTAATTTAACCTCTCTTGTGGAAAATTATTTCAGAATAAGAACAGTTATATGTACATAATTTTATGTAAATATTGATTGTCCTGAGTGAAAGTCCATTTTTTTGCATAATTGGTTGTGCATCTTTGGCAATAAACACGTGGTCATTAATCAGTTTTATATATAGACAATAAATTAGCCCAAAAGAAGATTTTTTATTTGACATATTTTTATTGTTAGTGTTTAATTATTATACCAAGACATCATTTATAAGTTAATATATTGTCCAAAGATGAAATATTAATAGAGTGTCCAATATTTTGATATGGCGTTTACTTTTATTTAATTTCATTTTTTATAGACTTATATGAACTTATATTGTTTGTTTGTTGTTCTCTACTTTATTTGTGACTCTTGTTAATATTATTGTGAACATCAATTTTATTCCTATGCTAAATTGCTCTAACTTTAAGTCATGGCAAGAGAACCTCTTGATATTTCTCGTAGCCACGGATCTCAACCTTGCATTAAGGGTTGATTGTTTCCCATCTTTAACGGACGAAAGTATCCTTAATGACAAGAGGGATATAAAAAGGCAGGAGAAATTAAATCACATGTATATGATGATTATGAAAAAGTTATTTTGAAAGCATCCAAGAGCTCTATGCTTGTAAAGATAACTTTGGGTAAGCAGACATTGAAAAGAGATTTATCAAGAATGAAGGGCTAAAATAGGTACATTATTGACAAGTTTAATTTCAATGAAGTATACAATCAACGACAATATCAAAGAGCACATCAAAAGGATGTCTCATCTTTCTTCTAAAATGAGAGCACTTAAGCTTAAACTCTCTGAGGACTTGATAGTGCATCTAGCTTTGATATCCTTACTGATACAGTTTAACCAGCTTAAGATAAGCTACAACTGTCAGGAAAAGATTTCTTCTTGAATGAGCTCATATCACATTGTATCTAGCAAGAAGATAGGTTGAAAAAAGATAAAATAGAAAGTGCCACCTGGCTTGGATCTCTTAGAACAATGACAAGGGCAGGAAAAAGAAAAAGAAAAAGAATAAGGAAGGTGCATATATAGCACCTCAAAACAAACAACGAGAGAAATTAAGAGATATGAAAGATATTGATAGTTTCTTCTGTGGGACTGAAGGGCATAAGAAGAATCATTGCATATACTATGATGCATGTGGTGCTAAGAAGAGTATTCTATTTAGTTTGGTTTGTTCTAAGGTTAACTTAAATTCAGTACCTAGACGCACATGGCATATAGATTCCAGTGTAATTACTCACATTAGTATGTCTATGCAGGGTTGCCTGAGGTGCCAAAAACCATCTGGTGGTAAAAGATACATCTTTCTAGGAAATGACAAGATGGTTGAAGTTAAAGCAATTAGGCAAATTTAGATTATTATTAAATATTGGATCTTATTTGGATATTAATGGAACCTTTATAATACTATCTTTTAGGCGGAACTTGATTTCTATTTGTACTTTGGACTTTATTTCTATTCCTACTTTGGACAAATCTAATTTTTCTTTTTTATTTGGGAATAGAAAATTTGCTTTATTTCATGATTCAAAATTTGTTAGTTCTGACTATTCGTGAGGTTATAAAGATATTTATTTCATTGGTAAAATTTCTTCAATTCATTGGTAAAATTTCTCCAATAGGACTTCAAATGTCTTTAAACTCATACATATGGATATTTTTTAGCCTTTCCATGTAGCTTCTTTAAAGAGTAAACAATATTTTATGATGTCTATAAATTTTTTTTTCTAGATATGGTTGCATATATCTCCTCTATGAAAAATCACATTCATTTGACTTGTTCAAAAAGTTTAAGGCTAAAGTTAAGAACTGACTAAGCAAAATCATCAAAAGAACTAAATTTAAAAACTCAAAACAATTTCTTTTGCTAGACAAATTTTGACAAATATGGCCCAACAAAATAAATTTTTAACCACACACCAAATACAAACTTTGATTCCTGATTCAATCAAAAGAATGGAAATAGTTATTCCTTTTATTGTTCATTTGAATACAATAACAAATAATTCATTTTTTGGTTTTCACGTCAAATTCATATAGTCATTTTTTATAGCACCCTTTCTATGGTTTAGTGATATGGGTCATTAGAATAAAAAAAAAGCCTGACTGGGTACCGACCAGGCCAGGCCGTAAAAGTGGAAATAAAAAAAGACACATTGAACAAAATTAAAAAGATATTTGTTTCTTTATTGTTTTCTATTTTATCTCTTTCAAATGCTTTCTTTATTTTAAATTTCGAGAAATGATAGAAATGGAATTTCTAATAAAAGTTATATCTATTTATATAATAAAAGACAAAAAAAAAAGAAACTCTATAAGCTATATTTTCTATGAGCTATATAATCAATTTACTTTTTATATTCTCTTCTACATTCTCTTCGTCAGATTGACCATAATAGTGAATATTATAGCACATATGATAGTTCCCATAAACAAAATCTAGGATCATTTGTGAAGTTCTTAGAGGAATATTGTATCATCCTATAGTATACTGTGGGTGTCCTGTTATTAAATGATATTTAGTTTTAGTGGGAGTTTGTAATTTTAGATGCTCTTAAATTACATGACTCTCACTATAAGAAAATTAGCAATAGATGACTGCTACTTTATAAAAAAAATCATTTTATAACCTAAGTATGATAAAGTCATGATAGAATTTTTGTCTGTCATACTATTAATGATGTACTTGTAATATAGTATTTATCCATCAATAGTTTATGATATGCATATGATAAAAATTAACTCAATCACAAACATGTGATAGAAATTTGATATTGACAATGTAACATTTTATTAAATGATTTTTTTAAAAAAGATATAAAACGAAATATTGTGTTTCAAGCAAATTTAAACAAAAACAAAAATCTTCTAAGTCCTAAATTGAGACTCAACACTCTATACTCATTGTCACTCTCACTCTAACACAGCATTTAAACCACATCCTAAACACTTATGGTCACTCTCAATCAATTAGCCACTACCACTACTTTAACCTTAGTTGATGGACTGTTTCCTACTCTTAGTTTTCTAAACACATCGATCACTACCACCATAGATCAAACGGAAAAACAATACCTAGGTCATAGACCTATTGATTGAATTCAAGCTAACTACCATAACTACCAATGGGGATGGCGACGCCACGTGAACTGGCCACCCCTTGAGGTCGTCATGCAAACCAAAGGATTGTAGCATTAAACCTTTAATTCCAGGTTTTGTTCTTGTTTTTATCTAATTTTGTTTAAGGCCTCAAATGGTTGAGCGAAATTTTGTATTTTGGAGAGTTTTGTAGTGAGTGACTAAGTAAATGACTGGTTGAGATTATGGGTTTGGTTAAGAAGTTACATTAGATGATAAAGATAAAGAGAAGTTTTTTTTTTCTAAATATGTGATTTGTAAATGTTGAATTTAATGGATCTAGAGATAGAGAAAGAAAGTTGAGACTATGTAAGACAACTGATGATTGCTCCGTTTCTGTATTTGTGACTTTGTTTATGAGGAGGTGCGGGGTAAGATAGTTGCCAACCATGCTTCCTTATTTTTGTATAAATGTGGAAACTTACATAAAAAGAAAATGCAAAACAAAAGTAGTCATCTATATTTCATCTTTTTATTTGACAAGCAAACTTTTTGCCTGAGCAAGGCAAGAACAATAGTAACGATTTGTGATTTGTTATTATCATAGCTTGAAATGAGGCTGTCTGGTTATACTTTTGATGGTTATAATTACATTTAATTACCTCACAAACCAACTTCTACTTTTTATATTTTTTTCTTGTTTAAAGAGTTATGGTTTTTATTGTTTCATATTGTATTTCAATGATTTGGGTTTATATATTTATAAATGTTATCTTGATTTGTATCTTATGAACATGTTGCTTAGGTAGAGGTTATCTTTTTTTGCGAAAAAAAGAGATGTGGGGCAACCATGGTTTTCATTATGTTATAATAAAGTAATAATAGCATGTGCATGTGAGGCAATCAAGTTTGTCACATATGTTCCTAAATATGTTTATATGAATTCTTTAAGCGAAGTAATTTGTTATTATCAATTGTTGATATGCTTTTTTGGAATTTTTTGTTTCAGATTTGGATTATTTTCTTCCATTTCTTTCAAATCCACGCTTTGCTGCTAAGTTCCAGGTTTTCTAAGCTTTTTGTGCATGCAATTAATACCAAGGGATTTTAATTTTTTAATATGCATTTACAGACAATAAACTTACTAAATTAACCCAAATGCCTTTACGATTTGTTTATATTTATTGTTTTGGATATTTGAGTTAGTCTTGTTTAAATGTTTTCTATTTTTTTTTGTATTGCATTGTTGATTGCTTTTTTAATATGCATGTATTGGCTAGTATGTGAGGTCAACATATTTTGATCTTTTTTTTGTCCACAAGTGTCTAAGTCAATATTAATTTTTTTATTTTTTTTATGAATGAACAAATTAGAATACTAAGAAATTCTCATTTCATGTTTGCCCTCTTTTATGTGTCAATGTCAACACTCATTGAAATAAAAATGGATAATTCTTGGATTGATTATAGTAGAATGTCAATTGAGTATGAAAAAGGGGTTGTCAAATTTGTGAGCTTTGCTATTGAAAATGTCAAAATTGCTAACCTCATTAGATGTTCATGTTATAAGTTTAAGAATTTTGCATTTTGCACACCTAAAATTGTAACCAAGCATCTGTATTGGCATGATTTAATACAGTCTTACAAAACTTGGAAGTGGCATGGGAAAGATGGCCATACCATGCCATCTTATAATGCAGATGATCCATTCGAGTCAATAGACTTCAACTATAGTAATACAATGGATATGGTCAATGATGCTTACAAGGATTGTGATGGACATCCTAAGGCATTTAGAAAACTATTAGAACAAGCCGAGAAACTTGTGTTCTAGGATTTACAAAATTCATTAAGCTACTTTGGTGAAGTTGTTTAATATAAAGGGTAAATTTGGGTGGTCTAATAGTAGTTTTGCTGCACTATTCAGTTTTTTAAATGAATTGTTTCTTAAAAAAATAAAATTCCAAAGTTTATGTATCAAGCTAAAAAAATAATTTCTCCTTTAGGCTTAGAGTATATGAAAGTACATGCTTGCTTAAATGACTATATAGAAAAAGTATAAAGGGCTCTCTGAATGTCTATATGGAAGAAAACCGATGATAGTATTGACAAATATAGGTTAGGTATTCTGACGAAAGTTTTTTGGTACTTTCCTCCCATTCTTAGATTTAGGCATATGTTTCACTCATCGCAAACTGCCAAGGATTTGACTCGGCATGAGGGTAGTTAGTAGATGAGAAATTGCCTACCTTTGTATCGAATCTTAGAATTCTCCATCTTGCCTTATCGGTTAATAGAATCGATCCGTACAGCTCTTTTAGTAGTATATACAGTTGTTGGCCGGTTGTTCTTACAACATGCAATCATCCTCTGTGGTTATGTATGAAATGGAAGTTTATGATGCAGTCATTATTGATTTTTGGTCCCCGACAACGGGGCAATGACATTGATGAAATTATAATTACAAAAATTTAAGATGATATTTTTTAAATTAAATTTATAATTAACATATTAGATTTGAAATTTATCTATTTTATTAAATTTAGGAGTATTTATATAATTATATTTTTTAATTTTTTAAAATTATACAGAATAAAAAATCATCTTTTAATTCATTTAGGGTAAAATGGTGATTTTCTAGTGTCTACGTAGTTTATTAATACAAACTTAAAAAAAAAGGTGATGCAAAGAATATGTCAAAAGTTTGAGGTGGTTAGATGTACAAATAACAAAAAAAGATGGTGTTGAAATAATATCCTTTATCTTTTACAAAACATTCCGCTAATTGTAGGTTTTGACAATTACCAAATTCACCTGTAATTCTAATTTAAAATCACAAATATTAAAAAAATTTAATAACACATAAAAGCATGAATTATATAATTCAAGTTATAATTTTGTAACAATAGCTAAAAAATCCTCATATAATACTCAATTCTAGATTTTATCAATATAAATAAAAAAATTAAAATTGCAACATTAAAACAAATTTACAAACTATATTAATCTAAATCAAAATATTTCTATTGTAAACAAACTCATCATTATTAATATCAATGTCTTGCTCCATCTTTTAGTCAATATATAAGTATTATCAACAATATTAACAAATAAATTTTATACAACTATCGTTAGTAACTAATTAGACAAATAAAATAGCTTTAATATGTAATCAATAGGTTCAAATCATTAAACCAAAACAAAAAAAATCAATCAAATTAAAATAAAATAAAATATTGGTAACATTAAAATTAAAAATTATAAAATTTCTACCTATCAAAAGCTTATTCTATCTATTCTTAGCACACACACACACATGTTGTAGTGAGATAGGTTAGATTTAGGAATTTAAAACTTTAGCTTACATAATTTTATGAATAAATTTTCTAATATAATTTTTATGATTAAATTTAAAATATAAATAATAAAAATAACGAATGCAGGTTGGTGGATACACGTGCTAGTATTCAACATATTGTTTTCTCCACACAAAGCTCACATGCAACCCATAGTGGGTTTAAGTTTGAAATAATAAGCTAGCTTGAAACTCGCAAAATTACTCGCAACAGGTTGACTAGCAAGTAATTTTGTCATCTCTAAATATACCAGAGGAAATCACACCATTTATGGCATAAAAGTGGCTTAATTCTACTAATATGATATCATGTTTGGTAATTCTACTAATATGACAATTTCTCAAGGGAAAATTTTAAATATCCTCAAAAAGACTATATTAATTTACTCTCCATTTTTTTACCTAGCCATCACTTTATCTAAAAATTACACGGCCTTTTATCTTATTCTTATGACACGTATACTCATCCTCTATTTATACTTAACTATGGTCATGTAATTTTCTAGTTACTTGACTGTTACCCAACAAGTAATTAGAAAATTACTCAACTGTTGCCTGATTTTTACTTGACCAAAATCGAGCAATTTTTCAAATACTCTATATTTTTCAACTTGCAATGACCATGGCCAAATAATTATTCAGTTACTTGGCTATTACTTGATTTGTCGATGAATGTAGTTGGATATATTTTTAACTATTCGACCTTCACTCGACCATATTTGATGAATAATTTTTATATGGGCTATGACAATTAAAAACATAATATTAAGACCCATGAAATTGAATTTTTAAGAAACCAAAATAAATATTAGAAAAGCCTAACCTATATGATCACCTTCACTTTATTACATAGAAAAAAAAATAAAGCCTAAACATTGAGAAAGTGAGTGGAAAATTTTGGAGTCGAAATGAAAATTGTGTAACTTGAATTCACAAATGATGTTATTTCAGTCTTTGTGTAGGGAATTTGTCATAAAAGTGAATAAACAGATGTAATGGGATATAATTATAAATTAGGCACATTTGTAGTAGATATAAACAATAAACACTTTAAGAACAACATTTCCAAACAACTCAGATGTGTAGTGATAATAAATCCTAGTTATGTATAGATACAAAACATGAAAATGATTTCGTTGCTCTTATTTTTGCTGAAGCAACTAATAACTCACTGTTATCTCTTTCTAGTAGTAATTAATCTCTACTTTACCTTCCAACTCATATTCTCCAATGTTAGATAAAACAAGGTGTTCAATAAAATGCACACTTGGTCGACATATAATGTCTCAATGAGCAGTCCTTCATCAAGCATTGCCACTGAGGGGAATGAGTTAATCAGTCTGTGATATGGCATGGCCATTCAAATGATTGAGGACATGGTATATAACTCAACTGTTGATATCCTTAAGGATATAAGCTCAAACATGAACATATGATCACATACTGTAGTGCATAAATTTCTTATTTATTAAAACATAATTTTAATCAACTACAATTGATTGTTATTACAACAGTACTACTACAATATTAGAGAATTAACTAATTAACAAAATCAGAGGCATCCTTCCCCGGCCAATGATAGGTATAGTAAATGTGAGCTTTACTATGCTTGTCGATTAGTCAGGGACTCTTTACTTGTAAGCAGTCAATCTTCACTATTAGGAGATGGTGCAGGATTAAAATGTGAAGCATTTAGATTAGAATTATTGACCAATACTAGTGATTGAAATAAACATGCTTTCATTGACAAGCAAAGCCAAAATGATGAAATCGAGACACTTTGACATTTTTGAATTTCAGATAAGGACAATGCAAATTGCTAGTTCCTCCTAAGATTTCTCATTTCCCCTTCTTAATGATTAATTCTATTATTTGGAATATTCGAGGGATTAATAAGGCCCACACGATTTATAGGTTGCGAAAACAGATTCGAATGCATTGGGTATTACTAGTTTGTATTTTAGAGCCTTTTTAGGAAACAGATTAAATTGCTTCTACTAGGATTCATCTGAGGATGGAAAGCATCGTCTCTTCTTAATCTTGGAAGGTTTGGGTGTTCTTGTCTTCCCCATTTTTAGTGGAGGTGATTTAAGATGCGAGTCTGGTGATTTATGGCCAGATTTGTTATCCGTTTTTCCCCAATCTTGTTTTGATTTCTAATGTCTATGTTAGTTATTCTATTCACGTGTGGGAGGATTTATAGGACGCTATTGTGGCATTTGCTGACACTCATAATAATCCTTTGATGGTTAAAAGCTATTTTAACATTCAGTCAGTGTTGGAGTTTTTTATGGTCATGTACAACCTTAGGCTACTCTGAATGCATGTAACCTGGCTTTATTAGATTATGGTTTGGAGGATGTTCGCTTATTGGCAAGTACTTTCTCTTAGACTAATAAGAATAATCGGACGCGCCTTAACAGGGTGGTGTGTAACGCGCTTTGGTCTAGTTTAGTTTTGGCTTTTGAAGTTTCTCAACTAAACACCACTGCTTCCGATCATTCTCTGTTGTTGTGGTCTGCAATAGGGAATCAGCCTGAGAATGGCTAGGTTTAAGTTTATTCATGCTTAGCTTAAGTACTCTGGTTCTCTCGAAGTGGTTAGACGGTCTTAGTCTGCTCTAACAGTGGGTTATAGGATGTTGGTTTTTCAACAGAACCTTCTTTGCCTAAAGCTTTGCTTAAAAACTCAAAATAAAAATTGTTTTAGTAATGTTTCCCGATAGGTTAAAATGGCTTAAGAATATGTGGCACAGAAAAAGAGGCAATATGAATTAGTGTTTGGTGAGTGTGAAAAGCGGATGTCAATACCCCTTTTTTTCATGTGATGGTCCAAACGAAGCATTAGTTGTTCTATGTTCATTGCATCCAGGATGCTTCTTTGTTGTCGCTTTCTGAGCCTTCTATAGTTGCTAAGTATGTCGTACAATTTTTTCAAGGGTTTTTAGCGGATGGTGGCAGCTGGTTTCAATTAACTTATTTTAGTTTTATTCTTTTTTTGTTACAAAGGAGGATGATCTACGCTTACGCAGAGTGCCTGACATAGAAGATGTTTGCCAAGTGGCTTTTTATTCACCCTAGCAATGCTCTCAGTCTTGATGGTTCTTGTAGCAAACTTTGTTAGATGTATTGGGATATCATTGCGACTTGTAAGACCGCTACGGTTTTGGATTATTTTATGCTATGGCTAAGGCCTTTAAAGTGCTTTATTGGTTTTTTTTGCCTAAGAAAGACTCCCATGTTACTTGGGAAGATTTTTGGCACTACTTTATATTATAATGTAAGTAATAAGGTACTAATTAAGTTGTTAGTTTTGAGATTTTTTCCTCTACTTCCTCATCTTATATTGTCAAACTAGAATGAATTTTTTCTTGGTCTGGGGTTGTATGATATCGTCTTGTTAGTTTGGGGCCTAGTTTTTTATGTAAACCACCGTATTGAGGTAGTAATATAATTTTTAAGCTGGATATGGCTAAGGCTTATAATAGGATGTCCTATCTTTATTTATTCAGATGCTGCTAATGCTTTGGATTTTCTAATCGGTGGGTGTCTTTAATTAGGCAAGTGATTTTATTATTGGTGTTGTTTTTATTTTAAAGATTAGACCACTTATAATCCCAATATATTTTCTTGAGGTACACTATAATCGCTCCTATAAATATTTCCCTTTTGAGTTTTGTGGATGACTTTGTTATTCCGGTAAAAAGGAGTTGATGTAGTCTTAAGTGCCTTATGACCATTTTGCACCATTATGATGCTATTTTGATTCAGCTTATCAGTTCGGCCAAGAGCAGCTTTTATGTAGATGTTGGGCCTTAACTTCTCATTAGGCTATAGTTCAGTCTGTGATTGGCTTTTAGTAACAGTAGTATCTTTTTACTTGTCTGAGTTGCCCGATGTATGTGGGTTGCATGAAGATTCAATATTTTGATAATATGGTTGTTTTGAAGTCAAGGATTGGATCTTAAAGTGCGAATCGACTACTTTCTTTTAGTGATAAATTTGTGCTTATTCAACACGTGCTTTCTCCCATGCCTTTTGATCTTTTCTATGTTCTTTGGCTTCCTCTTGCAGTTATCTCACTTCTCGATTAGTTTTCACTAGATTCTTATGAGATACGAATTCTAGGTGACATATTCACTAGTGTAGATGGCCATTTGTTTGCTTTCCTTTGGTGGTTGGTGGTTTGGGGGTTCATTCTTTTTCTGATATATTTGATGCTTGTGAGTTGAAGCTTTAGTGGTGGTTTCGAGATCAATATTCTGTTAATCCTAGCATCCAGGTATGGTTCGGCTCCGATATCCTACTTCTCCACTTTAAATATTTTTATGCTTTATTCGTTATAGTACTGAGCTTCATCTACATTAGCTAGTTAGATTTAGTGGTAATAGTTTTTTGTATGAATGTTGATTTAGCTTTATGTCTCTTTTCTTTTACAACTTTACTGTTCATTCTATGGTACTTGTGTCCTACTTTTGGCATGATGTTGTTTAGGATAGGGCAAGCCTTTTATTAGTCTTCATTTTTTATATTGGATAGATATGCTTCATTGGACTTTATCTAAGGATAGTGACATT
This sequence comes from Citrus glauca, assembly GCA_029633175.1. Classification (NCBI taxonomy): domain Eukaryota; kingdom Viridiplantae; phylum Streptophyta; class Magnoliopsida; order Sapindales; family Rutaceae; genus Citrus; species Citrus glauca. The sequence continues at coordinate 8,791,402 of JAQOOD010000004.1, read as the reverse complement.
TTAGAGATGGCAATTGGATCGCTTCATAATGGATATTTATAATATTCATCCAATTGGATCGGATAATATCCATTAAAAAATTTTTGGATCTTGAAATGGATATTTTAAAATTATATCCAGATGGATATGGATGGATATGGATAATTACTTTTATCCAATGGATATCCGTTTAACCCAACACAAGTTTAAAAAATTTTAATTTTATAAAATTAAAAATAAAAAATGTAATAAACAAATAATTGTAAAAATATTATATTAACTAGCGAAAATTTAAATTACTCTTATATTAAAAACTAAAATTTTAAAAATTATCCTTTGATTTTTAACTTATTTAATATTATTAATAATTATTATTTTATTTATTAATTTAATATTATAAAAAGACTTTCACCGGAAAGTCGTCGGACCACCACCGGACCACTGCCGGACCTCGCCGGAAGTTCGCCGGACCACCGCCAGACCACACCGGAAGTTTGCCGAACCACCGCCGGATCTCGCCGGAAGTTCGCTGGACCGCCATTTTATTGTATATATATATATATATATATATATATATAATTTAATAACCAAATTTAATATTAAAATTTTAACTATTTTATATTTTATTTTTATTATATAAAAATAAAATATGTATGGATATCCATGGACATCCATGAATCTCCATAGTTTTATGGATAAAATTCATATTCATATCCAATATTAAATACTGGATATGAATATGAATATATCCATTATGAATAATTATGAATTTGTGTTTGGATGGATATTATCCATTCATAATTGGATATTTGCCATCCCTAGACATTTATCTACGAGGTCTACTTAAGATTGTTTGCGAATCTTGGACCTTGACTGAGGTGACATATCCTTTCAGTGTCTAGTTTTTCTTTTAATACGTGGGTTTTTTTGCCACGGATGACATTTATTCTTGAGGGGCATCTACATGGTTTCTCAGTGTCATTGCAGTTGGGTTGTTGAGATTGTCAGGCATTTATTTTTGGATTACCTATTGGTTAATAGATCTGGCAACAGTTTTTTTTTATAACTTCATTTTTTCTTCTCCCCATGCTTTGCTTGTTCATTAGCGATGATGCGTCCATTCTTCTTAACATGTTTGAGCCCTCGTTCCATGCGTCATTATATACAGATCTAGAGGGCTCAAAATGCTTTCAAGTTCAATTTTTTTTGCCTTTCATACGGATGTTATTGCTTTTCAAGTGTATTATGAAATTAGACTCGTTTAGGGATGACAAATATCTAATTATGGATGAATAATATCCATCCAAACACAAATCCATAATTATCCATAATGAATATATCTATATCCATATCCAGTATTTAATATTGGATATGGATATGGATTTTATCCATAAAATTATGGATATTCATGGATATTTTATTTTTATTATATAAAATAAAATATAAAATAGTTAAAATTTTAATATTAAATTTGATTATTAAATTATTTATATTAATATATATAATAAAATAAAATGGCGGTCCGGCGAACTTCCGGTGATGTCCGGCAGTGATCCGGCGAACTTCCGGCGAGGTCTGACGGTGATCCGGCGAACTTCCGATGGAAGTCTATTTATAATATTAAATTAATAAATAAAATAATAATTATTAATAATATTAAATAAGTTAAAAATTAAATGATAATTTTGAAATTTTTAAGTTTTTAATATAAGAGGAATTTAAATTTTTCGCTAGTTAATATAATATTTTTACAATTGTTTGTTTATTATAATTTTATAAAATTAAAATTTTTTAAACTTGTGTTGGGTTAAACGGATATCCATTAGATAAAAATAATTATCCATATCCATCCATATCCATTTGGATATAATTTTAAAATATCAATTTCAAGATCCAAAAATTTTTAGATGGATATTATCCGATCTAATTGGATGGATATTATAGATATCCATTATGGAGCGATCCAGTTGTCATCCCTAGACTCGCTCACTATGCTTTTAGCTTTAAACCTTCTCAATTGAGGGGAGTTTTTTATACTTAGATTACGAATGGTTTGTAAATTATTTTGCCTCTTTATAAGCTGGTTTATTAGGCTTTTTAGTTGTAGCCACCGCCTAAGAAGGTGAAGTTGGGTAAGGATACTTGTTCTCGTGGCAATCCTGGCATGTTTGTTGCTAGTAGTTTTATACGCGACCACTGGATAGTGTGATGTTAACTACTTTTGGTTCTTTTTCTGGACACCAACCTATTATGTTTGCTGAATTGATGGCTATTCTTGAGGGTTTGAATATTGCTACTCAATTTGGATTTTTTGTCTTAAGATGGAGGTTTCTTGGGTTATTTTTCATGGCTCCATGCAATGGGATTTTGCTTATCTCCTTGGTAGGATTCGATCATAATCAGGCATGTCTTTCAAGAGGCTACATTTTTTCTTGTTGGAACTAGAAAACTTTTGGTCAAAACCATCACTTATAATGCAGGAATAGTCATGTTGTATCACCAAGAATCAATTAATGAATTATGCGGAAGCGTACCTCAATCCATAATGTTGAATTGCTCTCCAATGATATGTGGTTAGCCTTCCAAATCTACACGTTCTCCTAGATAATCCCTTAAGTTTTTTACTGCTCTTTCTCTAATGATGGAATGCCAATAAAGAATAAAAAGATACGTGTGACCTAGGGACCATAACTACTTAGATAGACAATTTTTTTTTGTTGCCATTAAGTATTCCTAATTTTGCCCATCATAGAATTAGAATATCATTTAATCTCTACACATTAAAAGCCCACACCCTATTAGATACATTAAATCTCATAATACTGAAAACCTTAATAGATTACTTTTAATTGGTCTTAATCTTATATGATAGTTTACAATATCTAATTATGAATATATAAACCCAATGTTGGATTAAGGATCCAATAACATTGAATTAAAAAATCCAACATTGCTAATTTCATGGCCAACTCAGCCTGTACTCATCAGATTCGTCAACCTTTTCTGAGCATTATGAACCTTTCAAGTGGTTTCTATGGCATTCTTCAATTGGATGCTCTTTGGATCCCATATGTTCAACGTTGATTTCACCTTAATTGGCTTTTTTTAGGGAACTTTCCGCTATACTACTTGTTAATCATACTTTTGTTAGGAGGTTTTGGTTTATATCCTCCTCTTTTTTTTTTTAACTAATTTATATAACAAGTAGGTAGGAGTAGGCCTAAACCCCCAGCTTCTTGGTGGTTTTTCAAAAAAAAAAACTTAACTAGAATTAAAAGAGATATGTAACCAAAATAGATATATATACAACTCCACAATAGAGTATTCCATAAAATTAATATGTATTTTTTTTTATTTTAATTTTTAGGGTTAAATTGATAATTAATTTTTTTTTTAGTATTCAAAAATGGAAATATTATTGTAAGAGAGTAATATTATAAAACTAAGCAAAAAGAATAAAAAGTGAGAGCAAATGTGTCAACAATTTAATGATAGAGATATTTTAAGGTATTTTTAAAATTATAGGGACTAAATAAGAATTAACCTCAAAATGTAAAGGACTAAATGAGCTTTTAGCCTTTTTATATATTGATTTTAATAATTGTTTGGAATATGATTGCAGTTGCAACATACAACTAATTAATTAAAAAAAATTTAATTTAGTTCTTTTGATTATTTAATTTATTCTATTTTTTTCTGTAATTTATTTCAATCCTCAATCCATCTTTTGTACTATATAAACCTCCAATATGATTAGATAGAATTTTAATAATGTACATTCTATGAAGTGATTCTAATGCTTTTTAAAAAAAATTTAAAATTTCATCTCTAATTTTTTTTCCTTGTTGGCAAGGATCACAAAAATGAATAATTTGATTTCATTGAGTTTTAAAAAAGAATTACAATGCTGTTGTGGATTCCCCATCTTTTCATGTAAAAGAGTTGTTTCATGGCTTTTTCAGTTTTTTAGTTTTTCTTCACCATAGAGTTCGCTTCAGCACTTTGTCCTTCACAACTAAAGAATCACGATAAAATTTCTATAGATCATTTTTTTATTAATGTCAGCAATAGAATGAATGATTTTAAGTAAAATTGAGAACTGTTATCACCTACAAAATTAGCTTTTCACCTTCCTTGATTTCTTAGATCTTATGTGCAAGTCAACCACTTTTAATTTTTTTAGTTCCCATTAGTTATAGTTGTTCTATAATAAACATTTTGATCTAGTTACACAACCTTTCTTTTTATTTTTTTAATTAAATCTATTTTGAAACTTTGATCTTTCATACATGTTCAACCACTGCCTGTCACACTCTATTAGAATTATTAAGCCATTTAGATGGAGAGAAAATGAAGAGAAAATAAATAAGAAGAAATCTAGATTAATTTGGAAATCTTATTAAATATGAATCTAGCTTATAAATTGAATTGATAACAACTCTATTTATAGATGCTTACAGTTGCAACTAGTTTCAATATAATAACAGAATCTGAACAAATTCAATCTTTCTAGCAAATTACAAATTACCGGCTATTATTTAGTTACACTAAATACTCTAAACTACATCAGATACTGTAAGCTAGTTACTCTTATTCTTACCATTTGTATACCCGAAAATCATCATCATTTGATTAGTCTTCTTCAATTTGTTTAACAACTGCATTAAGCTTGTAAAACCAACATATCATAATATCTCAACATCCCCAACAAGTGCAACCTAGCAAAACAAGGTTAAGCTTGGTGCATCAGTGATGAAAAGGATGATAAGATAAAGTCTTAGTAAGAATGTCAGCTATTTTGACTGAGCTCGGAACATAGCATGCCCAAAGACTCTGATTAGAAACTTTTTTTCCCTTAGAAAATGAACATTAAGATCAATATTCTCGGTACATGATGAAACTTAGGATTGTTGGATAAAGCAATTGCACTTTGGTTGTCGCCCTAAAGAATAAGGGTTGAAGTAAGGGAAATACCAAGTTCAATTAGTAAGGATTTGATCAATAAAACCTCAAAAGTAGCTATTGCTAGGGTGTTGTACTCTTATCTTAGTACTGGTCCTAGAGACCATTGCTTGCTTCTTAGAACACCATGAAACTAGATTGGGACCAAAGAAAACACAATATCCAACTATAGACCTTATTGTCATCTCTATACCCAATTTGTATCACTAAAGCAATCAATGTGCAATATACTATAATTATAGAATTGTAAATCCATATGTAAAACACCTTTTAGATATATAAGGATTCTTTTACATGTCTACAAATGATTGATGGTTGGAGCAACTAAGAACTTAATTTATTCACTAAAAACCTACTTCGACCTAGTTAACATTGCACATTGCTTTTACACAAAGTAACAAAATCAAAAGGCATAGCATTAGTTTTTGTGAAAGGAATACTTCCGGTCATAGAAGTTAAGGGAGTACAAATAGTGCTTTTACACAAAGCAACATAATCTTGTATTTGGTCTGTGAAAAATAGAGACCAAACTTGTTTTTAGCAACTTGAATTCCAAAGAAGTTGTTAAACTCTCCAAGGTCTTTAAGAGCAAAAGTTGACTGCACTTGAGAGATAAGCTACTTTATCAAATGTGAACTTGAGCTTGTCACAATGATATCATCTATATACACAAAACAAGCAAGAGATGACCATGAAACCTTTTAAAAAAGAGAGAAGTATCAAACTTTGAGTTTTCAAAGCATGTTGAAGTGTCAAAATTTGTTTGAGTCTGTCAAACCAAACTTTGGGGGCCTATTAAAGGCCATACAATGCCTCTGGAAGCTTGCATGCATGATTAGACATAGATTGAATCATAAAGTTCTCTTGCTGATGCATATAAACTTCTTCTGTTAGATAACCATTAAGAAAAACATTGTTAATGTCAACTAGCATTAGGGGCCATTGATTCATAATAGCTAAGCTAAAAATGACTTATTATGGAGGCCTTAACAATTGCACTAAAATCTTATTATAGTCAATTCCTTAAGTTTGATAAATTTTTTTTTGGTACTCGTCGAGCCTTATACCTAGGAACACCGCCATTAGGGTCATATTTGATTCTGAAAACCCACTAGTTGCCAATTACTTTAATAGAGTGCGTATGTTGAACTAGGGTTCAAGTGTGATTGTCCAACAATGCTTGAAATTCTATTTTCATGGCTTGAAACCATTGAGGATCAGCCAAGGCTTCTGAAAATTGAATAAGGTTCAGTTTATTTGGGTGAACAAATTGTTATACGGTGTTAGGGATTGAGTTGGTATTTCAAATTACCAAAATCTGTTTAGATAAGAGAGCTTTAGTTAGTTTATCTAAACCAAATATGGTATAGTAATAAGCTTATAAAGAGGAGGCTCATGCGCACGAAACCAAACCCAAAAGAGGACCTCATTTTGGCAATCTATTAATTAAGCCCTCGCACCCAATAACCTTGATATAGGGGGACCCCCTGCAAAGTGCCATGTATGTGCACAGGCTTGGCCAATTTTTGTGGCTTTATCGTTTATTTTAATTATTTTTAATTTGAATTATATTGAGAATTTGATTTAGGATTTATTTTAATTCCTTGTATAATTATAATTCGTATTTACAAGGCCTAGAGAGTATCTATATAAAAAGCCAATTGCACCATACAATTGTTATCTTAAAAATTGCTTTGCTCTCTTTTCTATGTTGTTTTCGATTTTTTTTTGCCGTTATCAGTTTTTTTGTTCTAAACTATGATGTTGAATGCAGGTTTGCAATAAGAGTTATTGTATTATAGAGATCAAACCGCCTTTGTTCGTCCTTCTTGCACCGAGATATTGTATCTTAAGGCGCAGAATTTGGTATTAAGGACAATGCTCATGCACGCCTTGATTGTCTCGTTGAATCTGTCTAATTTTTGCTGGTTTACTATCATTGTTTTTCTAATAACTTCAAATCAATTCATGAGTGATCTTCCACCCCCATTGGTTGTTGCTGATCTTCGATTTTCGTTGATTGTTGGACTTCCTACCCTCACAGTCTCTGCACTACTTGATCTTTCTGCTTTTGTCGTTATCGATACCAAAAGCTTGTTGAATACCACAATTATTTTTCTACTTATGACTGTAAAATTGATTACCATTTGCTGTAGCAAAGCTAACTTGTGCTAGTGCATGATACCCTTTAGGTATATAATCACCATGAATAATTAAAGAAACAACTCCAGTATCAATTAATGCAGTGAGAGCAATCAACTTACTGTTTGATAGTTGGAGGATGACCTTAACATATGGTTTGAATGTTGGTGCTGACTGAATTATAAGATCAATATTGTTCTTCAAAGAATGTACGAAATTTTTCATCATCTGAAGTTTCTTCTAACTTATCTGATTCAATTGTTGCATCAAACTCTTAAGATTGCAAGTCAATTGCGAGTAATGCCTGATTAGGATCGTCAGACCATGTGTAGCAGTCATCATCAAATTCTTGATCTTTAATTAACTGGAGTAATTTAGTTGGGATCTGCTTCTTGGATTTGTATTGCTTTGCATAATATCCTTTTTTTCTACAAATAAAACACTTATCTAACTTTCTTTGGAACTTCCGTCTTTTTACAAAGCGGTACTTCTTGCTTTTATTCAGTTTCTAGGCCTTCTTTTTCTTGTTGTGGATCTTTTTGGAATAAGAACATGAGTTGCCTCAGTTATGGCATCCAAATTTGTTGGGTTTGTCATTGCAATATTTGGATAGAGAGATTTTCTCTATCTGCTTCATGTGCTTTTTGAGATCTTGGTTCCTGCAATGATTCTGGATCAGTTCAGTAGCCATTTGATACAGTTATGCCAATCCAAAGTTTGTGCAATCTGTAATGGCTTTAACTTTGAACTTGGTTTCAAGTATTTCTGCTACTGGTCCTGGCATGTTGAGGAAAAATGTTCAATGAATTGTGTATGTGGGCTTTTGGAAGAGAAAGTAAAGTCTTTCTTACTCCATGTAATACTCTTCAAGCTATTAGACAACAACACTTATTCTGAAGGAATTGTTTTTCCATCAGTTGTACTTCTCTTGCCCTAATACTCATGAAATCCAGTGTAAGATTATTTAGGACAACACTACAAGGATCATTTTGACTCAACATATGTTCTTTTTGGGCTAGCATTAAAATTTTGGACCACCATCTTCTCAAAAATCTAGTAAAACACGTTATTAATCTCTGTATGGCAGCTTATTTAGATAGTTATGGTGCCCGTTGGCATTCTCCTTCATATCAAGCCATCATTTGTAGGCTTGATAATATCAATATTCCAGAAAGTTTTGCCCATAGGAGCGTGTGAGATTTGCACTCATGTTTCCCATTCTTGGCCTTATTCCTCTTGTATGCCCTCTGGCTGTTCTTGCTAAGGCTTTCTTTCTTGAGGGTCTGCTGATGAAGTTACTCCTGAGTATTGGCCTGCTTTAAATATAGATGGCCAAGAGAATCTCCTCTTTGTGTCCACATATGTTGGATTAGCAAGGAAATATGGTCTTCTTTCCATCATGATTAGTCTTCTAGAGGAATGAGAGAATTCAATTGTTCGGCTAGATCTAAATGAACTATCTGAATCTTCAGTTTCCTATTTTGTAGCCATAACTGGCCGTGGTTGTGCTTGTGGCATCTTACAGCTTTCTCCAGAATGCTTTGGTGTTGTTATCAATAGAGCTCTCTTCCCATACATGAGCTAGTTTGGAAGGCTTGTCGTTTTTCTAGGACTTTTCTTTTTATTGTTGCCTTTTATAGTACTCTTGATAGCATCGTATAGTCATCATTCTTTCTTTATCATTGTCTGCTCATGTCTTTGCAAACATTATTATCTTTATGGGTTGGTTATGCCATTCTGATAGTTGTTTTCTTGTGAATCTCCAGGCTTTTTTAGTCTTCTTGATTTGCTTTTGTATCTCTTGTACTTGGATTGCCAGTTACTATTGTTGAGCAATAATTTCTTCTAATGCTTTATTTTGTTCTAAAGCATTGATATTGCTTCAATTAATAGCCTTTTTAATGGGTCTGAATTCTGTTGGATCTACTTTCTGGATTATCCATTTGACTGCAGTATAATCATCAGATACTCTCCTCAGAGACTCTTCTTTGGTTTCTGGAACATTGATTACACCAATAAATCTGGCTGAACAGGATCTCCGTGGCATGTGCGAGTAGGACATTGGATGCCGTCATTCAATCTGGCATCTTTTACATGGATATACTGGCTTGGCTTCCTTAGGAAAGGAAACTAATATTCTACCATCTTTTAGCCTATCTACGTTTGGCGTTTCATGGACTTGCAAGGGCAAATTGTTATGCTCATATTCATTTATCCATTGTGCCATGCTCAATTGGTTTTGTTTGAAAGTTTTGGGTTGAATGATTCTTTCTTCTCCAGTAGTAAATCTGGCGATAGGAATGTTATTATGGCTCATAGAAAACATGTGGGTTTGGACTTTATAGGTCATCGTATGGTAAACTGCAAGGGTTAATTCATGTTATTTCATGGTTAATCTATTTATTTGGACTAAGACTTTTATGATTTATAGGAGATTGATTTGTGTAGGACTAGGGTAAAGTTTGGTTCTACCCGGACAACTACATGCCCTTGATTGAGTCCCACCCCAACTGTTGAAATCAAAACTTTTTCAAAAGTTTGCCATCTTATATCAAGAATGGTAAGAAAACAAGTGACTCATAGACTTGCAAGGGCTTATTGTTTTGTTCATATTCATTTATCCATTATGGTGGGAAGCTTACAGGCATCATCAATCTATATTAGAAAAAATTCCGATATAGGTTTGTACACTTCATCCATTTTTTGTTGAAATTTTGATAGAGCATTCTTTAGTCCAAATGGCATTTTTTTCTTCACTTATAACTCTTCAAGAGAAGACCTACTACTTGGAATAGGCTTTTTGAGTCTCATTGCTCCATTCACTTTCTATCCATAAGGATTTGGTTATACACTTACTAGTCCCATCGATCAACAACCCCATTCTTTTATGATTCCATGGGTTGAGCAACGATCCAATTTTGGAAGGGATGATAAGAGGAAAATCTAAAAATCTTCAGTCTAGAAGTTTGAATCCAACCAAAGAACTCCTATAGTGTTATGCAGACATTCCATATAAGCTATGGTTTAAAGAAAAATACTTTGTCTCACTCCCATATAAGGAAGGATGGACTATGCCTCATCAGACAGCCTCTCTTCGAGAGACACCTAATGACGGTCTAGCCATTCTTCTCCGGACTGTGCCAACCATGCTAAGTCTTCTTCTGGTTATTTTCATCAATAACATGATAGAAGTCTAAATTAAGTTGGAAATATATACATATGTATATCAACTTCCCTTTGCATCAATAGCAAGGATTAACTCTATATAGAGTTACATCACTTCACTTAGTTGTTTATACTTATTTTTTTATCATTTAAAAATAATAATGATATGTTAATACAAAATGTGTATCTTAGTTAATGTGGTATTATCTAATAAGCTCAAGTAATAATTAATTATAAGATTTGTCATTGTCAATTTAAACAGTTAATTTCTGTTGGTGTCACGTAAGTTTGGATATAAAATTTATATCTCTAAAGTATATCAACATTACTCTAGTGAAAAATATGAACAAATAAATAGACAAAATAGACAGTACGTTGAAGGGTAATTTAGACTTTTCGTATAAATTTACGCTACATTTCAGATTTTCATTCCGATTCAAATTTTATGTCCAAAAGAAACCAAAGCCAGATCGAGATAGCATTCGTTCACAAAAGAAAAACAAACATGTCGGGGTTGACTGTAGCGAGGCTCCAACTCTTTCATTATCCGTCTTCCACCGTTAGAACCACCGTTATTTCATCAAAACTCCATCACTCTTTCCCCTCGTCCAATCGCTATCGTCCACGTACCCTCCACAATTTCAGCACAAGCGGGATTGCGCAAAGTTCTTCTTCTTCTTCTTCGATAGTTGGGGATCTTCTTGACTATCTCAACGAATCTTGGACTCCATTCCACGCTACCGGTGTGTTGCACTAAAACGCTGTCGTTTTTTCGTCAATCTAACTGAATTTTAATGATGTCTTTGTAATTTATTTGATTTGTTTCCTTTTGCAGCTGAAGCGAAACGATTGCTAATCGATGCCGGATTTGAATTGTTGAATGAGAATGATGAGTGGGAGCTTAAGCCTGGTGGAAGATACTTCTTTACTAGGAACATGTCTTGTTTGGTTGCTTTCGCTGTTGGACAAAAGTAATTAAGATGCTTTAAAGTGTTTTTTATGTGAAAGCTCTGAAATTGCTTCCTTGAAAAGTGCTTTCTAACTAGCATTTAGAATGATTACGCTATCCATTGTGTCTCCAGAAAGTACTCCTCCATGTGATATATTTTTTATTTTGATTAAGCATTTCTTTTTTGTGATATAGCTCGCGAGAGATGCTATCTTCAAAAGTGCTTTCTAATGCTTTTACGTAAACTGCTTTCAAGTTTTTTTTTTTTTTATAGGACATGTTTTGAAGTGATTTATACCAAAGCACTCCCAAACGCACTTTGAATCTGTTTTTTCACTGTGGGTAAGTGTTTATATGTTTTAATGGTGCTTTCTCTTCTTTTGTGCAGGTATAGTGTCGGTAATGGTTTTCACATTATTGCGGCACACACTGATAGCCCGTGTCTCAAACTTAAACCAAAGTCTGCGTTATCAAAATCTGGTTATTTGATGGTGAATGTACAGACTTATGGAGGTGGTTTATGGCATACATGGTTTGATAGGGACTTAACTGTTGCAGGAAGGGTTATAGTGAGAGGTAGTGATGGTTCATTTTTGCACAAGCTTGTCAAAGTTAAAAGACCTTTACTAAGAGTACCCACATTGGCTATTCATCTTGACCGGTGAGTTGCTGCTCCCTAATCTTCATAGAAACTACACTTTGAGCATTACATGTTGATTTCAATTGATATCTCTGTTTTTCAGTTGGCTGCAATTAATTCTTTTAACAGTTTGTTGCTGCTTCCTTATTTTTCATAGAAATTATATTTTGAGCATTATATATTGATTTCAATTTATATGTATCAATGAGTTGGTTGGCTGCAATCAATTCTTTAAGATTCATTCAATGTACAATATATAAAAATAATAGACAGAATGAATTTTTCTGTTGATAGTTGTGTTATAGTTGTTGTGACCATTTCCTCGACCTTGGTTGGCTGCAATCAATTGTTTAAGATTAATTCAGTATAAAATGAAGAAAATATAAAATAATAAGATTTTCTATCCATAGAGGATGGTTAAGTTTCTTCTGTTCAGCAGTGAGGAAGATACAAAATAGTAAAGAAGTGAAGAGAATGATCAAATTACTGGGTGAACTTGGTTTTGGAAGTTTGAGACATCTTGCCAGGAGTTGGTGAAATGACTAACCAATTCATGTTCAAATTTACTACTTTTCTGTTGTGCCATATTCTATCATTGTAGTTCAGAACTTGATTCATTAAATGGCTTTATGTTTGTACATGGAGTTTATGTTAGGCTTGCCAATGATCTTAAACAACTTTGGATCTGTTTCGGTAGTAGAACCTAAGTAGCTCCTAGAGGAGCTACAGGGAGTGTTTATTCTTTGATCAATACTCCTGTTGGATTTACTAAGGGGATTTTATAATGCATTTGTAGTTTACTAATGGTTATTCTGCTATTGGTGTTGGTACAGCACTACAACTTCATGATATCCAGTGAAAGTTTTTTGCTTTCATCTCATGGACTGGTATTCGTACACTTGTTTATGTAAGTAAGTTGTTTCTATTTTGGTTGTTTAGCACAGTACTGTGAACAAGGATGGATTCAAACCAAATCTGGAGACTCAGCTAATCCCACTACTTGCAACCAAATCAGAGGAAACATCTTTAGAGCCAAAAGAGAAAATCAGTAAATCATCTTCTAAAGTTACTCACCATCCACAGCTTATGCAGGTAGCCTTTTAAATGTTTTACTGTCATATAGGAAGTAAAGTGAGTAATAATGATAAGATAGTGGAGGATAGATCTTTAGGTGGTTGAAATTGAGCTTTCCCTTTCAGTTTTACTTTTTTGGTGCATCTATGATAGGAAACAGAGGCAGCTAATGGTGATAAGTTATAGTTGAAACTTTTTTGACAAAACTATTGACTTTTTAGTAATTTAATATCCTATGGTATCTAAAATGCAATCATGAAGATTCTTCAGACAAAATTAAGATGGATTTATTTTTTGTGTGCATGAGCACCTGTCTTTAAATGATCTCAAACATTCAATCTATTTCCTGTTATTTTAAACCTATACAATTGGACCTTCGAGATCAGTGTTTTTATTCTGTACAGATCTGTAAAATGTACTGATGTCTTGATGGTAGACTGGTGTTATGAGTTTTCTATTGGATATCAAAGATTTTCTCAAATTGTAATTATTAGCTGAACTACTTGTTTGATCCATTGCTGTTGCTTATCTGAAATTGGATGCTATTGGTGATATAGTTAGGGTATTGGTTTAAAATTTATTTGCTACATCTATTTTTAGATTTTGTCGCAAGAGCTGGGTTGTGGCACCGATGACATAGCGAGTATTGAGCTGAATATTTGTGATACCCAACCTAGCTGCCTTGGAGGCGCAAACAATGAATTCATATTTTCTGGAAGACTAGACAATCTTGCTTCAAGTTATTGTGGTTTGAGAGCTCTGATTGATTCATGTGTGTCACCTAGCAACTTATCAAGTGAACATGCTATTCGGATGGTTGCTTTATTTGACAATGAAGAGGTAAATTTGTTTCCACAATTTGTAACCATACATAAAATAGAGCATTTTTCGTTCCTTGGATGCTTATTCAGAGAATGTTCTATCTTTCTGCTTATTCTTCTGGAAAAAATAGTCTAGAGAATTAGATACTAAATATGTAGATGCTTCAGGATTATCCTCAGTCTATGAAGCATCTATGCTTGACATGATTTTGATCAAGGCAAGTTTTTAATTTTAGAAACTATTAATTGTAAGAGCAATCAAGCATTAATGTTATTTCCTTTGCTGCTTTGTCCTTTGGAGATTATTGTTATGTGTTCCAGCTAGATAGAAGGTTGAAATATATGTTCTAAACAGTTTCCGCACATTTATAGTAGTTATCTTAATGGTAACAGAAGATGAATGGTTGACTGGCCACTAGTTTTTTTCTTGAGAATGTCATTATCATTCTTAAGTTGGGTGATAAAGCAGATGTTTGTTTCTGCTCTTGCATTGATTCAAGTTCTATTCGGCATTGTTTCTATTGTTAATGTTGAAAATCTTTTATATGCAGCTTCCCTATGTGGATTGGCTGGTATACGAAAGTTATTTCTGAATTTTAACTCCTATTGCACAGGTGGGCTCAGATTCATATCAAGGAGCTGGTGCACCAACAATGTTTCAAGCTATAAGACGCATTGTTGGTTCCTTAGCTCATGAGCATGTTAGTGAGACATCTTTTGAGTGCACAATTCGCCAGTCTTTTCTTGGTAAGCTTTAAGGCACATTTTGATTATGGTGTACTCAGATCTATAATTTATCTATTCTCATTAGTGTTGTAATATTACTTACATCAAGTGTTTCTTTGTTTTTTTGCTTAGAAATTAAATTTTTTTACTAATTCTACTAAATATCTCTGCTTCTTCTGTGATATTAACTTTCATTTGTTTGTCTTTTATTATTCTAATTTTAAGATACTGCATTTTTCCTTTTTTCCTGAAGTACAACCGGATATGAAAATAAATTATAACACAGATACCTGGTGCTAAACATTCAGACATCCAAACCTGGAATATGTTCCATGTTAATGCTCGTTTACATATCAATTCTGCAATTTCTTAATCAACATGACCATTAATCCTTTTTTCTGTGGCGTTGTCTATGTGTAGTATCTGCTGACATGGCCCATGGAGTTCACCCAAATTTCAGTGAGAAGCATGAAGAACACCATCGGCCAGAAATGCAAAAAGGTCTTGTCATCAAGCACAATGCAAATCAGCGTTATGCTACTAGTGGGGTGACAGCTTTTCTTTTTAAAGAGATAGCAAAACTCCATAACTTTCCAACTCAGGTAACAGCCATTTTTGAGTCATTATAGCAAGGAGTAGGAAAATAAATTCAGTTTAATTGCTTGCTTTCACCAGTTTTTGACATAATTATGAAAAATCTTCTTTTAGGCACCTTATCACTACACAACAAAAAAGTACCATTTTTCAAAATTATACGGTCTCATCACAATGATTCGTGGTCCATCGTCAAACAGTTGTTCGTGAAAAATGAATTCTGACATTTGTGATGTGCCTTTATTTAAAAAATAATAATTGAGCCCTTGAAAGCTAATGCAATAATCCAATTGGAAGTTAACCCAACTAATACATACAACTAGTGGTTTCCAAGTGACGTAGCTCTAGTTTCATCATTGAGCTTAAACAATTATTTGTGAAAAATGAATTCTGACCTTTGTGATGTGCTTCCCCCCCCCCCCCCCCCCCCCCCCCGCTCTTTTCTCTTTTTTAATTTTTATTAATTGAGCCCTGGGGTTCTTGGAGGTTAACCCAACTAATACATACAACTGCTGGTTTCCAATTGACCTGGCTCTAGTTTCATCATTGAGCCATCCTAATGTATTTTAATCTTATACTCTTGGTCTAAATGTTGAGATAAAAGTTGTTACCAGTCGTTAAAAATTCAAATTTATGCTCTTAAGAGTGTTTGTAGTAGATTACATTGGAGTTATGCTACTAAGATAATTGACCGATATTCATGCTAACCATTTTCAAATACATTCAATTGTCTGAGAACGAAAAGAAGGCTTGAAGGTATTATTATTCATCCTTGACAAGGGATTATATGTCTTAACAGGCATAAACAGTTTACATTTTGTAGTCAACTCTTTGGTGGTTTAACATTTCTGCACTTGAGTTGACAGAAATTTTAACCAAATTGTGTGGATGTTCAGTCATGATCATTGGTTGGGTCCTAAAGTCTGGACTGATCTATTTATAGAACTAGTGTACTAACCAATTGGATTTTTAGTTAATATGCTATGAGCATATGAAGTTGATATATCTATTTTCACTATATGTTAGACACACACTATTGATAAAGATGTCTCTTATTGATAAACATAAATGATATAAAACAACTTGAAATATCAATGGTTTGCAAATCAACTTTCCCTTCATGTGGAAAGAAAGTTTTATAGTGTTATTGGACTGTAATATATGATACCTGTTTACACATTGTACATTTGTATTTTATAGCTTTTTATTTTGAAATATTTACTGCAGACTACATAACTTCCAAAATCTATACTTTTGTGTAGGAATTCGTTGTAAGAAATGACATGGGATGTGGATCCACAATAGGGCCCATACTTGCCTCTGGGGTTGGCATCCGTACTGTTGATTGTGGCATTGCTCAGCTTTCAATGCACAGGTATCTAAATTTTAATTACTTTGTCACTGATGCAGGGTTGGATGGAGTAACCAATCGACATAATTGTTCATGAGGTGACAAAATTTGCTGGGGTTTGGTCCAATCAACCTTTAGCATTTTTATGCTAAATAGAGAGACTAATAATATGTTAACTTCCTTCTGTTTTGCCACTTAAAAAGCAAGATTTTAAAATTAGTAAAAGCTGAAACTGTTCATACACATCGTGTGTAACCTATCTGTGACATAATAAGTAGGGTTTAATAAATTTATTCACTGCAACCTAGTCACATAATGGCCGTGTCTTACTGTCTTATTTGATAAACACGGGAGCAGACAAATCATGTTCCTTAGTGGCTTATATTTCATTGACTTGGGAGTCCAGCCCTTTGTAACGATCTGTAATAATATAGAATCCAATCAGTATCTTTGCTAAAAAAACAATTGGTTGAGTTGCATTTTTTATTAGAACCATGATATAAAATGAAGCAAATTGCTATTTCTGTATCTATTTTTGTTGATTCTAGCTGACTGCGACTCTGAAGAATCTTTTAGTGTTCATAAAGCTAATGAATTTATCTCTTAATTCAACACTGCTATCTTTGTCTTCTATTTTTCTTCTTCTAAAAACAGACTTTTGCATTCTTGATTTGCAGCGTGAGAGAGATTTGTGGAACAGAGGATGTAGACATTGCTTACAGACATTTCAAAGCTTTTTACGAAAGTTTTTCCAGCATAGACAAGAAGCTAATTGTGGATTTTTAATAAGTTTTTAATTGTGGTCACTTGGAATTAGTAATATTTTTCTTCATCATACTATCTATAGTTTAGAAATACATTGTGGAACAGAGGATATAGACATTGGTTACAGACATTTCAAAGCTTTTTACATAAGTTTTTCCAGCATAGACAAGAAGCTAATTGTGGATTTTTAATAAGTTTTTAATTGTGGTCATTTGGAATTAGTCATATTTTTTTCATCATACTCTCTATAGTTTAGAAATACATTGTTGATCCTGAAAATGAAATGTTTTTTACCCAACGTATGGATATTGGCTAAATTGAGAGGTTTGAAAAATCAGAAGTATCAATTTGATCAAGTTTTTCCTGAATCCATAGAATTTGAGGAGGAAGTGGAGCTAACATTCCGATCTGAGTTATGGTTTGATTTTGAATACCCTTTTGATAGTTTTTGCTTTAGCTCAGACCACAAAGCCTGATTCTCCTGGTTGAGCTGTTGAGCCTTCCTTCGCAGTTTCTCGTTTTCTTGAATTATGTAGCAGTTCTGCAGGTATAGCTGTGTGTTTAGCTTGTCCATACTCACCTGAAATCACACACAGAGTATGTAGAGTTACCATTAAGAAGCTATATGATATTGTACCACAAAAGCTTGAAAGCAATACATGTACAAAGCCATCTTGTCTGCCTTTAAAACAGAAGAAATACAAACCTTGTGTCCTCGGTGAAGAGGATTCAAAAGTGAAAGCACAGCTTGTGAAAGAAAGAAGTGAAAAAAGCACTTGGAGATATATAAATAGTTTTGAAAGCAATACATGTACAAAGCTATCTTGTCTGGCTTTTTTCAAGTTGAAGAACTTGATTATAGAAGCACTTTTTAACCGTCTGAGAGTAGAGGAAGAGCTGGGTAATGATCAGAAGTTCAGAACACCAAAAGGGGAGCCTTTTTTAATGAAGTTGTTAGAGCATTGCACGTAAAAGCACTTAATTAAAGGGAGATGCTTCGGCCACAAGACGATTGTTATTTGCTAGCAGTACCAGATGGAGCAAGAGAGTGATGCACGTGTTGGTGGGTTAAGATATGTTGGATGTTGTTCATGTGATGGCAGTCTGGCAGCAATGCAACGGAACAGAAGGGTTATTTCTGAAATTTCAAACTCACATGAGTTCTTCATCACTTACTATTTATGGGAAAAGAAAAATACAAAATTTCAAGGAAAAAAAATTTGGTTAATTTAAAAGAACAAATGCCTATCAAGTCCAAGACCTTTTGTAACCTTTAAAACGCTTTGTGATGTAATATTGAGTGATACCTATCTAGAATAGCTTCGAAGTAGACTTACTGAAATGTTGAAAACATTTCTTAATTATTTGAAGTTGCTAGAATTACCCATCCAAGATAAGAGATCCAACAATTTGTCAAGATTTACCATTTCTGAAAATGCAGTAAAATAATATTTTGAAATTTTCTTAAGCCAATGGTTAGTAAGTTTGAGTTCATGTCAATAAAATATATTGCATGATTTATTTCCTCTCTAATTTAAATGTGACCTTTTTAAATCTAATCGAAATTTAGATAAAATTAGATCATTTATCCGGTTTGTCCATCTTGATGAACAATTTTACTGATGAACACACACAACTCCAGAACATATCCGACATTTGCCCCAACTTGTCTCCCTTGGCAAAAAATATCCCAAACCAGAAACTCGCTTTGACCACCCGAAGTACACTCCCTGGACTTTTCATATCAGATGCTTTTGGCTTTAGAAATTCTGACACGGTAATCCTTATAGGACAAAATCATAAAAATAAAAAATCCGCCACAAGGTATTTACAAAGAGGTCTGGCTAATTTCTTCAAATAAATTTTAGGACATTAATCAAAAGATTTGTCAAATTACATTTGTTCTGGCGAAGCATAAAGACGGGAAGCAACCGATCTTTTATCGAAGAGGGGTCGTGGCAGCAAGCACACCAAAGCTCCAACAAGCCAAATACAAATTGCCAGCTCTCAGAGAAAAATTCATCAACATTTCCTTCTCGCTCCGATTCATTCTGTAGAAAAGGTGGAACGGTGTATTTACTGGTTTGATCATATCTTAAATCTAAGCAAAACTTGCAGACAATATAAAGAAAGATGAGGCTACATAAAAAGGGTTGTCAAAGAGACTTACCTTCATTAGAAAACAGTGCATACGTAACCAGCTACCACACTCGATCTATTCGTTATCATCCGAGGCAAACAGAAGCTCTCAGCTCGTCCAGTCAATGGATCTCTAAAAGATTGAGCTTCTTATCCTTTTCATCAAGGATAAAGCTCCAAGTGAGACCGAGGATGGTGGAATGGATGATTACTCGATGTCTATTTGAAAAACTCTCGTTCCTGTCCACCTCGGCTCTCTATGCCTGCACTCCTGCCAACTAACATATCCGTGCATCAGTATACCAGCCCATAATATTTGAAGCTCGAGTTCCAGCTGGCAGGGTGCAGGCATGGCCCAAGCCCCTCACCGGGGCCGGGCTAATCCAAAACTCGTATCAGGTTGCTGTTGAGACTGCACAAGCACAACATAAAATGGATAGTCAAGCAAAAGCAGGAAAAAGACCGCTACTAAGATATGAATTCAATATTACAAATGAGAACTGCAGACATCAATCAATTTGGTTTCATTAAAAAGAGCATTAAACTAGCAGCTACACACTCGTCATCTTTTCATTGGTTTGTCCCAGCCGTTGAAGCCATAGTTTGTCTATAACTTTATTTCATTAGAAGAGACGATAGATATTTTTAACAAGTATATCTCTTCTGGGTCATCTGACACACTAAATCAGGCCTAAAACATCAGCCAACTGATACCAAGAGCTGGCTGGTGAGGGGCAAAATTATGGAAGCTGAACTTACACTAGAGATTGAGGATTAGCTATATGCTATATGCATCATCCAGGAAAAAGACGTGTATAAAAAATGATCAAATGTACATAGCCAACCAAATTGAACTGTGGAAAAGATGCAATCTAGCACACTTGCAATTGCAGAAAGGTTTTCACAGAGGTCAGGTAGAGAGAAAATCATAATCATATCTTCCAACATCAGTTACCATGTAAACTGGGACAGGTAACAGAATGTAGTACAAAAGCGTAGCAAAAATAGTTTAGTCAGTAAACAATAAACCATATATCTTATTTAATTTCTGAGTCTACACCATATGATGATCAATAAAATGTAAGCTGCTAATAATTTCTTATGACCATATACTTTCTTATGACTACTCAACCCATCCACCAAATCTTCCACAGCATTGCTCATGCACCATGAAAGAACATGAAAATGTGATTCCCATTAAATTTATTCCAAAATGAAAGAGCAAGTATTCCAATTCATTTGAGGTAGCATGTATCTAAAACAAATAAGGTTTCTACAGTGGGAAAGAAACTATTTGGAGCTTTCTAACGAAAACTAGAAAAGTAGAATTAAAAGACTTTTCATACCTGTGAAAAAGGTTGGTGAACATGTTCATGAGAATGAATAAAAGGCATTCCAGGATGCTGACAAGGATACTGGGAGGAATGCATGTATATGGCAGCCGTGGAGTGCGCACCAACATGATTTGGATTAAATGGAGGCATCATTGTTTCTGGATGACCATATCTAAGTCCTCTGGGGGCTGAAGGTGCAGCCCATGGCCCAGGAAGATGTTGAGGAAGAGGATGAGGACGGTGCTCATTAGAAATCTGAGGCCTATGAGTTGGTCCAAGTTGCGGGAATTCAGTGTTATAGTTCAAAGCAGGGGCATACATAGGTTGTATGGAGTATGGTCCGCCATTGAACCCAAACCCAGGGTCAAATCTTTGCGCATACCTGAGAGGTAAGAAGGAAAACCACAACTGTCTTAGCTAAGCAGTCCACAAGAGCATAGTTGTCAAATCTGTCAATGAAACAGTTAAAATCCTAGAACAGAAACCAGTCCAGCGTTATGTATTATTTTATTAAATTTATAACATCCTTGCTACCTAAAGATTTTCATCCATACTCATTATTCTCTGTTATTATAAAACTTAATTTCCATACATATTATCGGGCAATGCATAGAATCAACTGCAAATTGTTTTGAAATCATAAAGCTTTCATCTCCTGGTCAAAGTTGAGTTGCTCAATCAAAATATTTAAAAGAGAAATCGCATTATCAAAGTCTAATTAATTAAAACTTAATAATCAAACAAGACTCAACCACGAGCAAATGAAGAGTCTATAAAATCAAGTGCAATGAAGAAGATGCTGCAGAACATGACGGAAAGCTGTGCACGGCAAAATAGGCGAAACCATGCTTACAACATTGGACAGTTTCAGACCATTTACATGTCGGGAGCCCAGATCTGATTAGTAGAACATTATATACCATTCAAAAAGCCAAATATCCAGTAGAAGAAAAAAGGAAAATAAAGAGCTGAAAGCACAAAAACAGAAAATAGTTAAGGTTACATTTTGAACTAGCAGACCAAATAATAAGACTACTCACAATCAGATGTGAACAGATACCATATAATGAAAAGGAAAACTTTCCTAGTCATTTATATAGCAATTAACTAATAGCAATTTGAATGAGAAAGAGAAAGCCAGAAACCAGCAATAAGGAAAAAGTTCAACCTCATTTTTCAACCAGGATATAACCATCATCTCCCTCCCAAAAGCAGAAATTCAACCACATCACATACAAACTTAATAACTCCTGCAAAAGGCCCAAGACCCGAATACATCAAAAATAGCAAAATAAAATGCCCAAATTACCTATCATAGCTCCTGTCATAATCAGGGTCCTTGCGGTCAACTTCACGGTCTCGAAATATAGCGACCCTATTGTTTGGTTTATACCTACCCACTGGCTCCTTTTCCATCCTATTTCTTGCTGACCTACTGCTACTAGAAGAAGAATCAATCAGAACCCTTCCAGAATTAATATCAGGAACACAGGAAATAGGTTTCTCTTCCATCTTCAACACTCCCACCGTACCCACTCCCACCGGACCCAGTCCCAATGGACCATCCTGCAACTGTGGCTCAGCTTCTGGTTTTCTAGTGTCACCCCCGCTAAAATTATTAGAATTAAATATCCGTGCACGAGCCCTATTATATTCTTCTTTTCTTTCCTCCACAGTTTTGGAGCTATTTGCCTTTGAAGAATTTGAATTAGAATTGCTCAAAATCTGGGATTTCTTTTGTGGCCTCTGTTTAATTGCAACCTTGACAGCACCACTGTCCTCAGAGGGCAAATTTACAGGGATGTCTGCCAGGCGAATTGGAGGAAGCCTACACTCAGAAGTCTTCCTAACAATGATTCTGGAACCAGAACCGTCAGGTAAATTATTGTCCAACAAAACCATTGACTGCAGTGAGTAATGTTGTGCCACACGGTGTGCAGCCAAGCGCAAATATGAAGTAGGCAACTGCTGAAACTCAAATTGCTGCTGAGTGGGATCACGAATGAACTTTTCAACATCTTGCTCCATCCGCAGAACTGAACAAAAGACATTCGGGCCATTATTGTTAACAGAAGATAAGTTATACAACCAACAATAATATTTGAAGGATCTGAACACATTTTTGCCCATCTTTCAAAACCATACATGCACAACAGATTCAAGCTCAGTTACATTCTAATAACTGCAAAGTTAGAAATTCAAAAATTCATTAATCTCTGATTAGGTGCTGCAGCATTATTGAATGCTTCAAAACTATATTGAGAACAATACAAACTGTGTAAGTATTTAGAGAATGTGCAAGTATCCAAACAGGTGAAAACCAAGATAAAGCTCATAAGCCGAAATATCATCAGCTGCATGACGAACTTGCAGTAACTTATCATAAAAAATGAACAATCTAACAGATAACATCTGAAAATACTATGCACCCTCTCAACAACAGTGCAAAACCAAGAAGTGAAAAACTCGTTCACAACTTTCAATTTCGCCAACTAAGCTTTTCAAACATGATCCATGATTTATAAGATACTATGTATGTCAATCTCTGCAAACAGAGAGTGTAACTTCTATAAATTCACTAATTTCAGTCATCGCACAGTTCTCATAATAAGCTTTCACTCTCTCTACATGATTCTGAAATACACAGATTAGTATAATAAAATCTTCCTCTTCTCTGAGTCCCAGTCCTTACCGAGATTCTATCTTTCCCAGTCACAAGATTAGAAAGTCTTTATGTTATCAATTTTCTACAACTCATTTTCCCCGGCCATCTACAATTGTCATGAACGCATGAAAATCATTAATTAGTCATAGTAACATTTTCATTTCCTGAACATAGCTATTACCAATGCAAGTCGCTGTCAAAACTTTGTAGCGGTAAATATCATTATAACTTCATTATCATCAACATCACAATGATGATGTATCATTAATACAATGCACAATACTACAGTAATCTGTAAACAACTAAATAAGCATAAGAAATTCATATGTCAAAACAGAACAAACACACACAAAAAAACCTAAAGACAAACTTACTGGAAAGTCGTTCGCGAGGGTTTTGGATAGCTTCGCGAAGGAACTGATCGACCTGATTGATAACATCCTCGGAGAATTTATTATCAGCTGCAGAGGCGGAAGCAGCACCAGCAGAAGAAGCAGCGTCGGTGAGGTCGTCGAGCTGGTGAGGGTTCGAATCAGAAGAGAGACCCAATCGGCTCATGGCGGCGTCCAAATCGGCGACCTCCCATGACTCCGGGGCTCCGAGATCGTCCGCCGCAGAGCCCTCCATGAATCGAGTCTCAAGAGGAGGTAATCAAGAGAGAGCGGAGAAATTAGGGTTTTCGAATCGTGCGAGAACGAGAACGAGAACGAGGAGGCGGCGAGAGAGAAAGGGATATTGATCATCAAAGGAAGTGAGAGGTGGAGGAGAAGGAGAAAGGATGGGGAAAACGGCGTGTCGTTTTGGAGATGGAATTCATGGGGGAGAGAGAGGACCGAACCGATCTAATTCTAATCTAGAGAGAGAGAGCAGAGATAGAGACAGAGAGATAGGGTTTGACGATGGTGGACGTGGTAAGGGTACTACGGGAAGTGTGGCTTGGGGCCGAGAGGCTGGGAAAGTTAGCATATACGATTCTTTGCCACGTGGCGTTGGGAATAAGTGGGGCTCTTTTGTCCCTCCGGCCGGGGCGATGACTTTCAGATTTTGTGTGATTGCTTACAGCATGTGCGAACACACTTGGTAAGTTTTGTAATTTTGCTTTTATCCGCCACAGTTAGCCTAAATATGCTTTTTAGGTCCTATTTGAAATTACTGAATTTAAACAGTTTATTTCACTAGTTTTAATAAAAATAATATTTAGTAAAATTCATTAGAAATTATTTATTGCATAAGTTTTTTTATTTTGTCAATAACTTTTAGAAGTGAGTAAGGGACTGCTTTTTGTTAGTAACTTAATAAATAAATCACCATATTTTTTTAAAATTTTTATTATAATATTAATATTTAAATTATTTTTCGTCTACCCCCGCATGTTTTAACAAAAGTTAACGTCCACTCTAATGTTTCAACACCGACACCCTCTAATTAGCAACTTTAGCCATTAGTTTTGACAGTAAAAGTGTAAAAGTAAGATTTGATGCAAATGATTAGGGGAGAAAAATATAAAAAAGACAAAATACACTATTTAAAAGGGTAGAATTGAGGTTTGACGAAACGACTAGCAAAAAAGTAAAAAAAAAAAAAAAGGAAAGGAAAGGAAAAATGCAATGTTAACATAGATTGAAGAGAATAGTGATGTTAAAAATCATTGCACTCATGTACTATTCTACCATTGCAACTCTGCAATTTTAGCTAAGATTAAACAAAAAAGTCTTAGTTTTTGGAGAGAATAGAACATATTTAGAGGATAATTTCCCTCCATGATACTAATTATTCACTTATCATAGCTCTTTTTTGATAAGCCATGTCGTACAGAGTGTATAGAATGGATTTGTTGTCATTTGTGGTGAGTGAGTGTGAGATAACTCTCTCTATCTACGATGCTAAAGATATTGAGATGAGGTCCTTTAGTTTTGGTAAATTTTATTTTGCTCTTATTTTTAAATAATTTTCAACATGAAATTGAATGTCCAATTTATTTGCATGTTGAGTTTTAGGCATTTTAGTCATAGGTTTCATGTTATTGATGTTTTTCTCACTACTAATTTTTGAATTTTTTTTCATGTTCTTTGCATGTCTATTTGTGTTTTTAATTATTTCCTATATCACATTCATGCCCTTCATTTACATAAGTTACTTCTCATTTTCTTTCGTAATTTTTTATACCTTTGCTTTGCTCTATCAATAGATGTTTAGAAAATTGTTAGACATGATTGAGTATTTTGGGTTAAATTAGTTGTTCATCAGTTTTATTCTCAATTATAAATTAGTTAGTGTCACTTATTTAGTTATTCATGTTGTTTTTATGCCATAAGTGTTTGATTGTTGGAAAAAGTGTTGACTATTGTTTCTTATACTTTATTTCGCGCATCATTTCATTATTTTATGGTGGAAAAAATGGTTGATGATCAACCAAAACCATTTCTATTTCATTTATAGGCCAAAGGCATTTTATAAGTGAAGCTGACCTAG
The DNA here is from genome assembly GCA_029633175.1 of Citrus glauca. NCBI lineage: Eukaryota > Viridiplantae > Streptophyta > Magnoliopsida > Sapindales > Rutaceae > Citrus > Citrus glauca. Next base: position 8,765,624 of record JAQOOD010000004.1, on the reverse strand, counting down.
ATAAAATGAGCACAATTATTCTTGTGAACAAAGTAATGAAACTAGTGTATAAGAGAGATGATTTGGATGAGAAATTCAAGCTAATTGTTACACAATCATGGGGTAATCTGTTGATTAAGATCCTTAGTAATGATGATCTATTCAAATTGTAATAATTGTACAACCATGACGGCCTCTCTCTCATGGATCTTGAGCTAGAGATAATGTCATTGCCTATTAATTTAGTAAGAAGATCACTTACAATTAGGCAAATGAAAACACTATCACTATTAACCTAAAACCTTACTACCAAATTCTTCTTCAAATGGCAACGAAACATCACCCATTTATAATTAAACCTCTTTCAAATGCTATAATGATGAGGCTAGTGCACTTAACTCATCACAATCCCAAACTAAGCAAGCCCTCATCCCTAGAAGTGATGCTAACAAGAAAATTAGAGTGTTAAATGCTAAGACATGTAATTCGTCATTGTATGAAGACTTTTTGGACACTTACTTCATATCACCATCTTACTACGAAAAATCAAGCCCTTGTAATAGCAATGAAACTAATCAAATAATAGTTGATTTGGCTGTAAATGAAGAAAATGAGCAACATTTTCATACTTCCTCTATGTAGTACGGACAAACCTCACTTAATTCTAAATTCCTATCCTCATTGCTACATAAAAAATCACCTCTACATGTTTTCATAAACAATGATGAAATATAAATATCTCAACTACAAATGCATCCTAACCAAACACTCCAAGACTGAAATCCCAGGTTTGCCAAATAACTAATCTCAATACTAGTAAACCATAAAAACATAATTTCAAACATAGAGATGAATACATGGACTCACCATTTTTTGGCAATGACTCTGATAATAGTGTCTATAGCCTTTCTGCTAGTGATGATAATGATGTCTATAACCAACCCACTGAACTTGGCCAGAATGCAAATGAGCCTAAAGTGTTTCAATCTCATGATGACGATGCTGATGAGCTGTTATCATGTTATTCAAGTGATAAAAATGAATTTGATACCTGTTTTGGTGAAGATGGTGATGGAGTGATAGACCAAATGGTTTATGAAATTAGCGCCAATATTTATATTCCTATAGATGATCTTCTTGTGGAGTTCTTTATGGGGCAATACGTTAAAAATTACAGAGCTGATGTTAAAATTTTATTGTTAAAGAAAGATGTAAGAGATCGAAAGAACACTTTAATGATGCGTTTACTAGGAATAGGTTGGAATCGGAATGAGATAAAATGTGAATGGGAAATAGGAATCAGAATAAGTTGTTTATTGAAACTTTCAGAATCGAAATCAGAATGAACTCAATTCCCATTGATGTGTTTACTTTATTTTGTAATTGGAATGGATTGTTTCAAATTACTAAAATATCACTTGTTGCTTATAATGATAAAATAGATTAAGGATAATAATAATAATAAAATTAATAAATTATTATTATTCATAATAAATTAATTAATTATAAATAATAATAATTTATAGTAATATATTATTGTTCTTTGTTAAAAAAATAATTATTATTTTGTTATTTTTAATAAAAATAATATTAAACTAGTAATAATAATAATAAGAACAATTATAATATTTTTTATTGATATATTACTATTATTAATTATATAATTATTTTTTTATTATTAATAATGAATCATAAGTATTGTTTTTGTTGTTGTTGTTATTATCGATTAATTTATTATTATTATTATTATTATTATTATTATTATTATTATTATTATAATAAAATTTGTATGGTCCAAAATCAACAAATGGCAACTTTTCCAGTAAATTGCCATCCGTCCAATTTTGCATTAGTGATAAGCTAATAAATTGAAACTAAAATAATAATAAGTAAACATAAAATGCATATTTAGATCCAAAATAATTCTTAACACAACATATGTTCCACCAACATAAGATTAATTAAGCCACATAAAGTCCCACTACATAGTTAAATAAGTCACATAGTTATAAGTTTTAAATCCCAAAAGCAACACAAATACAGAGCTTCAACATCATAACTAACATTGGACTACACCCCAAGACGAAGCATTTGCAACACATATCATTTCTTGAGGTGATCTGAGTAAGGTAAAGAACACATAGAGCAAATCATGTTTTAAGGCGAACATACTAGTGGCGTCATATATTTCCTCATCAACCAAGCCTTTAATTTTGCTCATTTCTCCATATAACATACTTTGTAAATCGGCTATTTCCTATCGCTAGAAAGTGCAGTAATCAAACCATCTATCTTAAGGACCATTGTTGTCCCAATCCTTGAGCACATGTGATCAAATAATTTATCTTTATTCTTCATTTTTCTTCATCTATTCCCTGAACTACTTGGAGCAAAATCAACTTGTTTATGAGAAGTAGCATTTCTTTCAGGAGTGTAGGACATATCATTATTAAAATCCTCCATAATCGGTTCATTATTTGACACACCTCCAAAATAGACATTATTTGACTCCACTCCTAAATTGACACTAATGTTGTCATCTAATCGAACTTCTTCCTCATTATCATCTGCATTCCCATTGTTAGTCTTAGTTGCCCGATCTTGGCCATAAATCTCACCAAATACATAATAATGTGGAAATGATTTATTTAATAAACTAGCTGCATCTTTCGTTTCTGCTAAAAAAAAATGTATAAGTAACATAAATTAAGAAGTATAAATTACACCATGAAATTTAAAACTTTACCTTAACATACTCATCAAAAACATCCCTTTTATACATTATCATCATCTTGTCATTGTCCCACCCAAAACCGCTAAGAGATAACATATCACTCATGACACAATATTTTTGCTTCAATCATTTCACTATAGATTCAATGTGAGGAGTGTTGAGTGATAGAAAATTCATATTTATAAAGGAGATAATCATCATTTTACATATCAAGTCTTACTGACAACCCTTACTTTTGTGTGTTTAAGTTTCTTGTAAGTTAATTATGTGTGTTTTAGGGGCATCATAGTCATTTCACAATAAACAAGAGATCAAATGGCAAAACAGACATCATTTTTGAATTCAGGACGGTCAAAAACCTTAGGAGGAGTATAAAAAGAAAAATAACATTGTTCATATGTATGGTACTATTCACAAGCACGGGTACTGTCTACGTTACTGTTCACGGTACTGTTTATATAAATGGATTGATGATGTGGCATTGACCGATAATGTTGCATTGACTGATGAGGTGTCATGATCCTATTGGACTAAAATTCTTATGTACTGTTGATGGTGACGTGGTAGCATATTAATGGATCAAAAACTGCACGTATGGTATATGCAACACATGGGATTATTACTGTGCAAACCGTGTTACTATTCAAACCGTGTGCAAACCGTGTCACTGTTCAAACCGTGTTACTATTCACGCGTAATGTTGACTTTACTGTTAACTGATGACGTGGCGCAATCCTAAATGTTTAAACTGTTTTTAATCCGATAGACATGATTTACTCGATGTATCTATAAAAAGGGGGCCTCTCCCCCTAATTTGGTACCTCTGAATCCATTTTTGGACTTTATTTTCTGTAATTCTCTCTCCATCTTGTATTTTCTATGTATTTTAATAAATTTCCATTTTGCCCTTAGTTCAACTATGAGTGGCTAATTTTCTTTCAAACTTGGGTTGAAGCTGAAGTTTCAACATGTATAATGGGCTTAATTTGGTAAATTTATTTTCTCCTCCCCTCTAGTTTTTTTGGATGTTTTGACTTTTCGTTGACAAATAATAATAATTTTTTCTAGTACCGCCCTAGTTTCACCGGCTCCCTAGTATAAGATTATTATTATTTGACACGATAAGCCCTTAGCACCATATTTATTAGAGTGTGGTTCATGAGGTGTGGATTCCCCCCTCATGATTTTATTGGTATTAATAAGGAATATTTAGCTCATGATGCATGTTGATACGGATCCAGATACCCAAGTATATCATTTCAATAGAATTCCCTTCAATTTATTCTTGCCATTTCAAGTCCAATTTTAGAATTTATTCTCTCAATTTTAATTTAAGTTTTAGCATATTCCAAATTATTTCCACAACAAATCCCATCACCAATTTACAAAATTAATTCTATATATAATTAAAATCCACCTCCTCGTGGGATCGACACTCGTCACCATTAATTTATACTACATCAAATTCGTGTGCTTGCGAGTTCAATAAAATTTGCACAACAAGTTTTTGGCACCGTTGCCGGGGAGGTAAGTAATTTTAATTCCTATAATTAATTTTGTGAATATTTTCATTTAATTGTTTTCTTGTATTTTTTAAAAAAAAGAAAAAGAAAAAGAAAAAAAAGTGAATTTACATTTAAAGGTTAGTAATTATTTTCTTTTCTCTTCTTTAAAATTTTGTAGTTTAATTTTCAATTTATTTTCTTTGTAAATTTTTTTATCTTATTAATTTATTTTTAGTTAATTTATTTCACTTATTTTTTGTGTGTAGCTTAATAAGGTTAGTATCGTAATTTCTCCTTTTTATTTATTTTTAATTGTTTTGTTTCCATCTTTATTTTTATTTTATTTGTTTTGCATGCATGGTCATAGGTCATTATTACCTAATCTTGAACCTATAGACCTTGAACTTGAGAAAACACTTCGCACACACAAAAATGTTAAAAATAAAATGAATTTACAAGCACCACAAGAGAGGTCATTTAAGGATTACTTCAGTCCTTTAGCCAATTTGAGCACATCATGCATAAGATACCCAAATGTAGCTGTTAGGAGTTTTAAACTAAAACCTAGTGTGCTAAATTGTCTCCCCGCATTCTATGGTCAAGAAAATGAGGACCCATACAATCATTTGAATGATTTTCATGCTATTTTCCAAACCTTTAAATATGAGAATTTTTCAGACGATGATGTTAAACTCAGATTATTCCCATTTTCTTTAAAGGATAGAGTTTGTTCATGGCTTAATACATTACCTGCTAATAGTATTGCATCATGGGAACAAATGGTAATAAAATTTTTGAATAAATATTTCCCAGTGTATAAAACAAATGCCATTCGTAGGGAAATCTCGGAGTTTACTCAAAGAGAGGACGAGCAGTGTTTTGAAACATGAGAGCGATTCAATGGGCTACTTTTGAAGTGTCCACATTATGGGTACGAGAAATGGTACCAACGCCAATATTTTTTGGAGGGATTATTGCCAAATATGCAAGAATGACTAATAGAAACAAGTGGAGAAGAGCTAATGTCAAAAAGTGCAACAGAGATTTGGGAATTCTTCCAGCGACAAGCAGATAATTCCCAACAACGGAATCGATCACTCAGGAATACTAGAAGGATTAAGAGAGTAAATGAGGTTCAAATTGGCGAGTCAACTTCAGGAATCAAAGAAGTCAAGGAGATGGCTGAAAGTTTCTCTCGACAAATAGCATCGTTATCGACTGCTAAATCAACAGATCCACATGACCTTGACTCATATCCAGATCAAGCCAATGCCATAGGAGTAATGAGAAATCCATCAAATTACAACCCATACTCTAACACATATAATCCTGGATGGAGAGACTACTCCAATTTTCATGGTCTCAAAGATTCCAACATAATAGACCAACAGCTCCAGCTCTACCAATACAACTAATTCCTCAAAATCCTCAAGCCTCTCAGCCCCCATTTAGACCATTTAATCAGAACCAAAACTGCTTTCAACCTAGACCATGGGAGAATGCATTTCAGAATTTCCGAAATGTTACTCATTCCACGATTGAGCAACAGAACCGCACCATTGATGGACTACGAAAAGAGTTAAGAGTAGGCTTCAACTCGTAAGCCTAATCAGTTTCAAGCTTGGAGAAGATGGTGGGACAACTTGCTTCTTCAGTTCAGACTTTGGCAATAACTGTTGAGAAAGGTAAACTCCCAAGTCAACCAGTGCCTAGCCCTAAAGGAGTGCATGAAGCAAGTACCAGTTCACCACAACATCATGGAGAGGTCAAAGCCATCATGACCTTGAGGAAAAGAAAAGAAGTCGACAACAAAGTGGAGATACCGGTGACAAAAGAAAATCAAATTGTACCAGTAAGTGTTGAGGACTCATCACTGGAGGAGAAAGAAGAAACCAACCCACGAGATTATGTCGCCAAAGCTCCATTTCCTCAGAGGTTAGCTAAAGGAAAAAAGGGAAAATCCACAGGTGAGATTCTCGAAATCTTCAAACAGGTAAATGTTAACATCCATTTACTTGATGCTATAAAGCAAGTTCCATCTTATGCCAACTTTTTTAAAGATCTGTGTACTAAAAAGAGAATCATGCATGTTCAAAAGAAGGCATTTTTAACAGAAAATATTAGTTCTATACTCTAACATAAAATTCTTTTAAAATGTAAAGACCCAGGCTCCCCCACTATCTCATGTAGCATAGGGAACCACACAATTGAGAATGCTTTATTAGATTTAGGAGCTAGTGTAAATTTGTTGCCTTACTTTATTTTCGTGAAACTTGGATTTGGAGAATTACACCCAACTCCAGTGGTGTTACAGCTTGCAAATCAGTCCACGAAAATACCTCGTGGTATTGTGGAGGATGTGCTTATCCAGGTAGACAAATTTTATTTTCCTGTTAATTTCATTGTAATTGACACTCAACCAATACAGGATTCAAGGAAGTGCATCCCCATTATTCTAGGTCGACCTTTCTTGGCAACTGCGGATGCTCACATTCAATGTAGAACTGGAAATATGCAGTTGTCATTTGGCAACATGACTATAGAGCTAAACATCTTCAACATTGTCAAACAACCTTACAATAAAGATGATGGAATTATTGATGTGGATTTAATTGAAGCATTAGTTGATGACACTTTTGTTTCAAACCTTAGTGATAATCCTTTACAAACATGTTTAACTCACTTTGGTTTGGATTTTGATATTGACAGATCGGTCGATGAGGTCAATGCCCTACTTGACTCAGCATTATCCATGGACACTAATAAATGGAAGTCAAGAGTTGAACAACTAGGACTATCAAGAAGAAACTCATCCCATCATCAGAATCACCACCGAAACTTGAGCTCAAACCATTGCCCAACACTTTGGAATATGCATTTTTGGGGGAAGAAAGTACTTTACCGGTAATTATCTTGGCATCCCTCAATGACGAACAAAAAGGTAAGTTGTTGGATGTTTTAAAAGAGCATAAATGAGTATTAGGATGGACCATAGCAGACATAAAAGATAGAAATCTAATAGACTGCATGCATTACATTCACCTTGATGAAAAAGCTAAATCTACTAGGGAAATGCAACGTCGGTTAAATCTTAATATAAAAGAACGGGTTAGATTTGAAGTCCTTAAGCTATTAGATGTAGGTATCATTACCCCATTTCTAATAGTTCATGGGTCAGTCATGTACAAGTTGTCCCCAAAAAGTCAGGAGTCACTATAGTTACGAATGCCGATAATGAATTGATACCAACTAGAGTAACTACAGGATGGCGTGTATGCATTGATTATAGAAAGTTGAATTCTGTCACACGTAAAGACCATTTTCCTTTACCATTTATCGATCAAATGCTTGATAGATTAACAAGCCATGAATTTTATTGCTTTCTAGATGGCTACTCAGAATATAATCAAATTCCCATAGCACCAAAAGATCAAGAAAAAACCACTTTCACTTGCCCTTTTGGCACTTTTGCATATATGAGGATGCCATTTGGATTATGTAATGCACCTGCTACATTTCAACGATGCATGTTGAGCATTTTTTCCTAAATGGTTGAACGATTCCTTGAAATCTTTATGGATGATTTTTCTGTCTTTGATGACTCATTTGATAAATGTTTACGTCATATAACACTAGTTCTGCAGAGATGTATCGAGAAGAACTTAGTCTTAAATTGGGAGAAGTGTCATTTTATGGTAAAACAAGATATTGTTCTCGGTCACATCATTTCGAGCAAATGTATTGAGGTTGACAAAGCCAAGGTAGATCTCATTTCTAATCTTCCTCCACCCAAAACAGTCAGAGAAGTAAGATCTTTCCTTGGGCATGCTGGTTTTTATAGACGTTTCTTTAAAGATTTTAGTAAAATTTCTAGACCTTTATGCAATTTACTTGCTAAAGATGTACCTTTTATCTTTAATGATTCATGTCTTGTGGCTTTTGAAAAATTAAAGCAATTGTTGACAACATCACCCATCATTCAGCCCTTAAACTGGAGCTTACCGTTTGAGCCCATGTGTGATGCATCTGATTATGCAGTAGGAGCAGTATTAGAACAAAGAGTTGATTGGATTCCCCATGTTATTTATTATACTAGTATGACATTGAATGATGCACAGTTAAACTATTCAACTATTGAAAAAGAAATGCTAACAGTAGTGTTTGCATTGGAAAATTTTTGATCTTATCTCATTGGTTGTAAAATAATTGTGTTCACAGATCATGTTGCTTTTAAATATTTTTTCACAAAGAAAGATGCAAAAGCTAGACTAATTCGTTGGCTCTTACTTTTGCAGGAATTTGACTTGGAATTCAAAGATAAGAAAGGCATAGAAAATGTTGTGGCAGACTATCTCTCTCATCTGTATTTTGACACAATTACAGAGCCATTAATATTGAATGAGTCATTTCCAGATGAACAATTAATGAGTGTGGAAATATTACCTTGATATGCTGATATAGTTAATTATCTTGTTACAGATCAACTTCTAGAGTATTAGATCAAGCAAGACAAAGCCAAATTCTTTGCAAAAATAAAGAATTTCTTTTGAGATGACCTATATTTGTTTAAGTATTATGCAGATCAAATTATTAGATGATATGTCCTAGAAAGTGAAATTCACAATATCCTTTCGTTTTGCCATGAATAAGCTTGTGGAGGCCATTTCAGTACTAAGAAAACAGCTACAAAAGTTTTACAATGTGGTTTCTATTGGCCAACTATATTTCGAGACGCTTACACTTTCTGTTCTTCATGTGATAGGTGTCAATGAATGGGGAGCATTATGCGAAGGAATATAATGCCACTAAATCCAATTTTAGTGGTTGAGATTTTTGACATATGGGGTATCGACTTCATAAGACCATTTCCCCCTTCTTTTGGCCATCAATTCATATTGGTTGCTGTTGACTATATATCGAAATGAGTAGAAGCAATTCCATGTAGAACCAATGATCACAAGGTGGTGATAGTGCTTTTGAAAAGCAACATTATTTCGTGCTTTGGATTCCTTCGAGCGATAATCAGTGATGGTGGTGCCTACTTTTGTAATAAAGCATGCAAAACTCTTTTAACTAAGTATTCAATCACTCATAAAGTGGCAACCCCATATCATCCGCAAACTAGTGGCCAAGTGGAGATCTCCAATAGAGAAATAAAGTATATATTAGAAAAGACGGTGAGGCCGGACAAAAAAGATTGGTCATTAAGACTTGATGATACATTATGGGCATATAGAACGGCTTTCAAGACCCCGATTAGGATGTCACCCTACAGGCTAGTGTATGGAAAATCTTGCCACCTACCTGTAGAACTCGAGCATCATGCATATTGGGCCATCAAGAAATTTAACTTTGACATGCAGCAAGTCAGCTCAGAAAGAAGATTACAACTGGCAGAACTTGAAGAAATTCGCAAAGATACATACGAAAATGCCAAGATTTACAAGCAACGAATGAAAGTCTTCCATAACAAGCAAATTATGAGAAAATCTTTCACTCCAGGTCAGAAAGTGCTTTTATTCAATTCTCGCTTGCACTTATTCCTAGGTAAATTACGCTCTCGTTGGTCTAGCCCATTTATTGTTCATACTGTTTTTCCACATGGGGTAATTGAAATTAAGGACCCAAAGAACGATGTCACATTTAAAGTTAATGGTCAAATATTAAAGCCATATCTAGAGTACCAACCACATGGAGAAGACACCAAAATAAATTTGAGTGACCCACCAGATTTGAATTGATTTTTTTTCAGTGGTTTGATTTTTCTTTCTTTCTTTCTTTCTTTTTATCATTCTTTTGCTAATTGAAAATTAGTTGTGCATAAGTGTGTTTGTTTTACCATTAAGTTTTCTCTTATCATTATTAATCATGAGTCTCGTACGTAGACCATTCCTCCTGAACATTCTTAAACCACTTCAACGTATCAAAACTCATCTCAAAAGGCATATTCAGTCTTGTAAAACACATCGCATTTGGGCTCTACAACCACCAGAGTTAATAGCTTATGTTGAGGATTTAGAAAGCTAACTCAGAAACATTGAGAGAAGTGTTTACGACATCTAGTTGGAGCTTGAGGTAAATTCAATAAGAGGACGATTTTAATTTTCTTTGTGTGTTTTAATTTGTTTTTCTGTATGTGTATTTTAGTTTGTTGCCCCAGTGAAGTGGCGGATAACGATACTCTGTGACAATCAAGTCGGTTACTTTAGTTTACCATAATAACTGATATTATGAGGCGAAGGTATGGACAGAACCGAGATTCTAGCGAAGCTTCACAAGCGATTCCTTTCACTTCCTTAGAATGCCCTCCTTACTATCTATAAAGCTCGGTCCGAACGCATGCGATTGCTCATGAGGAATAACATACCTGCTGACATCCGTTGGTTAATTGAGGCGAAAGTAGGATTGGCAGGTGAGTTACCTCTAAAATTTATTGCGTACATGCCTGATTGTGGAAAAGGAAATTATGCAAGAAAACGACGAGCTCGAAGAATTTTTGTTGCTTGTCATAAGTGTGCCAGAATGAGTTGCAATAAAAACCCATGTTCTTTAGAAATGGTGTCTGATAACAGAGAAGATAAGATTCAATTCATTAGAGATGGCTTGAATAAGGAGTCATTGGATGATATCCTTCTATCTCTTGAAACGCATCCTAGTGGATATATACAAGGAGTGATTCTCCAGTTATGGCCATTATTCCAGAAAGAGCATGCACGATATAGTCTCGGGAATCTGACTATAAACGACTTTGTTTGCCAGTTTATAAGAAAATTGGTTGGGAAGCCTATCATCGACCCATAGAGGGCGTTCAAGCCGTTTCTAGAAGCAAAACCAGAGGAAGATGTGAGCCACAGTCGTAACTACCTGTAAATATCCTTTTACTTTATTATTATTTTATTTCATTTCACTGTTGTTTGATCATTTGCATTATTGTCTTTAATAATTTTATTACTGTTTGCTTTTTGACTATCGAGCCATGTGCTTTATGCGTTATTTGACACTGACATGCCACCTCATACATAGTTGTGATCCACTATTAGCAAGATTCTTAAATACGACTTTTTATTAAGCACTCACAAATTTTTTTTAAGAAATATTTCAATGGCAACTACTCCCAATAGACAATTCAAGAACATTTGTGTGCTTTCTGGATTTACCTATGACAAACATAAAGAGTTCGTTGATGCAGTCATAGATCTTGGTCGAAGCATAGCAGAGAGAAAATTACACTTGGTGTATAGAGGAGGTAACCGAGGGTTATCAAAATTAGTCTCAGAAGTTGCTTTTGTCAGAGGAAGCCAAGTGTTAGGCATCATCCCTAGAGTCCTAAAACCTTTGGACAATGTGTCTGACTCAACGACTGGAGAAGAGTTAGTCGTCTCAGGTATGCAAGAATGAATAACTGAAATGCTTAATCATGCTGATGCCTTTATTTTCCTTCCAGGAGATCTTGCAACGCTAGAGGCACTTATCACACTAGCATCTTGGGCCCATCTGCACATTCACTAGAAACCCATCGGTTTGTTAAATGTCAATAATTTTTATGATGGCTTTTTCGCATTTCTTAACCATGCAATAAAAAACTAATTTATTCCTTCCAGTGCGAAAAAAATTTTTATTTGTGCTCACACTGCTAATGAGCTACTTGATATGGTACAAGCTTATAAACCGGAGTCAGACCCCTGGACCTTTGTGTTGGAGCGTTCAAATGATAACGGTAACAGTAGTCGCAGTAAGAATTACAAATTAGATTTAACTCTCCGCCTGTAAATATTTTCTTCTGTGTTGCACCACCCAGGTGATGTCTTCTAAACTCTACTTCTTTCCTTTAAAACATTAAGGACAATGTTTCGTTCTGGTTGGGGGGAGAGAATAATTGACAATTGTGGAATCTTGGTTAAGTTTTTACTAATTTTTTGTTGTAGAAACTAATTGTTGCTAACTTTTTGTTGAAGATGGCTGAATATGGAGTGTAGTGACTCTAGAAACACATCTTTATCGTTTGAAAAAAAAAATTCAGACATTTTCTTTTTCTTTATTATGTGTTGATGTTCATTTTTCTTTTTCTTTTTAATTTCTCCTTTATAAATATACATTTTCAAACAAAACTTTTTGAGTCAAAGATGGCTGAATATAGAGTGTAATGCCTCTAGAAACGCATCTTCTTAAGTAAAAACAAAAAAAATCAACTTTCATTTTCTAATTAGTGTTTCTGCATCATTTTCATATTTCTGCATGTATATTTTTCTTTCACGTTTAGAATAGGTTGGGGTAGGATGCTGTTAAAAATAAATTGTGTGATTTATTTTAACATTGAATTTCAAATTTTAATATTTGTATTATCTTTAGTCTAAAGTGATGTTACGCTATGTTTGCTACACTACATGTTGATGTCGGAGACAAATATGAATTGCTTAAATGAATGAACATGTCACAAAATATCAAGTGAGTTTTTGAGCCTATCATTTTTCTTGGAGAGTACCTTTTTGCCCATTATTTATTCAGCTTAGCAGTTTATTACTGTATATACAATCTCTAGATTTCTTTTGAGTTAACCCTAACAAAATGAAATTAAAATTAAAAAAAAGAAAAAATTGTGTGTTGCTACATTTGGAGGTCCATCTAATTAGTAGATATGGAAGATTATTTAGAGCCCTAAAAGATGATGGAAATGTCATCTTTAATCTGTTTGAGCCTTTCTAGCCATCCTTTTATCAAATATCCGTAGTTAACCCTTTTGAGCCTTTAAAAAAAACATTTTCTTTGTCAACTTATCATCTTGACCCACTCCGATTTGGAGTATTACCTAACATCTTACAAGATTCATCATCTATTTATGTTTGAGAAAAATGTAAATAAACATTTTGTATAGTGAAGTTATGCCTAGTTTAAAAAAAATTGTTGTTTCTTAAAAAAAAGAAGAAAAAAAATTTTGTTTAAAAAAAATAATAGGTGAAATCCACCTTGCAACTTCCAAAAAAAAAATTCCTCTGCATTTTTCTCAAACATACACTTTGTTTTTCCTATTTCCCTTCTTTGTTAGCCATGTCTCTAGCCTACGTTACTTCCTAATAAAAGTCCTTCTTGATTTTAGGGAACTATAGTCTGAAGTAGAAGCTAGTTATATGGGCTAAAAAGATGTAATGATGCATAAAAAATAAAAAAATAAAAAAATTGGGTTGACTAGCATTGTTATTTGACTAGAAATCGTATTATTTCTAAGCTAAGGGATATTTCTTTCATCTTGGTGAGAGCATGTGATATTATTTCTTTATTATTCAATTACCATTCATTGGAGTGACTATTTTTATTGGATTTAATTTCTTTGTGAGAGTGTCACTACTTCCAGTGAGATATTGGGGTTTGACATGTCGTTCTTGAAGGTAGCTACGACAAAGTCTACTAGGCTGATTCATGTGGATGGTTGATGTGGGTGTGATAGTTCTTTAGACTTGAGATAATACTTATACTTTTATTTGATTGTTATCATTAATCTGATTGAATAAACAAAAGTGTTTAAAAAAAATTATTTTTGAATTTTGTTTTCGCTTTATTTGCTAGGGACTAGCAATAAGCTGGTTGGGGGGTGTGTTGAGTGTTAAAAAATGCATATTTATAAAGAAGAAAATCATCATTTTACATATCAAGTCTTACTAACAACCCTTACTTTTATGTGTTTAAGTTTCTTGTAATTTAATTATGTGTGTTTCATTTTAATTAAGTATTTTATATATTTTAGGGGTATCATAGTTATTTCACAATAAACGAGAGATCAAATGGAAAAACGGACATTATTTTTTAACTCAAGACGGTCGAAAATCTTAGGAGGAGCATAAAAAGAAAAATGACACTGTTCACATGTATGGTACTATTTACATGTACAGGTACTGTCTACGTTATTGTTCACGGTATTGTTCATATAGACGGATCGATGATTTGGCATTGACCGATGATGTGGCATTGACTGATGAGGTGTCATGATCCTGTTGGGCTAAAATTCCTATGTACTGTTGATGGTGACGTGGCAGCATATTAATGGATCAAAAACTGCACGTACGGTACATGCAACACATGGGATTATTACTATGCAAACCGTGTTACTGTTCAAACCGTGTGCAAACCGTGTCACTGTTCAAACCGTAGTCAAACCGTGTTACTGTTTACGCGTAATGTTGACTTTACTGTTGACTGATGACGTGGCGCAATTCTAAGCGTCCAAACTGTTTTTAATCCGATGGCTATGATTTACTCGATGTATCTATAAAAAGGGGGCGTCCCCCCCTTAATTTGACATCTCTGAATCCATTTTTGGACTCTATTTTCTGTAATTCCCTCTCCAACTTGTATTTTCTACGTATTTTAATAAATTTTCATTTTGCCCCTAGTTAAACTATGAGTGGCTAATTTTCTTTCAAGCTTGGGTTGAAGGTGAAGTTTCAACATGTGTAATGGGCTTAATTTGATAAATTTATTTTCTCCTCCCCACTAGTTTTTGTGGATGTTTTGATTTTTCGTTGACAAATAATAATAATCTTTTCTAATACCGCCATGGTTTCAATGACTCCCTAGTATAAGATTATTATTATTTGGCACGATAAGCCCTTAGCACCATATTTATTAAAGCGTTGTTCATGAGGTGTGAATTCCCCCCTCATGATTTAATTGGTATTAATAAGGAATATTAAGCACATGATGCTTGTTGATACGAATCCAAATACCCAAGTACGTCATTTCAATAGAATTCACGTCAATTTGTTCTTGTCATTTCAAGTCTAATTTTAGAATTTATTCTTATTATTTTAATTTAAGGTTTAGCATATTCCAAATTATTTCCACAACAAATCCAATCACCTATTTACAAAATTAATTCTATATATAATTAAAATTCACCTCCTCGTGGGATCGACACTCGTCACCATTAATCTATACTACAACAGATTCGTGCGCTTACGAGTTCAATAAAATTTGCACAACAAGGAGAAGCTTTCAAACCACAATCGGCAATTTTTCTTCAAGCTTGTTTTCTAATTGTTGTAAGTAGCCATTCTTAAAACCACAATCTGACCTCCACATAAGATTTTGACTCAATTCCAACTAGGGGTGGGCATGGGTTGGTTTGAATTGGGTTTTAAGTCAACCCAAAACAAAACATAAAAGTTTGGGTTCGACCCAAACCAACCCATTTTTGTTTAAATTTTAGTCTCAAAATATTTTTATTTTGATAAATATAATTATATAATAATTATTAATGATTAAATTGATACTAAAATAAGAAAAACAAATTATAGTGGATAAAAATTATAAATAATAAATATTACAATAACTTAATCCTTAAATTAAAGAATACTAGAAAATTAAAATAAAGTTTAATCACAAAAATTATTAATTCTCAATAAATAAGAACGTAAACTCTAATAATAAACTTTCACAAACATGATACCAACAGGTAAATTCAAAGAAAGAAAGAAAGAAACCAACTTATGTGAGTGCCATTTAGTTAAAATAATAAAATTTCTTTAACTAAAAAAAATGCATCCTTTGACTTATAATTATTGAGATGACAATTTTCTATTAGATGGTGTTTTTTTTTTTCAATAGGTTGATTGCCAATAAATTTTAGGATGGAGGATCAATGTCAATAAATCCCATCAAAATAAAAAACGGAGTATTATTTATGCTACAGTATTAATATAGCACACAAAATGTTAATTTTACTTATAATAAGATTTATAATTTCTGTCATAATAATATTTTAACAATGGAAATATCATTTCTCATAATTATTAATTATTTCCTTCCAATGGGCTAGGTAACTATACCTTTAAAAACCATCTCATCATTATTACTATAATTTTCCTTAATTTAAATATGAAAAAATAATATAGATTTGGTGTTTTTCTTATTACTGTTAGAAACATAGAAGCGGTAATTACGTAAGTATAGTGAATTGATAAATTAAAAAAAATTCATTTCATCAAACACAAATTTTATCTCATTTAATTATTTACAATAGAATTTATTTAATTCATATTTGTTTTTACATGTTGCTTTCCTTTTATAATTGTTAACATTTGATCACGTTGTAAACAATTTAATAATGACTTTTCACTTATTTGTTTTTGTTTTCATTTATTTCATTTGACAAGTTTGAGTATTGGAGTTTTGTTCCCGGCCCATGGGTAAACCATAGCTAACCCATAATGAAGTGGTTTTTTTTATATAAAACCCACATTTAACCTATTTTCATAATTTACGCAACCCAAACCATTTAATTTTGTTTGGGTTTGGGTAAACCCATGGGTTGTGGGTTTATGCCCACCCCTAATTCCAACAACAAGTCAACTAATGCATTATCCTCAACAGTTGTCCAAAAATGTTTGTTCATGCCCCAACCTCTAGGAGCTGGAGTGGAAAAAGAACTCATTCTATATGTCCAAATATAATATGAACAGTCAAACAACAATACAATTTTAAATATAAAGGAACAATATGATATCGAAATTTTTAAAAACAATACAATATCCAATCTAAAAAAAAAGTAATACAATATGCAATAGCAAAGCACAATTTAATATCCATTGTCAAATAAATAAAACAATAGATAGACTCAAAGAACCATACCCCAACTCAAACAATATAACATCCAATGCCAACAAATAATATAACAATAAATGTAAAATAATATTACAACTCCATGACAAACAACTTAAATTCCGCAAAGTCCTTCACAAACTCTTCATGCTTGTCTACTTGTGTGCCACGTGTTTCACATCTCTTAGGCCATATTTTGTCTCTATAAAGTCCACTCATTAGAGGACTCAATGGTATTAATAATCTCCGAGTCAATGTCAATACCTGGAGGTGGCTCATTATCCATTTCTATTTCCATATCATCGAAAGGTGTTTCTTTTCTAATGAAATTATTTAGCATACAACAAACAAATATTGTACGCCTTTTGGTTTTTACATCATAAAAGGTAGGACTTCGTAGTATAGCCCATCTCTTTTTCAACAATCCAAAACATCGCTCAATCACATTTCGAGCACTTGAGTGCTTTATATTAAACAACTCTTCTGGGGTAATAGGTTGGTCTCTATCCCTAAAGTCACTCAAATGGCAACGTTGCCCTAAAAATGGTAAAAGAAAACCCATTCCATTAATATATCCACCATCAATCAAGTAATAATAACCTCTTAAAAAATAAAATACAATTACAAAAAGTCATCATAATTTAATCAATTTTAAAATCTAAACATAATGATGGTTAGATGTATTACCATGCGGAACTTTTAGACCATTTTTTCTAGACAACATCTTTTAACATCTGCATATCATGACTTGAACCTTTTCATCCCAATAACACATAAATAAATTGTATATCTTGTGAACAAACCCCCAAGACAATTGTTGTAATTTCGTTTTTCCTACTTCTATATCTTGGTTTATCAACCTATGGAATGTGAACCTTTATATATGTACCATCTAATGCTCCCAATCAATTCTACATTGCCAATAGGAAAAAAAATTTAAATTAATTAGGAAGAAAATTTTTTGAAATTATTATACACAAGTGTATAATTAAAAGAAATATCTATTATAATACTATACGTACCTTAACCATTTCCATTTTGAGTCCATTGAATTCTCCAACATCGGCACATGTTTTTTCTAAAATTCATTTTGGCATCTAATCATTACCTTTAAATACTCATGAAAACATTTACTAATTGTTCGTCCAGATCTTTTAAAATTGAACTCAATCACTCGATTCTTTGTATGGTGTGCTAAAATATTCAAAAACATTGCAAGCATTTCCTCAGGTGACAATTTCCTACTACTTACGAAACCCCCTTTCTCACGAAGTAGCTTAAATAATTTGTAAAAAGTTTGTCTATCCATTCATAATTATGACAAACACTTCACATCACTTTCAAAAATCAATGCATACAAAACATTCATTTGGTGGGAAAGTCTATAGGATGACCTTGAAATCAATCCTTGTTCATCACGTAACTGAAGTTGGGCACGCAGAGCATAGAGCCATAATCATTTGTAGCATCATCACCAAATTTTGTATAATTATAACGACTCTCTTTTTTCTAGCTAATAACAGAGTCATTCCAATATGTTTAATTACAAACAAACACAATCATATTAATTAACTCTGTCAAATATATGTAAGCTCAAAATTTAGCTGCAGCCGACATTCATCACATAACAAAAAATTAATCATCAAAATAGTCATTAATTAAGCATATGATAAAATTCTATAGGTAATTTTTTTATTTGTGAATTAATCAAGCATAGCTCAAAATTAAATTTTAAATTTAATTAATCTAAACATAATTTAATCAACAAAGTCTCAGACAAACATATTAATAAAATTTTGTTTTTGGTAGATATCAATTTTGCTCATATTAATCTTCAATTCATGCTACAATTTTTGTGTTAAAAAAATTATTTAATAAAAATGATGAAGAATGGAATGGGCTGAGCTCACTGATACCTGCAGCGGTGATGATAGTGACTGGAAGCTTCCGATCGGCGGTGAACAAGAGGCAAAGACAAGCTGCGAAGCTCAAAACCGGCAATGATAGAACCCACAACGAGATCAACGACTATGAGCCGGTGATTTAAGAGCCAACGACAGGGAACAATTTTAATGATGATGGGCAGTGATTTAGAACCTACGACGACAGTGTGTGCTTTCAGAACCGATGAGTGACCGACCACAATCAGGCCATGCCATCCAGCTTCGAAGAAAAGAAGAACGGGTTCTAAAGATTTTACCTTTTTTTTAATTTTCAGTATTTATATTCTTTATCTAAATGAGGGTAGTTTATGAATATTTGAATATGATTGGGGATAAAATGGGAATTCCCGAGAATAGGCGATTGATTTCCACCTCCCCCAATGGGAATCAATCTCCAATTCTCCAATCCCAAATAGTTGTGGACTCTACTATTCTGATTCTGATTCCTGCTTCATTTTTGCGATGTAAACGTCGTCAATCATTCCGATTCCGGATTTCGATTCTTCAATCCGGGAAGTAAATGCATCATAAAAGAATTAGAATTACAATCAGGTGTTTATGGTTGGTTGTCCTTAGTATTTGCATGTTTCTAGTACTAGATTTGGAGATACATTTATGGTTAAGTCTTATTACAATGTGCATACCTGTCAAAGATTGTGAAAGAACCCATACTACACTGCCCAATTTGTAATATCTCAATTTCATAATACAATACTTCTAAATCCTAAAACCAATAGTACCTTTATTTTAAGTGAGCTTCATAAGATGTAGAGTTGCCGAATTGATAAACAGAAGGTTTATAGGGCCAAGAACATTGCTCTACAATCTAGTAGGGCTGATTATGAATCAAGCTATAGGGTTATAAGGTCATATGCACAGATCATTTAGGACATAATGCCAAATCCATTAGCAATAGTTTATGTGATTAGATTACACGAAAGTCATCCTAAAACCCACTTTGATATATGCATCTTTTCCTCTTTAGCACTTAGAGAACATTTTAAAAGGGGTTGTAGACCACTTATTAGCATTAACGGATGCAATTTGAAAAGGTCATACAAAGAGATTTTTTTATTAGTAGTTAGTATAAATGCTAACATTGAAATTTATCATATTGTTATCGGTGTATATAATGTAGAGAGTACAAATACATGGACTTAGGTTTTGGGAAATTGAGGGATTATATTAAGGATTCAAGGAAACTGACATTCATATGTGATAGATAAAAGTAGGGGTAGGCAGAACTAAACTGAAATTGAAAAATTCGGTTCGGTTCATTTTTTTTGTCTTAATTCAATTTTTTTTAAGCTAAAAAACCGAATGTGTAAATACCAAATTGAGCCATTTGATTTGTTTCGATTTTTGGATAAAAAATTATAAAGCTTAAATTGAACCGATATCATGGCATTTTTATAATCTCACAATTACATGTATATACATATGTTGCACTGCTTTCAAGACTCGCTTTCACCCCATTGCCTGCACAACCTAAACCCTAAGTCCCATTTTTGCAACTAAATCCAATTCTACTAGTGGTCGATGTTGCCAAATCTTTGCCGCTTCACGATCTTTGCTTCTTCATTGCCAAATCTTTGACTCCAGATCTTCAAACAGCTGCTTCTAAATCTTCGTCCGTTTCTACTTGCACCAAATATTTATCTCCACTCTCCAATTTGCTGTTGTTGTCTATCGTTGTCATATTTTTAAATGAATACACACACACACACATATGCGCTTGTGTGTGTGTGTGTGTGTATGTGTATAGCTTGCTTTATTTCTTTTTTTTCTTAAATAGATCCTTTTTTTTTTTGGGGAAGCGACTCTTTTCTAATTTCATGTTTACCATATTTTATTATCACTATATTAAATTATTAATGGTATTTGATTTATTAGTTGTGTGTGGGTATGCTACAGTGCTTTTTTCATTTCGAGTGTTACATAGCTGTTGAAGGTGAACTTCGTGTGATTCTACTAGGTGATAAAGGTTGAAGATGAAGTGGAACGATAGCTCTTTATAAAAATTTAGTATAGCCTGATGTTTAGGAGATGTTTGCATATATAAATTATGCTATGACCTAATATTTTTTGTAAACTTTTCAAAAAGTCTTCGGTCGAAAGTTAATAGCGTAAAATATCATTATGGTCCCTAAACTTTTGTAAATTTCATTACGGCACAAAAGCTTATTTTACTTTATATATAATTTTTGCACTTTATATACAATTTCGGCCAAAAGTTTTGATATTACAAATAGGGACTATGATTATGAAAATTCTTCATTTTAGTCTAAAATCGTTGTCTTTTTTAGCAAATACAAATTTGTAAATTATTCTTTTTTACTATAAATTTATTATAGTAGGACTTATGTGTAGGATGGAAGAAAATAACAATGATGTAAAAGAGATTGTGCAAGATGATTTTAAGAATAGTGTGTTAACATATATGTTTTTATAATGTTGATTTTGATGATAATAAACAAGATTAAGAATGATTAATATTTTAAGCTCAAATTAATTTTTATACTTTTAAATAAACTATTATTTTCACATTATAAAGGTTTTATATTTGATGGAAAAATGATTTTATGTTATTAGATTGTTTTTCAAGATATGGACTAAAATGAAAAAATTTTATAATCCTTGATTTTAATAAATGTTGTTTTCAATTTCGGATTTGAACCTATTTGAAACTATTTAAATATTTTAGGTCATACTATAATTTCACATATTTTAGGCCATATCATAATTTCAAAAAATTTTGGGATTAACAAAGTATTACTTAGAAATTCTAAAATTGGACCTATTTGTAAAGTTATATAATATTTTGGGTCATATTACAATTATATAAAGTTTTGGTGTTAAATTATAAATTTAAAAATAATTCACTGTAGTAGTTACTGTACCAAGCGGCTAACCAGATGTGACAAGCGACTAGCCAGATATTGAGCAGAAACTCTCCGGATGGAAAGCGGCTAATCGGATTTAGTAAGCAGCTATCTGGATGTTGGGCAGTGAGCTTCTGGAGCATAAACGGATATTCGGATATTGTAAGCGGCATGCCGGATATTTTAAAATTTAAATTTTTGTCTTAACGGAAACATACAAGCGGCTAACCGAATTCCATAAATGGTAAGTCAGTTATTACCAAAATGCGTACAATGGCTAATTTTTGTGTTCAAACTATATAAACTCAAATCCAATTCATTTTTGGTAATTTTTACAAGCATAAACAAGTGCACACAACTTATATTGAGCTTCAAATTCAAAAATCATCATAGATTAAATCTTCATTGAGCTATCATTTGTATATCCACTCTTAAAGAAAGATTCATTGTTGTAATTTTCATTTCTCATTAAATTGTGAGTGTACAAGTGTGAGAAACAGTTGGGGTGAAGAGATTGAGAAGATAATCTCTTGATTGTAAAGGTTCACTGACACCTTGGAAGTTAATTGTAAAAACTTGAAGCCTTGGGAGGCTTGGATAGTGAAATCCTCAAACGGGTGAGCTTGGAGGCGTGGACATAGGCGGGGATTGCCGAACCACATAAAAATCCTCGTGTTTGTTTTCTCTTCCCTTACTCTTTTAATATTGTGCATGATTGAATTTATTATTTTCAATTTGATTAAGGCAATAAATTAAATTGTTGTGTGGTTTGCTTAACTTAAATTTTAAAATCTCAATTCACCTCCCTCTTAGGTTGCCTAGTTAGTATTTCATGGTGTTCTGAACGAAGAAAAGAGGTAGGCATTTGAGATTACACGTTTAGGAATTGTTTTCAAAGCTACATGGAAGAAAAAAAAATGTATGTGAAAGTGTTAAAGGAATTACTGACTTGAGAACTCATTTGGAAAAAATGTGTCCTGTGTATAAAAAAGTAAAGCTCAAAGTGGATGAAAATCAATGCTCTTTAACTCCTGAAAAGGGTGTTGGTAATGCTAAGCTTGTTTATGTAGGTTTTAGTAAGGAGGCTTGTAGAAAGGCACTTGTAAAGATGATTATTAAAGATGAGTTGCCCTTTATATTTATGGAGGCTAAGGGGTTTTTGGAGTTTATGACTATATGCTGTCTAAAATTTGATGTGCCCTTGCAGATGACAATTTCAAGAGATATTCTTCCATTATATGAGAATAAGAATAAGATATTGAAAAGTATATTTAGCACAAATCAACAAAGGGTATATATCACTACAAATAATTAGATTTTAATTCAAATGTGTAATTACATGGTGATAATAGCGAGAATACTTAGTTTGCACCTATTTCTAATCATAAAAGAGAGGTCATTGAGAAGTGCATTGAGAAGTGTATGATAGATTGGGAAATTGAAAGCTTGTTCGTGATTACTATAGACAATGTAAGTGCTAATGAAAAAACAATCAATTATTTGAAGAAAAAGTCAGGAAATTGGAGTTGAGATTTGTTAGTTTTAAATGGTCTGTATTTGCATGTGAGATGTTCAGCACACAAAATAAATTTGATTGTGAATGATAGTTTGGATGTGGTGAAGATATCAATATATAATATTCGTAATACAGTGAAATATGTTAGATCTTCCTTATCGAGGTTACAAAAATTCAAAGCTTGTGTTAATGTGGAAAAAATCTCATATAATGGGTTTATGTTGTTAGATGTGCTGACTAGATGGAATTCAAAATTCTTGATGTTAACATCCATGAATAGTGTTAAAAATTATATGTTTATTAAGGGTAAAATGTTATTTTGTGCTTATCATATAATTTACATTTGTAATTATGTAACATATTATGGATTTTCAATTATTTTTTTAATATTTGATTTTGTTTGTTTATTAGGTAAAAATAATAATTTCACACAATTTGAGGTTCCAAACAAATGTACGATGTCAAATTTAAATTCCAAAATTCTGAGAAATTAGGTCATTGTCAAGGAGGATTTTCTCTTTTTGTTGTAAATTTATAAGATTTTTACCACAATAAATGTGATAATTATAAAATTACAAGTTTTTATTTTGTTAAATATTGTAATTGTTAGTAGAATGTGTTAGATGTGCTTGAGTGGATTAAGACGTAATTAGCTTTATTTATTTAGTGGGACAAATGTATGGTTAAGATATAATTAGTTTTATTTATTTGTGTAGGGGGGGACACTTCTTCACACTTTTCTTTCTCTCCTTTCCTCTCAAATTCTTTTTCTCATCTCTCTTTGTAATATATTTTCAATAAATAAAATTAGTTTTATTTTCTATTTTTAAATATTTTTCATTATTTTTTAAATTTTAATAATTTCCTTTATTTCAAATATGTTTAGTTAAATAGTAATAGTTAAAGAAAAGTGAAACTCTTTGTAAAAAAAATATGATTTAATCAAATTTTATTTTTAATTATAAAAATTAAATTATTTTCCATCTAATTTTATCCATATTTTATATTTTGAAATTTTGATTTATTGTAGATAAACATGGGGTTTGGCACAATGAATTCTTAACATCTTAGTATAAAGTATGGTATGGTAAAATAGTATTTTCACTTATTGTAGATAAGTTAAATTTTGGCACACTAAGTACTTAATTCATAATAAAATTATTGGGAAAATAATTTAATTTATACAATTAATCATTTGGGTAATAGAATAAATATAAAAGAATTTATTAAATTGTATTTATTACTAAGAGTGGATCTATGACCCTAACTAATTTAATTTTATAGTTTTTCTCAAATTAAATTACATATATTTAAATTTTATGTTCATTTTTAGGTAAACTTAAATAATCAAATTAAATCATTTTTCTGTGGACTGACCTCGGACTCACCGAGATATAATATAACTAGGCACTCTTATACTTGGGAGTAAATTAAACACTTTTAGGTCGTATCAATCCATGTTGAAATTTAAGAAAACATTGGATAGATTGAAAGATGAAGATGGGTATTATACTAATTGGTCAGAGCTAACGAAGTGGATGAGAATGAGAATGAAAAAAAGGGTGGGGTCACAATGGAAGATGGTTGGGACAGTGTAAGAAGGTTAGTCAAATTTTTATCAATATTTTATTATGTGACATTGAAATTTAGTAGTTCTAAGAATGTGATTATGAATAATTATTTGAAAGAGATGTGAAAAGTTCAAATTTATTTGAATTTTCTTAATGATAGTGATGATGTTTTGTTAAGTTACATTATCAAAGCTATGATAACAACATCAAAGGAAAATCCAGATGGTGCCGTTCTCTTCTCGTGGAAGCCATGACCAGTTCATCTGCTCCTTCACGCAAGGCTTTAAGCAAGATCGCAAGTAATAGACTGCAAAAAGAGCTTGTGGAGTGGCAAGTCAATCCTCCAGCGGGATTCAAACACAAAGTCATTGATAATCTGCAAAGGTGGATAATTGAAGTCAATGGAGTGCCGGGGACGCTTTATGCGAACAAAACGTTTGAGGTTCAAGTGGATTTCCCTGAGCATTACCCTATGGAGGCACCTCAAGTGATTTTTCTCCCTCCAGCTCCTCTGCATCCCCACATTTATAGTAATGGACATATCTGTTTAGATATTCTTTATAATTCCTGGTCCCCGGCAATGACTGTTAGTTTTGTATGTATCAGCATTCTCTCCATGTTGTCAAGCTCAACCGTGAAGCAACGGCCCACCGATAACGACCGTTATGTGAAGAACTGTAGGAATGGGAGATCTCCAAAGGAGACAAGATGGTGGTTCCATGATGATAAAGTGTAATGATAGAAGAAGTATCAATTACATTTAGTACTGGGGGTTGCATTCTTGACTTGTTTTGGAGTCCTTTGACTCCTAAAACAGGTGAGTCCTTGGTTTTTATTTAAAATTGGCTTTAGTTAACTTTCTTTAGAAATCATATAATGGAGCCAACCGAGGAAGAAACTAAATTTTGTGAAGTTGTTGAAGTAGGCAATAACATGATTTTGTTAACTTTTAATCATTTTTATGTAGTCCTCAAGAATATAAATAATGATTTTCATACATCTTTTTTTTCTTTGTAGAAATTGTGAGGCCAATGCTAGCACAACAAGTACAAGCAGCGAAGGACTAATTGGTGATTGAGTGATGTTTCAATGATAGGTATCATTCATATGAATTTGATATAGTATTTTTATAGTTATATTTATATTTACTTTATTCTTTTTAATTTTATTTGTGTAGATTTAAGTTGAGAAGTATGGATATTAGAAGTTATTAAAGTTGAAGAAGTTGGTGGGAAAATGGAGCAAAGTAATGTAATTTCTTATTTTTTTGATTTTTAATTTTTATCTTGTAATAGTTTCTTATGGTTATGGATGTTGCCTATATGTTTTTGGGTATTATATGGTCTTTTATTTTGTTTTGTGCTATTGTTGGAATTTTTTATTTTTATGTTTTCATTGACTTTTGTTAGGAATTATATTAACTTAATTTGGCGATGATGATGAATCATTTGGTAGTGATACCAGTAGATGATGATATATTTCTGTGAAAGTAGTAGTAACTAATTAATTGATGAAATCGTAGATAATAAATGTCCTGAATATATTGTACAGGTACTAAAAATAAAGAAATTATTGAACAACGTTTAAAATAGAAAATAAACAAAAAAATAAATCAAGAACTGAATAGAAATTAGAATTGAGAAATGAACCATTAAAATGAACTGAAAAACCAATTGCTTAAATAAAATTGTTCAGAGAACTAAAACTGAACCAAAATTAAGAATCGAAACAAAATCAAAATCAAACTGAATCGACCTTTTAGTTTCAGTTCGATTTTTATTTCCTTAAATGTTTAACGGCTTTGTTGAATTTTCAACCCGAACCGAACCGAATTGAAAATTTTAGTTTATTTTGAAATCAAACCGAACCAAATCGATGCCCAGCATTTGACCAAAAAGGTATTTAAATGTCTTAAGACTTGAGTTTCTTAATACGAATGTAAGGTACTGTACTAGACATATCTTAGTAAATCTAAAGTAGGGATGACAGTGGAGTGGGGCAAAGGTGGGGAGGCCTACCCCATTCCCCACTCCATTAAAAATCTCGCCTCTATTCCTCACCCCATCTCTTAATAAATTTAATGGGGTCGAGATAGAGAATCCCCATGTGGGGAATGATTTCTTCATTCTCACCATATTCTTTATTTACTTATTTAATAGTACGAATGGACAAATGATTTCAGTAAATTAAAAATTAGAGACTTAAATAAAATCATTACTGCATTATAAAGTATTTAATTATTTAAAAATCTCCAAAAAGTTGAAACAATATCTTGAAATAATATCAAAATTAAAAAAATATTTGAAGAGAGCAACACTTTGAGAGTGGAAAGAAAACATAACAATAGAATTATAATATAGGGTTTTCTTTTATTTATAATATAATTGCATTAGTTAAAAAAAATTATCAACCAGCATTATAATTAATAAAACAAAAAATTATTGAACAAAAATTAAAAAGTATTCATATATAACGGGGATTGGAGTGGGGACTACAAAACTAAACCCTATCCTATTAAAACACTAAAACAAAAAGGATATATAATAGTATCCAAAAAATGCTACCAAAGGTGATTGGTAGCATTTTAGGCAACGCTAAGTTTGCCCATGTAACTAAAAGTTTTACTATTTAATAGCATCTATTGAATGCTAACAATTCATATATAAAACATTTTAAAATGGTCAACAAATCTTATTTTACAGCTTCGTGCAAATGCTATCATTGTGCAATATGTAGCATTTATGCAATGCTACTAAATTCCAAATATAACATTAAAAAATGCTACTGAATCTTCACTAATGCTACCGCCTGTCTTTTATAGCACTTTGATAATGCAATTTTACTAACAATTATAACGTTTTGGCAATGTCACAACTAGTACAAAATTAATATATATAGATAATGTAGCTGTTAGTAAATGTTATGGAAGATGTTAAATCTTTATATATTAGCATTTGTAAAAAGTTATGAATGTTGGTAAATAAAAAAGTATTTTTTTTAATGGTTGTTAAATATCATCAATTTAGTTGATAAACTCGTATCAAAATATTTACTCACCAAATACAATTTTAAATCTCCAATGCCAAACCATTTGACGTGTAATCTATTATTCTTTTCATGGAAAAAAATTAGATGCCATATATTTAATCACTGTAACTATATATAAGCATCCAAAATCACATGATCATGTACATCAAAGTATACAAAGAGACTTATACAAAAAATTAAGTACGTTCATGTCATACTTGTAATTTTTTAACCGTTATGTTACCAATAACATCCACACACTGCCTTCTACTCTTTACAAAATATACTTAAATCTTTACAACCTGCATCATGAGTTTAAAACAAAACCATAGTTACATTATGATAATGAAAAGAATTGATAATGATGCTTTAAGAATGACAAATAAAATAATGACTCGTTAATAAATACAAATAAAAATAATAATATTGAAAATTCAAAATAACGAATCTGAATATTTGTATCACAAGAGGAAAAGATTTTATTTTTCATTTACCAAGAAAAAATGAAATAACATAATGATAAGCAATAAGCCAAATCACAACCCACCAAGATTAACATTTCAAACACATATGGCAATAGTGAAACCTTGGCGTATGGCTCCTAGTAAAAATGAACAAAACAACTACTTTTCTAAATAACCACTCTAGGAAAAATTGAACCAAGAAGATAACATAAAAAGGACAATTTTGCATACAAAAAAATATAAAATCAGAACCTTCTCAAAGTAGAAAAATGCAAAATTACTTTCTTATAATGGTAAACTAGATCATATTTACAAGCGAACTTAAAAATATGAGGTCATTGGAAAAAAGAAACTGATGTAAAAGAATATCTAAATAGATGGACTAGAAAAGTTAGTTGGGAATAAACATGATAACTCTATCAGCTGGCCATGCAATTGTACTCCCAACAGATTCTTCAATTGTAGTCATATAAAGTGTTACTTTCCGCAAAAACTTTAGCGACTGCCTAGCTATATCCACTCAAACTCCTACAGCATTAGAACCAAGAGGAATGTGATGAACAAGTGCATTTGGATCACTTGATGACCAACGCCCTTCAGCCACAACTGTATCAGACCCCTCCAAATCAAGCATTTTACACTTAGTAATGTTCGGGATTGCCTTCACACTCTTTAACAACAACAAAAAGGCAATTTAATTAAGAAAAAATTATTAGTAATAAGCCTTCAACATTTTATTTTTCATACTTTCACTAAACTTAAAAAGTGTAAATAATGTTCTTACCATTGGAGAAGTCAAAGGTGTTTTTGGAGGATTCCCACTTACTTTGGTTTCATGAAAATGACTCTAAAATGATTGGTGATTTCAGGAAATTTTTATTGAAATGATTTTGGAAGAATTCTAGAAAAAAGTTTCTCCAAAATATTTTTGGAAGAATAATAAAAATAATGAAAATTTGTTTTTTAATGGTAAATATTTTCAAATAGAATTAAAAATGATTTTTTAGAGAAAAGTAGGTTTTGAAAATGCTTTAAATTTACTTTAGTTCTCTCTTAGATTACTTAACGTAGAAAGAAAAAAAAATAGATGCCTTGGACTGTTGGCTTCAATTTCAATAATTTCTACTAACCAAAACGCCACGTGTAGAAGTAAATGCATTTACTTGTATGCATGCTTACATTTAATCTTATGCATGATTTGTCTATGCATGAATCCTTTGGTGAGCATGCATTTCATATTGTTAAATTTATACAATCAATTGTGATGCACGCTCATTAAGGTGAGCCCCTTTAGCCACTAATTATCCACTTATTTTCCGACTTTTAATTTAAAAATAAATAAAATAAATATTTGATGCATGTGAATCAACAATGTATGTATATGATTTAGAAATTATGTTTTAAATAAGACCTACTTCTTAGAATGATTGGTTCTCCACTAACTTGCATCACAAGGTATTTCCTTATGGGTTAAAGTGTCCCAAAGGGCTTAGCCAAAGGTTCTATATGAATTAAACCTCACTTTAGTAAATTCATACCTTCCATATAAAGACCCACAGTAGTTGCCCCAGTACAGTGCCTTAGGTCTACTTTGAAATACGTACCTTATATGTTAAAATGAGCCTTTGGGCCTAGCCTCAATTTTTAGATAATAACATATCTTAATCGTGAATCAACACATTCTCTGATTTTAGTGTTTTCTACTCACTAAAAAGGAAAAAGCTTAATATTTGGAAAATTTTGTTGGTGCAATTATTGTAAGTTTAAAAAATAAAGCACATGTGTTTGGTAAATTTATTATGAAATTAGTGTTTTATTATATAATAACCAAAATATAGATAAATTTAAATTGGATATTAGTGTTTATGGACAATTAACGTATAATTGTCATTTTGTTAAAATATTAAGGGTTAATTTTTGTAAGCCACCACATGTTTAAATAAAAGTTGGTGCATGCCCTAATGTTTCAATAACCATCATCACGCCCCCTAATCAACAAATTCAACCA
Source organism: Citrus glauca (assembly GCA_029633175.1). NCBI lineage: Eukaryota > Viridiplantae > Streptophyta > Magnoliopsida > Sapindales > Rutaceae > Citrus > Citrus glauca. The sequence continues at coordinate 8,735,404 of JAQOOD010000004.1, read as the reverse complement.
ACATATTTGATGAAGACTTAGATAACTAAGTAAAAAGACTTGTTTGCCCTTAATTTGAAACTAAGGCATTTAAAATTCAAAACATTGTATCGGGAAGAAATCAACTGGTGCTATTTGCACAGTTTTATGGACTTAAATGCACTTTAATTTTTGATTATTTACATGCAAGTGTGAAGAAAATTGCGATATTTTCCTTACTTCGTATAGCCACATTGCATATTTATTGCATTTAAGAGTACCACAAAGACTAATGATAACAACTATAACATAATAGTGAAACAAAAAAACTTAGCCACCATATAAAACCCCTAACGACAGAAGAACATTAAAGGACATCTCATGTCTCTTCTTTATTTTATCAATCACAACTTTTGACTGAAGCAAACACCCAACCTTTAAACCATGAGTTCAAAGCCAACAAAACAATGCCTAGTTCATCTTGTCTAGCAGTCATGGCAATCAAAGTGCAAATAGTGATGACAATCCAAAATGCATCCAAAAGTAATGACATCTCAGATGTCGTGGGTATGAATGGTGGTGTCATCAACTTCTTTAACAAAAAGTGTTACTGTTGTGTAAGGCGATAATCCTAATCTCCATCGCAAAAGACAATCCATATAAGCTATTCCACAAATGTTTTACTAACATATGCACATTTTTCTACTGGTGATCACTAACAAAAAATAAAGCCCACGAGATACTACAAAAACAAGATATTTTTGCTCTATATGATGAACATGACTTGGGCTTGGCCACTGAAGAGAATTTCAAAGCTCAATTTGGTGGCAGATTCATTGGAATTGAAAGCATGATCAACAACACCAAAGAGATGTATCAACATGATCGTAAGCTTACTTCTAGTTATGTTCTATGTCCTTGTGTATAAAGTGAACAAAATTAGTACTTATATATGAATAAGTGCCACAACTCGACCCACCCTAACTCATATGTTCGATCTAAGGTGAATCATACAATTCGATATTTAAAACTTATGACATAAACTTAATTCATGAATATATAAAAATGTCTTAGGGCCTCTATTATAAACATATAATAACATATGTCTTATCTGAAAACATATTCAAACTTTATATAGTTCATATCTCACTATATACACATGTATCTTAAATATTTACATACGAACATAAATGTGCTCAAAATGCAAATTATCTAGCAATGTGTAGGTTGTGACCCAACCTTGATTGATTAAACCGAACCATATGAAGTCCTACGAAAACCTTGGAGAAATATGATAAATAGAAAAATAGTGAGTTTGCAGTTCAGTCAGTGAATATAATTATATAAATAAAAATAAAGTGATGCACTAGTGCTTATACATAATCATACGACATAACTCTATAGTGAACATATTAAAGAAGGAAACATAAAATCATATATACATATATGATGAAAATTAGACTAAATAAAATATCTAGGGGAAAAAACACTAAATACTCTCCGGGATCATCATCGCAGGAGTAGAGCGGGGAGAAAACCTCTAAAAACCCAGTGAAATTCAATTACATTGCACAGATAAAGTAACATAATTCTTAATACGCATGCACAGAGCCTATAGGCAAGGTATTCATATGTTGATTGACAATCAATATCATGACTCAATCAAACATATAATATATGTACATTTAATTATAACATGATATTAAATCATACCATTAAACATAAATGTTTCACAAAATACAGGGCTTAAAAATTAACTGTTAGAATTGATATATAAACTTATACGTATGACGTGAACTAAATCATAATTATTCAATTTTTTAAAATCTGTTACTCACTAATTCATTGAATATAGATCTAACTACCCAATTTTATTTCTTGTAACATTCCCTCTTAGTTCCTCTTTTTAAGTTTTTTTTTTTGCTCTTGGCTTCTTAATTCTTTTTCTCTTTTCCTTTTTTTCTCTCTTTACTCACTTTTGGCTTCTCTTTTTTCTTCCTTTCTTCCCTCTTTTTTATATTTTTTTTGTCGATTCTTTTTTTCTCTCTCTTTGTTTTGCTCTATTTTGTTTTAATTTATGAAAAATGGTGAGAGCGGCTTCAGTTCTTTACTTTATGCCACCGCCTCCAAGCGTGCATGACAAGTACATAGATAAAGCATGCATATGGTTTACAAAAATCAAGTAGCTTGTTGTTTCCTTGACAATTACCCACATTTAGCTTACAAGCAAATAGGTGAAGCATGCACATGTGCTATAATAAATAGCTATGACTTAAAAGTCTCCTTCAAGTACAATGTAATATGTCTTTATTTGTAATATGAAGTTAATCAGTTTTTATGTTTCAGAAGCATTTTTGATATTACATATATGTATCAAAGTTAATTTAACATATATACACCACAAGCCAATAATAAATTAGATAAACTTACTTGAAATAATATTGATATCATTGACAACATATCTAACAGTTGTGATACAAGCTAAATTGTTACAATGATTTTTTTAAAAAAAAAGGGATAAGTGTTGGTTATTTACTCAGCCTATCTATGTCGGCCACTCAAAAACTTTCAAAATGGCAAAACACTCTAAGCTTAACTCTAATTTAGACCATAATATGCCTATATATAGTTTTTATGCACTTATTTTACACTAATATTACCTATAAGGCCTAAAAAAACTACAACAAAACAAATAAGTAACACTACCATTTATTACTTGCTCTAATACAAAAAGACATATAAGGTCTATTGTCGCATTCCAAAAGATGTTGAATTTTCTATATACTTCCACTATTGACTTATATAAGTGTTATCAATGCTTGCAACTTGTGTGATTCCTTAGTACAAAAAATACTTTAGACATAAATTAATATTACGGGAAGGCTGACACTTTCCCTTTGTCCAATGCCCTTCTTTGTGCCTAGTTGTTCACTACTATATTTCTGCTATAAAGTGCTCCACAATCTTGCATGATTGTTTTTCCTTGCACCCTTATCAAAGTGTCACTTGATTCAGGCATCCTAACATTGCCACTGGAACTACCAATATGGTTTTATGAGTGAACACCCTTCCAATGCTCTGACGATAAAGTTGTTGTTAGCAATACATTGTCTATTAAAGTACATTGACATTCTAAAATGAGGTTGATTGGTTGGTCTTTTGGCTCTTGGATTATTGTGATCCTTTGCAATATTTCTTTTTTGTGGTTCTGCATATTTCAAAAAATAACAACTTAGAAGATCTTCACATAATGGTTTTAAAGTTCACAACAAAGCCTCTATTATCAGTTTTTGAGGTTAAAGTTTCTATTATAAGCATTCAAGGTTATAACTAAGTCATAATATAATCTTACCAAAAGTTTATAAAAATAAATAAGTTCAACACATATGTTACCAAAGTTAGCCTCTAATGCTCTTACATCATTATAGGCTTTCACATTATTCTATATGTAAAGAAAAAAAATTGGATTAACATCAAAGCATCAACAATAAGCATTAGTTATAGAAAGCTAAATAAATGAATTTACAGTAAATTTCCTTCTTATGTCTTGTCTTTTTATTAACATTAGTAGGATTTATAGGATAAGTTCTCTTATTGTGTCTAAATAGACAATGACATTAGTAGCACATATTGTATCTCCTTTTCTCTAGGGGTATCTCATCAAGATTCCTTCTTCTATTCATTTTTGGCCTTCCAAAAGGTCTCCACACAAATAGTGACAGTACTTCATTGCCATAAACTTCAAACTAATTTGGTTTATCTAGAATTGGTTGAATCATTGTAGAGTAACATTTGAGTTGTATATGCCTTTTTCTTAAAACACATACTCACAAAATCTTCTAGCCTCTTTTGATAGTAAATAATATAAAGCATAACATGAACACATGGATATCCATTGAATTCTTACAAGACAACAATCATACGAATGATGCTTCAGATCAACTATTTATGTTCTGACATGGCATTAACTTCATACATCCACTCATTTGCTTGCATGATAGCACAACCTCTTGATGGTTGTAGGTTCTTTTACATCATTTCGTAGACTCTCCTTAGAATTTAGAGTCCCATGCCTCAACATTTCTCTTTCTATTTATTATTCTTTTCATCATCTTCTTTCTTACAGAGTTTTAACAAGGTCAATAAATACGGTTTCCTCTACATCTTAAGTCATGCATTGAATGATTCAATTGAGTCACATTATTTATATAATGATCAGATAGTGAAATCTTAGATGATTTTTTTAAGATGAATTCTTTTAAGAGTCTTACAATAAACAAAATCTACAACTTTCACTTTTTCCATTCCCTTTCCAAAGTCAGTTACAGTAACAATCCTTGAAGCTTTTTAAAATCTCTTTTAAAGTTAGTTTTTAGATGTTTGCCTTTAGATTAGGGATGACATAATTTTCCACGGCTTTAGATCCCCATTGGGCCCCGCCCCAAATATGGTGAATTTTTAATAATTTTTTGGGAATGAGGTGGGTAATAGGGAAAAAATAATCCCCAAATTTCACTACAACAAATATGGTCTTTGATAACATTATATTGTAGCATTTTTTTAAAGAATGTTACCAAATATTAATCTATTGTAATATTTTCTAAAGTAACGCTACCTTTGTAGTATAAAAGCCATTACATTTTGGTTTTAATGACACTTCATAATTACTAGTAGCATTTTTGTATATGCTACATATAATATTGAATTATATAGCATCTAGGAAATGCTACGAGATAAGATTAAATAAAATAGCATTTGAAAAATGTTAAGGAATAGTAATAAATATAATAATATTTTAAAATAGCATTGGTAGCATTCCATTGGTAGCATTCTGATTGATAAAATATAATAGCATTTAAAAATTGCTACAAGACAAAAGAATTGAAGTATTAGACCGTCAATGTCTATTGGGGATATGAAAATAAGGTAAATAGAATATCAATTAATAATTTAACATTCTAAAAATTCTACAAGATAGTATTAAATATAATATTGTGTTAGGTATCCCAGCATCTAAGTTTCAATAAATGTGGCACTCATTTATTTAATGGCGAATAACTAATTTTATAAGTTATGAAGTTCATCATCGAATAAACGTGTGATAAATAGTATTAGGTCTCAAGTTGAAACTTAAATACTAGGATCCCTAATATTATTGTCAAATATAATAACATTATTTTTTGTGAGTAAATATAAAAGTATTTTAAAAATGTTATAAAATAGTAAAATTATAAAAATAAAAAATGGGCTGAAAATTAAGCTAAAAATACATAAAACGGGTAGTTTTAGTAAAAGGCGGGTACTTTATAAAAAAATTAAAAATACCCATTATTTTATGTCACTTCCCGCGATCCCTTTCTAGACAATTCTCCTCTGTTATCTCTTCTCCATGCCCATTGTTCTCTCCAACTCTAATTCCAACTAAATCTGAAAAAAAAAAGATAAAAATAGAGAAAGACGAACAACGATTCCATGGGCACTTCACGTATGTTTGTTGATTTGAGAAAGATTACTTGGCTTTTTGGATGATTTAGAAGTGGTATCATTGATTTGGTAAGGATTCTTGCTCCGTTACTCATGCAACTTCAATTTCATTATACCCAAGGTCAAAGCAAATGCACATCCCCAATCTGGGTGCTTTTTCTTCCATCCACTTGAGCAATTAATGATTAAATTATATAGTATTATATATGGGTCCGATGGTTGAACATTTAAATGGAAAAGTCATGTTATCTTATTAATTGATTTTGGATTATTGATAGTTTTATACTTTATTATTATTTTTTTCTCTCAATCCCTAACATTCTAGCAATATCTACAATTAGCTGCATCAATGTAATTTTTAACTTATATGCCGTTATTATAGATTGGCTGGTAATGATCTATTTCTCTTTTGATCAAATTAGTCTTGGGTTTTGATATATTTTATGATTCTCAGTACTAACATAATTTTAATTGTAGAATCTCAAAATTCTTGTTTGGTATGTGTAGTGTTACCCTTTGATTGAGGAATTATCAATTTCATACTCAATAGACTTGCAGCAACATGCATATCAATTCTGAGACAGGTTTGGTGAAGAAATTTAAAGTCAAAAAACAAAGGTGCAGCCAATACAATTTTCTATACAATTTTCTAGTACTATTTATTTTATTTGAATATGTTTTAAAATTTGTTTACAGCAACACCTTTTAATAATTATTAATCGTTTTGTATTGTGACTTATATGTTTTGTGTTCTTAAACTAATTCTTTCTTTTTGTGTGTTTTATGTTTGTTTGGGTAGTGACAAAAAATATATATGTAAAACTTTAATCATTGACGGCTTTATTCTACATTGTATCTAGGTAGTTTTAAATAAAATAAAATTTAACCCATGAAATGAATCATAAACTGAGAGAGAGCATTAGCATAGATCATTTAAATTTTAATTTTTTTCATAGTTAATGATAAATGTTGCTCACACGTGAAGTAATGATTTTAGATATGCTTTCACATAGATGAATATATGAAGTATATAAATTAAAATTACTCCCATTGCACAGGGTTAATATATTTATATGTATGTAAATTAAAAATAATTTCAAGTGGTTAAATTATATATATTTGTGGTAAAAGAATTAGTGGACATATGATGATGAATAAAGATTGGATCCATCTTAAAAGGTAATAAAAGATGATATTTAAGCAAGATAATAAAACTATATAAAAATATACATTATTACTAATATGTAATTAATACTATGATTTGGTAGAGCTACTAACGAGTATATGCAAGCTGTTTCGAATTTTGTGAATTTGGCCAAAAGAAATATAGGGATTGTAGATAAGATTTTGTGTCCCTATAAAGATTGCCGAAATCTAAGTCATCATCTTGTGGAGATTTTTTGTGAGCACTTGATTTTTAAAGGAATGAATCTTACTTACACAACTTGATTCCATCATGGGGAGAAACTAAGTATAGATGAAAATCCTAAAAAAGTGAAAATGTCAGACACGCATAATTTATATGCAAATGCTCATATGGAAAATGAAGATTATGTAACACCTACATTAGGAAAAAATGAAGACTTCACTCAAAGATTAAAAGATGCAGTAACTCCATTGTATCCAAGTTGTACAAGATACACAAAATTATCAGCCATTGTAGCTTTGTACAAAAATAAAGCTGTAAACAAATGGTCTGACAAGAGTTTTGATGGATTGTCAGAACTGCTGCATGATATGCTACCTGTGGATAATGTGCTTTTTAGATCAGTTTATTCAGTGAGAAAATTATTGAAGACATATTTACAAAAACATTCAATTTTCTCACATTTTCCCTAATAATATTTTCTAGGCTATAACTATCCTAAAGCATTAGTATTAAATTATCAGTTCTCTATTATTCACTGACATACTTCACTCCCACACCACAATTCACCATAGATGACATAATCAAGGTTGTAACAGGAGTTTATTTAGACCAACCAATTCCTAAATGCACTTTTGGCCACTACTCTATAGATTACATAATAGAATCAAGCGGATAGTAGACCATTAAATCCAAATTTACAATTAAGCCCAACTTTATTTAATTAAGAAGAATCGATCTTTGTGACACGTAACTTAATAAAATTCTCATCCCAAATAAGATGTGGACAAGAACATGCTCAAAAGAAAATTACAACTTGAGAATAAGAGTCAGTTTGGGAATTCTGTAACTTTTAAAATAATTATTGGTAGCTGTGTTGTAAAAATAATTAGTTATGAAAAAAATCAGTTAAGTGTTTCGTAAATTTTGTTTTCACAAGTACTGTGAGTTTTGAAAACAGTTATGGACGTTTAGTAAGTTTTATTGTTAATTTGCCAAGAGAAAACATATGACTAAAATATACATAATATAGGATCAAATTTACTTATACTTATAAAAATATATGCATATAATATTTTTAATTCTGTATTATAATACTTTTTACTAAAAATAAAATTTATAATATATTGATTTTATTTTTTTATTTTTTATCTTAAAAATTGATAATTAAATTTATAATATAGTGAAACAAATTTAATAATAATTCGACCAACAAATTGATATTAATAAATTTATATTGATGAATTATAAAAAAATTTATTAAAACATTGATTTTGTTTCCAATTTGAATAAGGATAATTTTGGGTTTAGGTAACAATTATAAGGATATTTATGAAATTGTATTAAAGCACAAAATTAATTCTCAAAATCAGAATTTAAAATATACTCCTTCTTTACTTTTCAAAATTAGTTATACGAGAAGTTGATTTTGACAAAAGTGATTTTGATTTTTTATCAAATACTAAAATTAACTTTTAAATTTTTAAAATTATTTTTAAACTTCCTAAAAGTAATCTCAAATGGGCCTTTAAGTAGATTCAAGATAAAGTTGTATAAAATATTTTAGTAAGAAAGAAGATTACATATTGAGCTAATTAAAAAAATCTTTTTCTAATTTATAATTTTTTTTTTGTTTTGGCTGTTTAATTGACTTTGCTCTATCAAAAAATACATGTGATACTGTTTGCGGAAGATGATTGGCAAACTGAGATTTTTTTAGTGCTTTTTCGGTATTTCACTTTTTCCAGGTACACGTGCGGATTGTACCCGGCTGCTTACTTGTTATTTTGGACTGTCGGTATTTTTTAACTCTTGTAGAATAACGTGGCAACTTCTCCGCTAGGCGTCACACTTTTTACGTACCAGCGCCGCGGTTGTTTTCTATTTTAACAACACCTTCCCGCAAATAACAATCACAAGCGAAGAGAGCTTTCTTCAAGCTGAAGCATGAGGGGACTGGGACGGCTATTGCAGCGAGGTCTTTCTTCACACCGGCAGAGGCCGGGTTTCCCCAAACAAAACGACGCCGTAGTTTATGCGTCTTCCAGAACGCTGTCTTATTTGTCAAACCCGATCACTTCTCAAAATTCCACGTTACTAAAATCTATTCCTCTCTCTTCTTCTGTACAATCCGGAAAATGGAATCTTTTTCGAGGTTAGTTTATTGTTTTCTTGCTTTCATTTTCAATTAATTGTTTGTCGATTCAATAAATCCATGTATTGTCGTCAAACGCGGCCTTTTATTACTGTTACTTTTCATTTGTATTTAATATTGTAGGCTATTTTTTTGGTTTATTGCTATTTAAAAATATCCTTAGAAATGATTGCTAATTTTTGTATGAGGGGCAGTTTTTTTTAAAAAGGAAAAATTAGTTTCTTTGGTTATCCTCTAGAACAATATGATTCTTTTGTTATGTTTAATTCAATAGGAGTTGATATGTTAATAGTAGAGTTGTGAAAATGTTTATGAAATTGATGGTGCTATTATTGTACAGTGCAGAGGAGGACAATGTTTATACAAACGCAGCCAACACCAAATCCTTCGTCTCTTATGTTTTATCCAGGGAAGCCTGTTATGGAAGTTGGGAGTGCAGATTTCCCGAATGCTCGCGCAGCAATGAACTCTCCATTGGCAAAATCCCTTTACGGAGTTGATGGTAAGCTTGCTTATATATATATATGTTTGTGTTGTAATTTTTGGGATTTTGTAATTTTCGGGATTATGAAAGCCTTGTATTTTTTGTGGATATAAAGGTTTAGTACTGATGTCCACATATTTCAACCAATTGGTGTGAATTAATTATTTGATATCTGGTTCCTGTTGTTGCTTAAGATTCATGCGTTATTTTCCCCCTTTGTTGAGAAATCTTAGTATAAGGTTGTCATAGATGAGTTTTTTCAAAATAAAATTACAGATTTGTAGAACTTCAATACTGCACAAATGTAAAATGTAAGAGCATAAGATGGTTTGCCTATGTGATTAATTTTGTGAGTTTGTTCCACCTACAACTATAATAAAGAGAGCGATAACTTAATTTTCATAGTATCAATTGTCTTGTCAACTTATCTGCAAGTATTTTAAGGCGATCTACTTTTGTCTTGGAGATTTATAAATGACCTGGGCAACCCCTTGTTAATAGGTATTGCATCTGCTTATTCCCAGTGTTCTAATCTGTTTTTGTTTTATGTGCCATGTTGGATGTGTAACAGAAGTTTGTAAGAAATGAAATCTATAAATTGTTTAACTCACTTCAAATAAGCAGTCAATTGTAACTACCATGGGATCATCCTGATGGAGAGAGCTAGGACATAGGATTTATGATGATGAGTGTAGGCTGTAAAATGAGCCATATATGGTTTAAGCCTTGATCATTGATGCAACAAATAAGAAAGTCCACTACAATAATGAGTTAAGAGCACATAACTGAAAAACTGAATATTGTATATAAAAAGTGTTGACTTGAAAAAGTGTAAGCAACTAATGTGTAATCGCAACATAATAATGCGTAATAGTAACATGGAAATAGCAATAAATGGGTAAAAGGAGTATCTTTCAATAAAAGAGTATTAAAAGCATTTGATAAGTACATGAAAGTTGAGTGAGTGTGCTAGTAATTTTTGTTATCACCATTTTCTTTTTTCTTTTTTTTTAACTTTCTATGTTTATGTATATTTTTTGATGAGTGAAATGCGTAGATATCAACCTGTTGTAATTGAATGGAATGATCAATTTAGGGGTATGGTAAATAATTTTTCTTTCTTTTTCATACAGGTATTACTCGGGTTTTCTTTGGTTCAGATTTCATCACTGTGACAAAATCAGAGGATACTTCTTGGGATTTACTCAAACCTGAAATTTTTGCTGCAATTATGGACTTTTATTCATCAGGGCAACCACTTTTTCTAGACTCCGAAACTGCAGCAGCCAAAGACACAGCTATTAATGAGGTATGTTTCCAAACTTAATCTATTGGAATTTTTGAATTGTTATAATCAGCTTGTGAACACAATGTTATGTTATTTTTATGCCTTGCTCTTTCCTCATTATGAACACATACATTATATATTTTAGTTTGAGTATTACTTCAACTGTGGAAGATGTGTTTATTTGGATTTGAAATTGAAGATATAGTTCTTTGTGGCTTCATTGACCCAAAGTTATTTGATTGAGAGCTTCTTTCTCTGATTTGCAATTTGTAAATATAGCGAAATTTTGATTCATTGCCTCATTGAACTAACATGCTGATCAAGAGTCCATTTTCTCTTAGAGACATTTTTAACGAGGCTTTGTCAGCACTTATTTTTCATTTTCATTTTGTTTTGTCAAAAGAGAAAACCTGGGGTGAAATTTTGTTACTTGAACACAAAAATATATCGACGTTAAGAATCATAGGAGGTCCGAAGGGTTTTGGTAATCAAAGGACTAACATGCATGTATACTAACATCTCAGATGTTGTAGCATTTCTTTTTATTTTTGGTACATAAATAAACAAGGTTTCCTAAGTTTGCCGCACTCGCCCCAGATTGCCTCTCCTTTGATTAGTGGGCCAAAGCCTACCTCAAATACCACCTGACTCGTTCAGTGTTCAAGGGCAAGATGGTAAATTTAGTGGATTTTTTTCCCTAATATCATGTTTGTTTTGCATTTGACGGTGCATATTGCCCGAAGTAGGAGGCATGTGGACATGAACATTATGTTGACATTTCTATGAACCCTCTCTGAAGATCTTATGTGAGTGAATTTTCTTGTTATTAATTTGTCAAAATATTTGGAGCATTATTTATCAGATGACATTCTTTGCACGTCCTGATCTCCTATGAACTATATAATAGAAATCTTTTTGATCTGGTTTATTTGTCACATATCGTGGATGAAACTTAGTTAATAATTGCAGCAGTTCTAGGGAACTCAAAACTAAATGCGCATATTGATGTTTTCACTTTTAAGATCCTAACCTTTTTCAACCATTTCACTTAAATTTGATTGTTCATCTCTCTTTTATGTTACCATCGTTAGTATTTGGTGATGCAGGATGACTCAGAAACTGTTGCAATGATCAAAGAACTCCTCGAGACCCGTATTAGGCCAGCTGTGCAAGATGACGGTGGGGACATTGAGTACAGAGGATTTGATCCGTAGGTTTTCCCTTCATATGGTTAAATACCATTCGGAATTAAACTGAATGTGTTTGTTTCATCTTGTCTCTTAGCTCTAATTAAAGATTATGTGTCTTCTTTCCGTAGGGAAACAGGAACAGTCAAATTAAGAATGCAAGGTGCATGTAGCGGCTGCCCGAGCTCGTCCGTCACATTAAAATCTGGCATTGAGAATATGCTTATGCACTATGTTCCTGAGGTAATATTCTTCATTAATTTAAACTGGGATGGGTTTTGAGTTATAGCTGGTTCTAAAATAGGGATGATTTGGTATACTTTCGTATAGCACAAATAGTTCCAGTTTTTGTTTTCTTAGTGGACAGCTGGTCCACTATCTGCTTTAAATCTTCTTCATTAATGCATTTATGAGTTTCTTATAGAAAAGGGGTAATATTTAAGGACCCTTGATTTTTTATAAAAGTTTATTTTTTAATTTTGGATAAATAACTACCATTGATTTAAATCACCGTGTCTAGTGTATTTATCATCCCAAATTTGTGATTTTCTGTGGTTGATTTGGAAAAGTTGAAGTTTGGTTTAAGCAACTACTGATACTAAACAAGAAATGGTTTTCCATCGTCTCTAGTATCCCTGGATAAGAATTTATATGTTGAATAATTTTTTGAGTTTCAGCATATAATTTCTTTATTGCTTGGTCTGTCTATCTATCTTCATTGATGTCTTGTTTGTTTTTCCTTAGCAAGCCATTTCTGTAGACCAAGCTGCACCCACAAGCTTTTCATTTGTTGGTTGAACTGCTAATGAAATCTAATTCTTTGCCTTCTCATATTTCTTTGTGAATTTTCTGCATACACAGGTCAAAAGTGTGGAGCAAGAATTAGATGCTGAAGACGAGGTTGCAACATTAGCAGGCCAGATGGAGTAGTTGTGTCTTTTATTTTTACTTCCTTGCTTACCATGCATAGATGAATCAGTGGATGAAAAGAGCTTGTGGTATGCCTTTCTGCACAGGAACAAATAATGTTTGTGCGATAATGAAGTTTATTTATATTACTTTATTTTATTATGTTCCTGTAAGCTAATTGCAATCAATCACATAGCATAGAGATGTAGTGGTACGGTCACTTGTAGGAAAGTTGGCTGGCTTATTTTTATTTGTTTATCTCTTTGTATCACACATGGCTAGTAAATTTTGGATCTGGAACTTGTCTTTGAATTTTCTCCAGATCATTGATATGAATAAAGGTTTATTTGATGAGTTGATGGTTGCAAGTACCGGATCAGTTATTCTTAGTAATTACTTTGTTTCACTGTTAGCATGATTGTATAGATCTTCTCTTATCTATCGATTGATGGAAGTCAGCTGTTGTTGTCCATGTTGTCAAAAGAATTATTTGGTTGTGACGATGTGGGTTTTATCATAGAATCAGATCATTGATTAATCTCTTTACATCGTGTGTGGCTTCTGCTTTCGTTGCTTGCATTTTCCTACCCTATATGATATTTGCCAAAAGGCACACCTAGGAATGAGCTCTGTTGGCACAACTTGATCTATCTTAGTGACTAGTGAGTTTACCAGGCTGGCTGCTAAACAGGTAACATAGCTTTTGCATCTGTCATACAGTGATCAAGCTTGGCCAATTCTGCTTGCTTTTATCCGCTTACCCAGTTTTTGCTCATTTATTTGCTGAGATAACTTTTCTATCTGCATTGTTTCTTGCTTATCATAGAGGGAAAATTTGAGTCTTCTAAGAACCTCCATATTGTTGGTATTTATTTAGCTTTACAAGTCTGTTAGGCTGTTGCCCCTTGTACATAATACTGTTATTCGAATGATTTTTGTACAAAAAAAAAAAAGTATTATGTAGACTATGACATTGTAGATATGTTGTGAGATACCAAAATAACATTTATATTTTAAGAATAGAATTTGAACCAGATTGGCATAGCATTTTCTCTAGGGTAATGTATATCTGTTACTCATAACAGAAAAGCTTAACGGCTTGAAGCTGACACAAAAATGCTGAGAGGCGGTTGATAATCAATTTAATGTTTTGCTTTTTGTATTCTGTTGTACACCTAAGTTGCAAGACTGAGCAAAGCTTTTGCTTGTAGTGTGCAGGACCAATTGCCACGTGTTGTGCCTTGTTTTTTCGAAAATCAAGTCAATTTGGATGGCTATTGCTTTGCTTGTTTGGTTCTTGATTCTTTTCAACTCTATCTATGTGTAATACGGTTCTGGAATTTGATTACATTATTTTGCGTATTGACATTGAACTCAAGGTTGCCATCAATTTGTAGATGCAGATTAGTTCAGTTGGTAAAATTTCTTGATTATTAAGAGGTGTAGGTTTGAACAATTTCTTGATTATTAAGAGGTGTAGGTTTGAACTTTACTCATATGAATAGAAATGGAAAAGAAGTAACTTACTATTCATTTTATATAAATGGTATCATTCTCCTATGCTCCTTTTACAGCTGTTAGTGCTGCTTTATGCACAAAAATGGTTAAAAGTTAAAATTAAAAAAAAAAGGAAAAAAACTGTCAAAGCTAAAGTGGTGGGGGGATAATTTGTTAGATCCAGTTGCAGTTATAAATATGGCCTTAAAAACATTTTTCAATTCCCCACTTGCTTCATTTTATTCATCCGGCAGCCTTTAGTCGCTTTCCATTTTAATGATTTAAAATCGTTTAAGTGAATTCGGAAAACCATCACATCGTACTTGTATATAACGTTGCGTGGATTGAATTGCTTATTTTATTTAGTATTAACGTGTGAGCTTGCAATAGGCGGGCGGAAATAACATGACGGATGGTAAAATTTGGATTCGGATTCGAATTTATACTTTTCGATTTCAGATTCGGACGTCGTTTTCTCACTCCCGGACCTGGATTAAAACTCAATTTTTTCTTCCGGGTCCGATCTGGGTTCAACCCAAAAAAATCCGAGTTTTAAACCCAGACTAATAAATCAATTTCTACGATTCTAGAAATCCTCCCCTGGACACAAGAAAGAAATTTGAATTAATTATAAGGCAAACTCAAATCCACACAGAAAAAGGCATGTAAACACATTGGTTGAAAAAAAAAAAGACAAAAAGGTCGCTTTAGTAGTCAATTAAATACACAACAAATATATTGGAGAATAGGTCCTACTAAAACGATCTTCTAATTCTAATAGGAGGTTATAAAGAAACAGAACAAAATGATATTCTAATTTGGGGAAAAGCTTGGGTTTGATTTTGATACGACCGTGAATGAGCTGTATTTTGCTTTGAAAATTCATTTTGGGGCTCAGATTTGTACTTGCCAACTAATGCACATCCTCCTGCAAGCATGCGACGCTGGTGTTCACGGCAGCCGATGGTGATGGTGAAGGTGAGCTGTCACAATTAAAAAAAGACTGCCTATGATGATTAATAGAGGATCTGCCCAGCTGCAAGCATGCAACGGCGGTGAACCAAACGTGTTACGACGGTGGGGAACCCAAGCTTGCGACAGTGGCGAACCCGATCTTGCGACAGTAGCGATCCCGACCAATGGTTGTTTCACTTTGGCACTTTGCTGCGGCAGCGGCAGGCGGCACAGCTTCAAATGTGTTTGTGTGATTGTGTTTGTGAGTAGAAAGATAGAAATATTTTTTTTTTACGTTTGTATTTATATTAACTAATAAATATAATTAAAAATAATATTAAAAAAAATCGGATCCGGGTTCTAGATATATGGGTTATTTCAAACTCGGGTGTGGACTGGATGAATTTAGGTTCTTAAAACCTATTTCGGATTTGGATTTTTTTGCACTTCAATACAGGTTCAACACATCCCAAATTATCCAGTTCATCTAGGTTCGGATTATTTTTTCATTTCTAGTGACGTACCATGATTCGGTGCAAATGATCATGAAAACGTTTATGTATTTCATAATTGACTACATAGCTATTTTAAAATCAATATCGTCATTATCATCATCGGTATCATTAATAACAAAATGGTTTAGGTTTGTTATTCAATAATTTGTCCAAAAATATTGTAATAAAAGGATCATAAGAATTTGTTGCTAGGCTTTTGACCAAATATGAGCATTCGGCTCCTAAGGAATCTATCACTAAAATATTCATAGAAGGGGATACAACCAGACAGATGAAAAGGATTTTTTGTAAGATTATTTTCTTTTGTATAATAATCTTTTTTTAAAAAAAATAATGAATGTGATCTATGACTATTATGCCAAACTATTAGATGTATCTTTTTTTTCCAAATAATTCAAGGGGTGGAGTTCGAAGTAGATCTCTAGGGTGGCCAAGTTCAAACTTTAGGTACTAATAGATGATTGATTTTAGATGATTTTTCATCTATACTTTTGGTGTGGTCGTAGAAACTTGGGAATTTTGCTTGTAACTGTAACAAATTTGATTTGGGGATACTGTTACAAATAAAAAAATAATATGAATAAGTAATTGACAAAATAAAAAATAAAGAGCTGGATCTAAACTTTATCAAATTTTTAAAAAATTATTTACTGTTTTGTCAAAATAAGAAAGCAATTAGTAAAATAAAGATCAAACAATTGGGTCACTTTAATTTTATTTTACAAAACATAAAATTACATTTTCATCTTGTATATAAAGTTTACAAATTAATTGTGTGGAGACCAAATTATTATTTTATATTTAATTTTTAATATTTTTTAAAAGCTGCAGCTGACATGACCCTCTTGCGTTAAGCCCTCTTTGCGCCTGCATTAATTAGTATAATTTTGTCAGCGAAAGTTCGTATGCGTAACGTGATATCGAATCACGATTCATCCCTTGTAATGACTCCAAAAAGTGGGCTGATCATCATCTTGGACTAGAGAAGTGGCACCAGCACAAGCAACGTAATCCTAAGCACAAGTCCAACGAATGCCCGCACGCGCATTTCTATTCCCATGCACAAGCACAAACCACCATAACTACTCCTGCTTGTACATATATACATTTATATATACACATACCGTGTTGCCATTAACACTAGTCGAAGAGTAACAAACCAAGCAATCATTATCCGCGTGTCCTTGTAGTATCACTTAGTGTTTTTGTTAGTATAGTGACAGCTAGGTAGCGATGGCTTCTGGTTTTTGGGAGCTGAGGCCGCTTCTGCATTTGCTGTTGCCTCTTTGTTTTCATTGGGTTGCTGAGGAGATGACTGTTTCTGTTCTTGTTGATGTTGTTACTAATGCTTTGTGTCCTGGCCAATCTACTTGTTCTGAGGCTATTTACATCAGTGGCCTTCAACAAACGGTAAATAATCATTCTTCTTTTTATTGTATTTTTATGCTTTAGATTTTATTAGTTTTGGGATTTGAGCTGTTTTGCTTTTTGGGTTTGTGGGAAAGAAGGATTAGAATAAAGGAGCTGTCTAGATTTTTGTTTTGGTCTCTAACAGGTTTGAGGGATTTTTGTATTTCTTAATTTTCCTGGGTTTTCTTGGAACCAAACAAGGCGTTCTGTTTGAGATAGGTAAGAAAAGTAAAAATCTTTACGTAGCAAAAGCTGTTATAACAATTTGTTGATTGGAGATTTGTTAATAGAATCGGAATGTTACTTTTAAGAGTTAATTGGTGACTTGGAACCAACCAAGTGTCAGTTCGATAAAAAGAACTCATTAACATTTGGAAGTTAATTTCTGAGAACATTGCAAGTAATGGAAATAGATTTGAGAAGGGACTTTTTATTTGTCCAATTTTTGATATTTAACCATGTTAGCTTCACCAGTGTTGGTTTTTGTCAAATCTATGTTCCAGGAGCTGCAGGAAGCAGACAAAAAAGGTTTACTTATTTGATTACAAGCATGGATGAATCTCAAACA
The DNA here is from genome assembly GCA_029633175.1 of Citrus glauca. NCBI lineage: Eukaryota > Viridiplantae > Streptophyta > Magnoliopsida > Sapindales > Rutaceae > Citrus > Citrus glauca. The sequence continues at coordinate 8,717,629 of JAQOOD010000004.1, read as the reverse complement.
GCAATATTCAATAATTACTCTGCCTATATCTTTAATTGACATATCTTCAAAAGGACTTGTTTAAAATGATTGCTTTAACATCTTTACTTATGCGATTTTCTGCATATCTAGAAAAACATTTGATTAAAGATGGTTCATAGTTGGATGTCAACGCGACATTATTCTATATTCGGGTTTCTATTTAGTTGATAAGGAATTAGGAACCAGCAAAATCTGCGCATGATATATTCTGAGAATTTAATTTGAGCTTTTATGCTGTTTCCAATTTGCTTTCTCAGTGGATTTTCCAACCTCTGCCAATGGAACATGATCTAAGATATCCATCTTGTGCTATTCTACAGTGCTGAGTAGCAAGGACATGCATTTTAGTTCTTGGGGTTCATTGAAGCTGTAGTTCTTCCAAGTTATGCCTAGAAAAGAAATGGATAGATATTAGATACATTGGTGTTTATGCTGAAGTGGGTTTATTTAGTTTGATGATAAATTAGTGCTATAGAGGGAATCTTAGATGAGTAGATACAATAGCTTTTTGTAAGTGAAGCATGCAATTTCATTCATGTATGGGTCCCAATAGATGCCAAATTCTTGGTTTGCTAAAATTTTTTTTAGTTCAACTTGTTAAGTTGCCAGAACTTTTTCTTTTGTTTGTTCTATTTCCTAAAGAGTGGAAAATGGAAAGGATAATAAAGTGGTTCAAGGACTACTAAATTTTCACATGCTAATTCCATTTTAGCTTTCCTTTACATCTTATTGAAATTCCAAGTTGGATTATAACCATAAAGGTGATGGTGGTCTGTTTTGAATTTTATTTTTGCTGTCAAAATCAAGCATCAGGTCCAATGCTGGTTCCATTAAACCTTATGGTTATTTAACTAGTTTAGATTTGGAGTGCTTGTAAATTTCTCATATTCTGCTAACATTATGATGATCTTGGATTATCTTATGACCGTAAAAGACAGACAGAATCTATACTGTGTGAAATTGAGGGAGTTTAATAAGGTGGTTCCTGAAGCATTTTGACAAACTCTAGTGCATGTGACAAGTTTTCTGAGTCTTTTCAGAGCTTCAAGAAAGCAAGAGAATTGATGTTGGACTAGATATTCATGTTCATGACTTCAAATAACTTTCATGGAACTTGTGATGATGATAAACTGTGATTATATATTCATATCTCATTTTATTTTAAAAGTTAGATTTTCTTCTGTTCGCAGGTTGTTGGAGTTTTCAAGATGGTGGTACTGCCACTTCTCGGTCAGCTTGCAGATGAATATGGGCGTAAACCACTGCTCCTTATTACTGTCTCCACCACTATTTTTCCTTTCAGTAAGTTATAGATGAAAACATCTTTAGGAAACACTAAACACATACATAAATCTATGAAAACTTTTTTTTACTACTTCAATAACATGAAAATAAAAGTTAAAGGGAAGTCCAGAGCTGTCCTATTGTTTTGTTTCAAGAGGTGATGATTGGTTGAAACCGGTTAAGTGCCAGTATTTTGCTACCTCAACAATATATGACTATCAACTATTGTGAAGTTTTTCACTAAACTTTTCCCAAAACTAAATGTCTATTTTCTTGTTTACGGACCAATGAAATTGTTAATCATGTCTTTTCACTGAATCTTACCATAATTGCTCAAGTATAGGAATCAAAGCTGAAATATGAGTCGCTGAATAATGTCTACGATGCAATCTCTGCTACAACATTTGCAGTGAATTAATGATACAATCAAAATTGTGCCATATTTGTTCAATTTTCTCTTTGTTTTGACTCTCTATTTTTTCAGCTTTGCTTGCTTTCAATCAGTCCAAAGAATTTGTGTATGCCTACTATGTACTTCGAACAATATCATATATAATAAGCCAAGGGAGTATTTTCTGCATTGCTGTTGCTTATGCGGTAAGAATCATTCTTCGTTATTAAAATTCATGGACAGGGAGTTTTAGGTATCAATTTTGCTTTCCTCTGTCAGGCAGATGTTGTCAATGAGAGCAAAAGGGCTGCAGCATTTAGTTGGATTACAGGTCATTTTTCTGCTTCACACGTCTTAGGGAATGTATTGGCACGTTTTCTTCCTGAGAAATACATTTTTATGGTATGTTGCTGCCGTAAGTTTGGTATTAGACTCATACTTTAATGTTCTATGTTCTCTTTTGTTGTTTTAGTCTCCATTCTTATAATTTCTAATCTATTTGAAGAATGATTCTGTTTCAGGTTTCAATAGCTCTCCTGATCTTTGTTCCAGTTTATATGCAATTCTTTCTGGTGGAGACAGTTGAATCAGCTCCGAGGAAAGACCAAGAATCATCTTGCTTAAAGAAGGCAGTTAATGTTCTTGATAGACGCTACAAATCAATGCGAGATGCTGCCTTAATGGTTGTTAGCAGGTACTCCTACATTTTTGTTATAATTTTTATTTCAATCAATTTACATAATTTTTCTTCATATAAATTACTAAACTGCTTAAAGTTGTTTTTTCCACATTCTGGCTAATGAGCTGAACTCTTGTTTTTTTCCTTTTTCCCAGTCCAACACTTAGGGGCATTTCTTTTGTTTCCTTTTTCTATGAGTTAGGAATGTCTGGCATCAGTGCAGTCTTATTAGTAAGTTCCCTATACTACAAACTGTTCTGATTGTCCTTATTATTATGTTAATCAATTCAGTAGGAAACTGATATGGAAACACCGTAGATCGGGGATAATTGAACAGATATTTGCTGCTCTGAATGGCATGCGAAAGGAAGAATGAGAGACTAATGTTTTCACAGTTCACAACACAAGTTTCGAGCCAAATAACTCGGAAAAAAAAAAAAAGAACTTCCACATTTTGGACACATTATAGTTGCCTGAGCTGTTAGGTATTAGCATCGATGATAGGCAAAAATTATTAGGCTGGACAAACCAGAAGCAATTTGAAAGCAAGTAGTGCATAACTAAAACACTAGCGTTTGTGTGTGTTCTATCTGCATCACTGCATGTATACAACCCATTTCTTTGTTAATCTTATCAACTTGTTTTCTGTTAAACTTAAATGTTTTGATGCATTATAATACTACTTCTGCAGTTTTATTTGAAGGCAGTTTTTGGTTTCAATAAGAATCAATTTTCAGAAATCCTAATGATGGTGGGAATAGGTTCAATTGTTTCACAGGTATGAATTACAAGGAATATGATTTTACTTTATGTTTAATTTATAATAGACATTCAGTTACGAAAATCCAAATTAAGAAACACATGAAGCGTCCATTTTTTAGCACAAAATGGATCCTCAAAATTTTCTCTGGCTTTTTACTAGATTTTGGTGCTTCCTCTACTCAATCCATTTGTTGGTGAGAAAGTGATACTGTGCGTAGCTTTGCTTGCATCAATAGCTTATGTAAGTCTCCTCACTCTACCACCAACTGGGAAGCAAGATAAAAGAAAATGGGAGATCTGATAATTTTCTTTTTATATGCAGGCATTTTTCTATGGCTTGGCATGGGCTTCATGGGTATGTACTTACATTTACCTCAATATCCTATAGCTCTTTTTTCTCTCCTTGAAGGATAATACTTGTTAATTAGAATAATGAGAGAGAGAATTGTAGTTGAGATGACGTGTTGAATGGTTCCAGGAACTTGTCTAAGGCCTCTAATTTTTACTTTTTTCTCATTCCTTGTCATCTCTTTCCAGCAAACTTGGAAGTTTCGACATAAAAGGCTTTCTACTCACCAGTATCTCATATATAGAGATTTTGATTTCTGTGTTATTGACCAATGTATAGAAAAGATCATCCATGCTTATGAGCAATGGTTAAATAGAGAGAAACTAATTAAAAGAAAAAATGATGATGGGGTTTCATTAACGGGAAGTCATCATTCTGCTATGCAGGTGCCATACCTCAGTGCCTCATTTGGTGTCATTTATGTACTTGTGAAACCTTCTGTATGTAATATTACCCTTGGATTTCTATTTTCATTTCTATATATATGGAAAATATTACTAACGCATATAACTAAGTAATTCCCAAAACTCAGTTTTAACAGTTCATCTTTGCTATCAAATTTTCAATATGCAGACTTATGCTATTATTTCAAAAGCTTCAGGCTTGAACAATCAGGTTAGCAAAACTACCGTGCTACTTGATATAGTGCTAAACATTTTCAGTTCACATACCATAAACTCTCTGCAATGCCTGTTATGTATGCATGTTGATTGCAGGGGAAGGCACAGGGATTTATTGCTGGTGTGCAATCAATATCTAGTTTGTTATCACCTCTTGCCATGAGTCCACTGACATGTAAGTTTTAAGTATCTTCTTATTGCTTTAAAGTTTTAGAACCACTTGCAAGCATATTTTCTTATTTCTGAATTTGCATATTATCAGCATGGTTCCTGTCAACCGATGCCCCCTTCAACTGTAAGGGCTTCAGTATCATTGTCGCATCTATTTGCTTGGTAATCTTTAACCTTTTCCCAGCTTTCTCATAGTTTTGTAACTCTTTCCTGCTTGTTCTTCTTGTTAACAATAAAAATTCCGCTTTTCTCAGATGGTCTCTTTGTGCTGTGCTTGCATGCTTGATACAGAAGAAAACTCAACCAATAACGAAAGGGAAGATATTGAAGAACCACTTATAAGCCACACTTGATTGTATCACCCAGCTAGTTATTAGTAGTTTGTAAAATAGCCTTGTGAGATGAAAGTTATAAATATTCAGGCTTTTCATCAGGCAAGGGTTGTAAACTTGTAATATACGAGTGCAGATAAATTTTGGGCACTGCAAACAGTCTGTATTAGGAAATTATGTTCATACTAACAATTTTAACGGCCTCAGCACTCCTAAATTTATTTAAAGAGGGAACAATGTCTTGGATTAGTTACAAACAAAAACGACACCCTACTATGAAACTTATGTCTATTGTTTTATAGTCTGAATTACCGATAAATAATCAGAATTTTATCGGTTTTGACTACATGATGATGTCTAGATTATATATATGATAATTATAAGATAAAAATTAAAATACATAATCATATGAAATTAATTAGTAAAAGATAACTTAATTTAATTCAATTTGTATTTTTTTAACATTTAACATGATAATTGGTCTAAAATATCCGAAAGTCGTCATTAATTATGTCACTGCAAATTAAAAATAAAAAAATAAAACAAAACACACTAGACTCTATTTTTTTATTTAAAAAATAATTTGATTAATTGTAATGCCACAAATTTCCATAATATTAAATCATAGAAATTGGGCTTTTATTGAGAATTATGGGTGGCTTATAACCCTTATTAAGAAAGAGAATTATAAATAGAGATTATTTATGAGATAGTTTTGAAAAAGAGTTATTGTTTCTTATTAAATAGGGTTTTTTAAGATTCCTTATAAATGCATACTTTTCCCGTTTCATAACTCTAAATTCACGACGTATATTCTTTTTCTCTGCCGCTCTTTATGCTCCTACACAAATCTTAGGATTCAAACCTTTGTTTAGGAGAGAATCAAAGCGACGAGTAAGTTATTCTCCCTATTCTCAACAGATTTCTTATCACTCTATCTAGGGTTTATATTGGCACGATTCTAGATGGTTATAGATCATAATGCAAGATTTAGAATTTATTTAGGCATTGTTTAGGGTTTTTATTTATTATGAGTTTAGTTAATCAATCCTTGACGTAGTAAGCACAGGATAATTCTGGACAGCATGTATCTCAATTTTAAACCTATATTTTCTGAACGACTTTTCTTATAAAATTTATATTTCTGGAAACTAGACATGTAGGGATTCTTGATTAAATTTTATTTCATTAAATTCGACTTCGTTTTCAATTTTATATGTATTTTCGAAATAGAAACCACTGCACTGGAAAACTATGATTCGAGCATTGCGATCTGCTTCACAAGACTATTTGTACCCTCCAATGAACTCGGAAAATTCTGAAAGTTTATATGTCGGTTAATATACGTGTCTAGGATTCCCAGTTTTAATTTCATAATTTTCTTATTAATATTTTATTTTATAAAAATCACGGAACCCATTCTTTTTTGTTAGATTATGTGAAAACAGTTTCGAATTTGCTGAGAAGTAAATAGTTTTTAAAAATTTTTTGATATCGGATCATCTTGTAAATTTTACATGGGGTACTCATGGATGTCCATAATAGTTCCATAAAATATTATATCATTCTGAGTTTTAGGTTAAGAGTTAAAATTCTGAGAATCAGACTTGTATGAGTATGAATTAGAAAATCAAATTCTTAGAATAAGTTATTAATTGTCATATCTTGTATTTGTTTAAGGTATTGAAGGTGATTGAGGCTCTTAGAAGCTTAGAGGTGTGTTAATTTAAATTCATTTGTCGAGGTAAGTAATTTTATTCCTAATGTACTGGATATCTATGAGTATTTTGATATTATTATTATAAGTATAAATGTTTTTATACTACTTATGGGATTAATTGATTTTGATAACAAAATTAGTTTTATGTAAATGTTTTCAAACCTAAATTCTTTTTAGCAAATTATTTTATAAATTCTTTTTAATATGTAAATAATTTTATGACATGATAATCTTTTATGATTTTATCTTTAAAATGTTATGCAAGCCTAAATTATTGATATAAACTTTTATGAATCTGATACGAATGTTTTATATCATGTTTGATTTAAATAATTGATGATTGTATGAGATTTTTAATGTTTTGGCTCATTGTCCATAGTTATTCTGATTTTAATTCTGATTCTGATCGTAATATACGATATATTTATCTGGACCAGTACTGGGTTTCTGTTTAAGTGTGCACACGATATTCTGATTCTGTTTCTGGCTGAGTCACCGGGACTATAGCTGACACTATGTGACAAGAGCTAACCTTTTTGTTTTCTGTATACGTATTATATGATTTGCTTCATAAGTAAATATACTTTTCGATATTTTGAATTATTAAGAATATATGTTATGTTATCGTGATATATCATTTTATGAAAATTATAGATTATGATATATGTTTTAGAAAAAAGAAGGCTTGCAATATTTTTGGTATCAATAAGCCTGGTGTATTAGGAATGGTTTTACTTACCGAGTTGACGGCTCACCCCTCGTCATTACTTTTTGCATATTAAGTTTCTTTTGAGAGGTGCGCTTAGCTTTGGAGTTAGAAATTTTTCGTTTCCATTGCCATTTGAATAAGAGGAGGAATAGACTCATGTTTCTATTTAGTTATTTCTATTATGAACATGTAATTTGGAGTTTGAGACTTTTGTTATTATTTTTTTGTCCTCGGGAGAGATTATTTAGTATTAGTCGTTTGGATATGTGGATTTATTTGAATAAGAATTGGAGGTATTTCAATTTGAAACTTGAGTAAAGATTATAATTTGTGAGTAACCTCCTTCTTCACGTGCTCCGCACGTGTTAGATTTGGGGTGAAGAAAGAGGTTACTCACAAATCATAATCTTTACTCATAAATTTCAAACTGAAATACCTCTAATTTTTATTCAAATAAATTCATATATCCAAACGACTAATACAAAATAATCTCTCCAGAGGACAAAAAAATAATAACAAAAGTCTCAAACTCCAAATTACACGTTCATAATAGAAATAACTAAATAGAAACACGAGTCTATTCCTCCTCTTATTCAAATGGCAACAGAAACGGAAAATTTCTAACTCCAAAGCTAAGCGCACCTCTCAAAAGAAACTTAATATGCAAAAAGTAATGATGAGGGGTGAGCCGTCAACTCGGTAAGTAAAACCATTCCTAATACACCAGGCTTATTGATACCAAAATATTGCAAGCCTTCTTTTGTTTAAAACATATATCATAATCTATAATTTTCATAAAATGATATATTACGATAACATAACATATATTCTTAATAATTCATAATATCAAAAAACATATTTACTTACGAAGCAAATAATATAATACGTATACATAAAACAAAAAGGTCAGCTCTTGTCAGATAGTGTCACCTATAGTCCCGGTGATCCAACCAGAAACAGAATTAGAATATCGTGTGCACACTCAAACAGAAACCCGGTACTGGTCCAGACAGATATATCGTATATTACGATCAGAATCATAATTAGAATCAAAATAACTATGGACAATGAGCCAAAACATTAAAAATCTCATACAATCATCAATAATTGAAATCAAACATGGTATAAAACATTCGTACCGGATTCATAAAAGTCCATATCAATAATTTAGGCTTGCATAACATTTTAAAGATAAAATCATAAAAGGTTGTCATGTCATAAAATCATTTACATATTAAAAAGAATTTATAAAATACTTTGCTAAAAAGAATTTAGATTTGAAAACATTTACATAAAACTAATTTTGTTATCAAAATCAATTAATCCCTTAAGTAGTATAAAAACATTTATACTTATAATAATAATATCAAAATACTTATAAATATCCAGTACATTAGGAATAAAATTACTTACCTCGACAAATGAATGTAAATTAACACACCTCTAAGCTTCTAAGAACCTTAATCACCTTCAATACCTTAAATAAATACAAGATACGACAATTAATAACTTATTCTAAGATTCTGATTTTCTAATTCATACCCGTATAGGTTTGATTATCAGAATTTTAACTCTTAATCTAAAACTCAGAATGATATAATATTCTATGGAACTATTCTGGACATCCATGAGTACCCCATGTAAAATTTACAAGAGGATCCGATATCAAAAACATTTTAAAAACTATTTACATCTCAGCAAATTCGAAACTGTTTTCACATAATTTAAACCAAAAAGAACGGGTTCCGTGATTTGTATAAAATAAAATATTAGAAAATTATGAAATTAAAACTGGGAATCCTAGACACATATATTAACCTACATATAAACTTTCATAATTTTCCGAGTTCATTTGATGGTACAAATAGTCTTGTGAATCTGATCGCAATGCTCAAATCGTAGTTTTCCAATGCAGTGGTTTTTATTTCGAAAATACATATAAAATTGAAAACGAAGTCGAATTTAATGAAATAAAATTTAATCAAGAAGCCCTACATGTCTAGTTTCTAGAAATATAAATTTTATAAGAAAATTCATTCATAAAATACAAGTTTAAAATCGAGATACTGATGCTGTTCATAATTATTCTATGCTTATTACGTCAAAGATTGATTAACTAAACTCATAATAAATCAAAAAAATCTAAACAATGCTTAAATACATTCTAAATCTTGCATTATGATCTATAACCATCTAGAATCGTGCCAATATAAACCCTAGATAGAGTAATAAGAAATCTATTGAGAACAAGAAGAATAACTTACTTGTCACTTTAATTTTTTCCTAAACAAAGGTTTGCATCCTAAAATTTGGGTAGGAGCATAAAGAGGGGCAGAGAATAAAATAAACTTCGTAAACTTAAGGTTATAAAAAGAAAAAAATATATATTTATAGAGAATCTTAAGAAATTTTATTTAATAAGAAACAATAACTCTTTTCTAAAATAATTTCATAAATAAACTTTATTTTATAATTTTATTTTTTTAATAAAAATTATAAGCCGTCCATAATTATCCCAATTTTTATGATTTAATATTGTAGAAATTTGTGGCGTTACATAAATTTTTTTCGAAACCTCAAAGCAAGCGAGAGAGCATTAGCTACTCCCCTGGAAAATATCAAAACATGCAGATTAGATTAGGTTTTGCTCTCTTATGAATCTATGAAGTGAAACATTAAACAAACAAACGAAAAAGGAATGGAAACTCTCTCTTTCTCAGCCATTAACGTCTCTTCAAACCTCTCAATAAAACACCACAAAACCCAACTGCAAAATTCATTAACAAGCTCAAAGTTCTCCATTTTACAGCATAACAAGAGTTGCTTAACTTCATTATCTTCATCTTGTTTTCGCATTTCATTACCAAGAACAAGAGCAAGTGCCACTTCATCGACAACGACAACTTTATCTTCCACCAAGACTGAAAATTGCTATTGGATGGTGGTTGTGGAGAGACCTCCACGTGGGGTTAATACTAAGCCTGAAATCATTGATTACTATATCAAGACTCTTAAAAGAGTTTTGGGCAAGTGGGCATTTTTTTTTTTGTTTTGGTCAATGTTGCTGTTTGTTTTCTTGGTTTTAGAGTCTGAATATTGTTTTATGCAGTGAAAAGGATGCTCAAATGTGTATATATGATGCTTCTTGTGATACCCATTTCGGGTTTTGCTGTAATGTTGATGAAGAAACTTCTCGTGAGCTTGCTCGTATGTGATTTCTTCGCTCTGTTATTACTAATTTTGGTTATCTGGTTTTAATGTCGCTAGGCAATGTTTTTTAAGTTCTTTGTTGGTGATTTTGCAATTTGTGCTACTGATTTATTATTTGAAGATAGAGTCATTAGTTATGAGGTGTGTAAGTTTATATCCAAAATATATTGGATTGGATTCTTTTTGTTTAATTGAGATTTCACAATTAGATTGAATTTTGATTTTTACACTCATTTATTTGCTGTAGGCTTGCCTGGTGTCTTGACTGTAAGGCCTGACCCAGATTATAATTCTGTGAAAAAAGATTATAGTTGTTTAGATATTCAGATGAGCAATCCATGGAGCTCTCAAATCGGAACTACTCTACTATTTCCTTTGGGGACTACTAAACACTGGCTTGTCCGAATGGACAAGCCAGGGGTTGGTGTTGTTACAAAAGCACAAATGGTTGATCGTTATGCTCAAATTCTAACCAAGGTTTTGGGAAAGTAAGTAAATATGCTTGAGCATTGACATGAGTCATTATCGTCTCCTCTTTTCTCTTCATCATGAAACCAGTGTGCATTTATGCAGTGAGAAGGATGCACAAATGTGTATATATCATGTTTCCTGGCAATCAAACTTTGGGTTCTGCTGTGAACTTGATGACGAATGTGTCCAGGAACTCGCTGGTAAGTGTGTTTTCTTTTGTCTTCAACCCACATTATTTTTATGAGGATGTTATTTGCAGCCTGAGCACTGCTGATCCCTTGTAATGCAGGTATACCTGGTGTTTTGTCTATCCAGCCAGATGAGAATTTTGGTTCAGAGAATAAGGATTATGGAGGTGTGTCCCTTTCTTTATCTTGGATAATCTGTCATTGCATATATTCTTTTCCCTGGTCCTTACTTGCTTAACTCTTCGTATCAGCTGAAAATAAGTGAAGATTTATGCATCTGATGTCATGAATCATTCAAAATTTTAATTAATTTGTTTGCAGTGTATTTCCATTTTCTGATTATTATGCCTCATTGACATTTCTCTGCAAAAGTATATGATAGTGCTGCTACTATATCTAGCTTTTTATATGCATTTTATTGCCAAAATTCATGAAAGATCATCCTGTTTAGCAGTGTATTCAGTACGATGCACTTGGTATTCTCCATGAGTAATTTGCTTTCTCAAATAGAGCATATAAGGATAATAGTTTCATGAGACTAGCTGGTCTTTCAAGGAGGGATTGCACTCTTTGTGATCTCAGCTTGTTCAGTCATATAATCAATTGCAGGAAGGTAGGCTAGGAAATGTTGGCGGTTTGAGCATTTTACTTTGTGATCAGACGAATGGGGTGTGGCTAGAGCTTTTCAAACTTCACACAATAGAAGTTTGATAAGGATATAATGTAACATGGGCAATAATTGAGTTTGTTGTAGAGCTAGGTTGTGCAACACTTATGCGGATCCAATAGAATAAGAATTAGAATATGCCGTCAATCCATTTCAAAACAACCTCCTATTCAATAGGCTTTCTAAACACTACCTTCTTACGGGAACAACCCGAGGTGATATGATAAAACCAAAATTGCATCATAATCCCTGATGTCCAAAGAAACAAGTAACCTCCAATTCCTGTTCAACCATAAAAAGTAGCATAATCTCAGAACAGACACTCGACTGACAAGGATTCTCTCATTAGCATAGCTACTATGAAACTACAGTCTAGGAGATTTATTGCAATTGGAATACACTGCTAAAGCAGAGTAGACAAGCAATTTGTGGACTCTGGGTTGATAAAGATTTGGACGTCTCAACTAAAAGTATAGACTGCACCTGTTATAACATCTGGAAGAGTTTAGGGATCTTGCCAGGTCACAGAAACCCATCTCTGATGAGTTTGAGGTTGTCTGGGATTTTTCTTGTCTTAAATAAGAAATCTGGGATTTGTCTGCTGCTGCTAGCCTTGGGTGCTAGCTTGAGCCTTATGTCTCATCATACAGTTTCGTGTGACTACCATGAACTACAGTGGATATTGTCTCTTAACATCATGCATATATCAAACAATATAAGCCCCACTCAACCCACCCTTTTAATAGACTCCCGCGCTATCATCCATCTCCTACATTGGATAAGCTTACAGTTGCTTGAAAGCTCCTTAGAAGTTGAATCTACCAATCATCTTTGTCTTTAAAACTGCTTACAGTTGACTGCTGAATTGATCTTTACTTTATTCCTGTATCATGTTAGACCTTCTGCATGCTTTTACAAGAAGATGACTTGCAAGTTTTTCCGGTGCTCTGCTATTGAGTTGATGTTTGTTAATATTTTCTTGGATGTTTCTAAAAATGAGCAGTTACTATTATAGTTGGGTATTTATCATTATTATTCTGTTTTCTATGAAAGTACTAATTGTTTGATTAATGGCATTTTTATTTTCAGGAAATAATTTACAAAATTCTATGGTCCCATCAGATTCTTCAGAAGCTAGTTCAACACAAATCAAGACTAAGAAGCTTTTTGTAACTGGTATGGCACTAGTTAATATTCTTAGTGTCAAATGCTTATTTCATCACGATTGTATAATGATATTTTGCTTGTGAAATTAGGGATGCAATGGACCCAGTAGCATTAAGTAATGCAAATCATTTCAAGAAGAAGCAAAGGAATATGTTTCATTTGATTTTATTCCTATTTCTCCAAACATTTACCTAACTGCAGTTTAATGCTTCCTTGACTTCTACCTTATATTCATAATTGATCAACTATACTATGATTTTCTCTTTTGTCAAAGCCTAATGCATTCTTCCCTCTAGTTCATTCTACCTTTTTCCTTATAATTGTTTTGGGCATAGATTATTCATTTTTCTTGTTTCTTCTCATTGGTAACAAAATTTCTTGGAAATCTTTGATTCTGTTACAAGGCCTTTCGTTTTATACATCTGAGAAAACCTTACGTGCGGCATTTGAAGGCTTTGGTGAACTTGTAGAAGGTATTTCTTTAGTTTGAAATTAAAAATTTTAAATTGCATCCATTATACCCTATTTCTGACTGAAGTTATGCTCTTGCTATCAAAACCGCCTGTCTACAGTTAAAATTATAATGGACAAGATTTCGAAAAGGTCCAAAGGTTATGCATTTATCGAGTACACCACCGAAGGGGCAGCTAGTGCTGCTCTCAAAGAGATGAATGGCAAGGTAAGTACTGTGTGAACACGAGTTTTCCATCATTTTCACCCAGATCGTTATGATTTGTGAAGATAAACTGATTAATGTTCTTAGTTAGAGAATGATTAGCTTGTCATCTTCTCCCTTTTCTGATCACTTTTTTGCAGATTATCAATGGCTGGATGATAGTTGTTGATGTTGCAAAGACTACACCGAAGTATAGCAGGGGCCGCCCCAGATAGGCAGTCTGAATAGAAGAGAGAGCTCCCACTCCCCTACCTGTGTGCGTTCCTGCTACTTTGTGATTGAAGCATGATTAGTCTATCAGTTACACAATCTTGTATAAAATCTCTATCTGGCCTTTGGTAAATCTCTTTCTAGCACTGTAAATCTCTTTCCGGCCATCGACAAGACAATAACGATGAATCGAGAATCTTTGCTAGACAAGATGTGGGTAGGACAGACCTGGGCTAATGTAGGTAGGCATCTTTGCATGCATGGCTAGAGCCTGAGGGAAAAAGAACTGCAGAAGGCATATACATTTTGAGATGATCATTAATGTAATATCAATTTGATGTAACAACTTATTGACCTTTCTACCTGTTCCAACGGCTAGATCATCTTCAGATTGAAAAAATAATTTCATTAAAAAAAATTAAGAAAATAGTTTTAGGTGAATTTATGCACGATTGCCACCATTTCAAAGAAATGAATTTTCATTGATTCATTTATTTTTGTTTGTTCTAAAAGTTAAATTGCAGTGTAACCTAGAAATATTTATTAATCAGCTAAAAGTACCAGCGAATTAATCTATTAGTTTTTTTTTAGTGGTTTTCTAGAATTGTTGCAATTTACAGATCTACGCCAATTAGTGACGTCTGTTATAATTATAAAATTAAGGGAAAAGGACACATAGATCCTTAATATTTGAATAAGGGATACAGAGACCCTTAACGTTTGAAAAAGAAACACAAAATTTCCTAAAGTTTCAAAAAAGACACTCAGACCCCTATTTGTGTGCACAAGTACCATTATACCTTTATACTATATTAAAAAATAATTATTCATTGTCCAATTTATTCTTATATTATTAATAAAATTACGAATATAACTTCATTATCTAATTTTTTCATTTAATTTTTGTCAAATTTTCTCTTCAACTAAATAAATTTAATCCATTGCTCAAGAATAAAAATAAATTAAATTGATTACTAATATAATAAAAATAACAATTCTCCATTTAAACTTATATAATCAACAAAATAAAAAAAATTAGTTACAACAATAATTACAAAATCTTAATTGTACTAAATAACATATTCAATAGATTGACATATGGAGAATTGTTATTTTTATTGTATTAATAATCAATTCAATTTATTTTTATTCTTGAGCAATAGATTAAATTTATTTAGTTTGAAGAGAAAATTTGACAAAAAAATAAATGGAAAATTTGGGTAATGAAGTTATATTCGTAATTTTATTAATAATATAGGAATAAATTAGACAATGAATAATTATTTTTTAATATGGTATAAGGGTATAATGGTACTTGCGCACAAAAATGAGATTTGAGTGTTTTTTTGAAACCTTAGGGGATTTTGTGTCTATTTTTCAAACGTTGGGGGTCTCTGTGTCCCTTATTCAAACATTGAGAGTCTCTGTGTCTTTTTCCCTAAAATTAATATCGAATCAACCCAAAATAAATCCCAATCAGGTATAAGCGCGGTAGGTTGAAGTTGATCTTTTACACGAAGGCCTGGACAGAGGTTCAAGAAAAAAGGGTTTGGTCAAGCTTGGTCCTCTATTTTTCTTAAATAATTGAATTTAAACTTATAAATTAAAAGCTTAAAAAATAATAAAAAAATTCTTAAACTCTCTTTTAATCCTTAATTAATTAAGAGTCTTTGAATTAGGCAATCCAATACTAAAAAATTACATCTATAAGATTTTATTTATTTCATTTTCTTTATTTATTAATTTAGTTAGAGATATTCAACTTTTTTAATTCATTATTGATTATAATAATTTGTTGATATTTCACTTTATAAGTTTACAACAATTTAAAATATAATTAAAAAATATAAAAAACTCTGGGCTGGATCTATCTATTTTCCCTATCATGGGCTTGGAAATGGCCTTAGAAAAGCTTGATCAGACCTATCAATTTGCCATCCCCTAAAGTCCATTTGAGCCAGTGAAAAAAATAAGAGTTTCTTTACTCTATGTTCGAAGTCTTATGATTGGATTAAGATCCTCTATTAATATGAGTTTTTTAAGATTTTGTTTTATCTGTACTTTAGTGGTAATATATAATTAAGATTTAACTACTTTTATATTTTTATTTATTAACAATTAATCATTTGAGTGAATTTAAGTTGGTCAAGAGAAGATCAAATAGTTTGAGAATCTTGATCCCTTGTGGTCAATGCAGTCGCTTTATTTTATGTATCAACAAAATATCATCTTATTTTCATCTTGTTTCTATATTTTCAGTTACTTTTTATATAATTGAATTCTTTATATATTTTTTGAAAAGAAACACGGGTAAATTTCAAATTTTAAAAACTTTATAAATTTATTGATTTTGAGAAACAGTACTGATACTGCACAAAGAGATTGTATATTCTTATAAAAAAAAGAGATTGTATATTAATGTTTGTATAATCTGTGTGGTTGTATTATTACCACCGTTTTTTTTCAAAATAAAAATAACTTATATAAATCAAAAATCATTTTTTTTAATGATTTAGTTGTTGCTTGTTTAACAATTAGGAGAGTATTAGCTACTACTTTTGGATTAACGGTAATTTTCATATAATGTAACTTAAGAATTGCCGGGTGTGAAAGTTTGTAATCAATTATAACTCTATTTTAATTCTTTCAAAACTTCCTACCGCCTATGTTTTATTCCGGAACGCCAACTTTTTAATCCATCTGCAACTACAGTTAATAAATTTCTGCAATATTAAACTTTTTAACTCTCTAAGCAAGTAATTGATGCCGTGATTCATAAAATAAAATGACCCGAAGAGGGATGCGGTGCTTATTTAGTTGAGATATAAACTTTATATCTCAACTGATGTGTTTCCTTATTTGAATTAAAAATAATAAAACTTAATTATTACATATTACTTGAACCAATTAGATAATAAGATATCATTATTTGTCAAATCAGTTTGGGTAGAAACTAAATATCTGATAGCTATTATTGTTTCCTTAAATCGGCTATTCAATTGTCATGCAATGTTACATGGATAGGCTGTATTCACACATGCAAGGATATGCCATATAATTATTTAATTAATAATAATGATAATCACCACTATAAGTAGCAACTTGTATTACGCTTGCATTTACATCTCTCAGCCAGTGCTACAAACTTGTCTCTTTTGGCAACCCTTTCCAATGGCGCAAAGAATCCTTTCCACATCTTTGCTCATCTTTTTGTGTCTCATATTGTTTACAGGTTCTAGTCCTTGTCTCTATTTTCTCCCCAGACATCGAACTAATCTTCTCTCTTATTTATATAATCATGGTTGATATATATATATTTAAATAATTGCCTTGCAGAAGCCCATGCATTGATCATCGGAGGAAAACTGCAGCTACATAGGCATGATCATCATAGTCGTCGTCGTCGTCATCATGAACACAGCTCTGATCTGAAGCTTTTTGTATTCGGAGACTCGTATGCTGATACCGGCAACTGCAGAAAAAGTGTCCCCGAACCTTATGGCACTACTTTTCCCGGTAAACCGGCCGGTCGCTTTTCTGATGGCCGTGTCTTGACTGACTATATAGGTAGGTTCTCTCTCGAACCAATGAAATTTTGCATTTAATTACTCTTATATTTTTATCTTATAACTACCATTATTGAAAGCTGGCCAGCAGTTTGTTCAGAATTAGTTCAGATTATTGAGAGTTTGCTTTTGCTTAATTATGTTAGTTTTGATTCATTTTCATTTTTATCTAATAGCATTTACGAATAGACTTATGTTTTGCTGAAAATAAAGATATTCATGAGTGGAATGAGGTCAGCAGATTGTAAACTATAAGTTGGATACAAAAATAGAGTTGAAAATGATCATGAATAGGAAATGGGAAGGAAAATGGGAAATTACATAACGAAAGGTAAAACTGAATCTTTTCTTTTTCTTAAAAATATATATAGATAAGTAAATTAAACCCATTTCCATTTGATAAGATTGATTTAAATTTATCTAATAAATAGAGTTGAATTCAATGTTGATTTGAATTGTGCGTATTATGCTGAACGAATTTTTTAAAAAAAATATTGAACCCATTTCTTGATTTAACAGTTAAGCATTTTCTTTTTCATACAGCTCCATATTTGGGCACAAAATCTCCAGTAAGTTACAAAAATTGGAGAAAATCAGGGAAGAGATCACAGCTAAAATATGGCATGAACTTTGCACATGGTGGAACAGGCGTCTTCAACACATTGGTGGATGAACCAAACATGACTACGCAAGTCAAGTTTTTTCAACGGCTACTGGAAGAAAAAGTCTTCACCAAACACGACCTTAATTCTTCCGTGGCTCTAGTATCTCTTGCAGGCAATGACTACGCCACTTATCTTGTCAAAAATAATTCAGATTTACAGGTAATATATTAATGCAAGTTGGTGAACTAATAGAGCAGTGCGTGTGCTGTTGTCTTGAGGTAGGTAATCTATTTAATTATTGCTTAAGTGGCTGGGTAAAAGTAATTTATGTGTGTCATCTAGTGAAGACTGAAGAGCTCTGGATTCTATTCAATAGGTTGATTTAGCTCAATAAACAAATAACAATTCACACGTGTAATGTCTAGGGCAAAAGTTTGAAAAAGACGTATGTGAGACTAAGTTAAGGTACTATCTCAATATATATCTCATCATTATGGTATGTTCAACCAATTAGGAAATAGGCCTACCAAACCATAGTTCTATGATGAGTTCCGTAAAATTTTTATTTTTAGTTAGTAATTTTATAACATTAAAGTGGATAATCCCACTATGGTCTCCACTTTCAGACCCACTACATTCGCTAAAATGATTTATAACTTTTAATTGGCAGGCGCAACACATATGATGCGCTCGATCTACAAAAGTGCTTCTCATAAAAAGTTTGAATCCAATTTTGCAGAACATTGATGTTGCATCATATATGTGTAGGGTTTTCCAGGGTTAACGAAAGCTATAATTGGGCAACTAGCAATGAACCTGAAGCTTATTCTTGACTTGGGAGTGCCAAAGATAGCAGTTACTTCTATGGAGCCAATGGGATGCTTGCCTCAGTTATCAGCCGTCTATTCATATAAAAATTGCAGTGAAAGCATGAACTCAGCCTCCAAGTTTCACAACCAGCTATTGCAGCAAGAAATATTTCAAAATTTCAACAATGAGAGCAAGAGGCCCGTCATTTTTACTCTCGATCTCTATAGCGCTTTCATGTCTGCATTAATGAAGAAAGAGAACCAGTCAGGTAACTAATAAGCATTAGTCGTTCATTATGTGTCTGAAAGTTTTATATTTTCCCCATATTCTTTTAACAGCTTTATAAGACTTTAGCATTTTAACTTTATCACCTTGGCATGCACCCTCTGAATTTTTAATTTTTGTTTTGTTTGTTAAGTGACTGGCCTAAAGATAAAGATTCAGTGTTGATCTAAATTTTTCACAATCCTTTTACAAATATATGATTAGTGGTAATTACTTATCACATAATTAAGAATATGTAGGTAATTACTTTTCAATCATACGTTACTATCAATGCACGCATGGAAAATATTACATATACAAAGATAAAGTACAAAAAAATTCAACATTGGATCCAAATTTCAAATGTACATGCCTTTCTTGTAATGCATATGCATATCCATATGGGTTATTCATATAATCCACATTTTTTTTAACCTAACGCAGGAAATGTGGAGTTAAAGACCTCATTGCAGCCATGTTGTGCGGGTGTCAGCAAAGATTATGTATGTGGGAATGTAGATAAGAGTGGCAAGAAGAGATACATTGTTTGCGAAAACCCTAAGTTGTCATTCTTTTGGGACAACATACACCCTTCCCAGAATGGCTGGCATGCCGTTTTTTCTGAACTTCAATCTGCCCTACTAATCATCCGCGAATAGGGTTTTGAGTTAACAAAATATTTTTCTGAACATATTATGGGTTGTTTATGCTGTGTGGCTGTATGTTGATTAAGTATATACTTTTTGAATTAATAAAAGATTTTAGATTTCTTGATTTTTTTTAAAGTTTTTAATTCGAAAATGTTCCAGGGATATAAAACAAACCTTTTTGAACTTCGAATTATCAAATACCAGTATTCGCCTGAAATTATTTTATCAATTGAAGAGGATATTGTTTTATCAGTTGAACTGATTAACCTATACTAATTAAAAAATTCACATTAGAACCAGTATAAAATAAAATAAAATTGAAAACATTATTAAAAATAAAATATATTTGTAAACGTAATATATATACATGTGTCCCATAGAAGAGTACAATATGTAACAGATAATTTGGATAGAAAGAAATGTAATTCTTAGTTCTTTTTTTAATTTTTTTTTAATCTTAAATCAACTATGAAATATGTTAAGATGGAGCTGTAGACATAGATGTATCAGAATTTGTAAATATATTAAGATTCATGCCTCTTTTTTTACACCCTTGTAATAAAATTGCAAAACACGAGCAACTGTTTTCTACCGGAAATAAAAAAAAAAAAACTAAAAACTCTTCTCATCATTCTTGTGCATTTCATCAAAGAATGTGATTTAAATAATTATAGCTACAAAGTATTTTGCTAAAGTTGCCACCCACTTCACCCACTCTGCCAAGCTCCAAATTAAACGTATATACGCCGTAAAAGACCGAAATAATTAAGCTTTATGATCTATCTTTAGTATATTATTTTTTAAATTCTTATCGTTTGAGGTCAAGGATTCGAGTTTTTCCACATGTAAGGCAAATATTTATGTATTTTTTGCATTGTAGATTTTTGAATGGCTTCTAACTTCAATATATCGAGATAGGTACTTAGGGGTGGGCATGGATTGGTTTGAGTTGGATTTTAAGTCAACTCAAACTAAACCATAAAAGTTTGAATCCAACCAAAACCAACCCAAATATTTTTAACCCAACTCAACTTAATCATTTCGGTTTGGTTTGAAATTTATTACCAAAATAATTTTTATTTTAATAAAATTTAATTATATCAAAATTATAATAATTATTAATTATTAAATTGATATTAAAATATAAAAAATATAGTGGATAAAAATTATAAATTTTATAATAACTTAATCCTTAAATTAAAGAATACTAGAAAATCAAAATAAAGTTTAATCACAAAAATTATTATTTCTCAATAAATAAGAACGTACACTTTAATAATAAACTTTTACAAACATGACATTAACAATCTACTAATAAATTTTGTCACTTGTTGTTTATTTAATTATGCAATATTTATTTTTATTTATCGTTTTGGTAGTTTTACGTTATGTTGTCTACTTATATGCTTAATTTTAGAGAGATTGCCTCTTTCCTCCCTACTGTAATCAACATATATTATTTTTCCCCTTTCTGTTTTTATAATGGCCAAAAATCCCTCTAATAATATAAGTTTACAATATTATCCTTATTTTCAACTACTCTTTTATTTATATTTATTATAAATTAAATAAATCACATGAATAGAAACTAAATAAAAAATAAAACGTTAAAATTAAGAAATACATGTTTTGATATGAACAAAAAAATTAATAATAAATTTTTTTATACTTATTTATTTTGTGAAAATTTTCTTGCAATAAATATATAAGAAAATTATTAGTAAAATGATAAAAAATTATTATAAGAAAACTTGAATGACAAATAAAAAATTATTTTAAGATAAATAATAAAATATTTTACCTATTTGTGTTCATTTATTTTGTTTTCACTTATTTCATTTGAAAAATTTGAGTGTTGAGGTTTTGTTCATAACTCATGGGTAAACCATACCCAACCCATAATAAAATGGTTTTCCATATAAAATCTACATCTAACCCTTTTTCATGATTTAACCAACTCAAATCATTTAATTTGGTTTGAGTTTGGGTAAACCCATGGGTTGTGGGTTTATGCCCACCCCTATAGATACTAACAGATGTCTAGTTTAGCTTAAGATGCCAAAAGATATATCAGGTTTTATTTTCCTATTATTTGTATTTTAGTATCTCATGTCTTATGTACATTGAAACTAAAAAAAAAATGAGAAAACGACAAATTTTCTTCATATTTCATAAAGTATATCTGGATGCTATTGAAAATTAACTGAATTAAATTTATATATATATATATATATATATATATATATACACGCGCGCGCGCACATACACACATGTGTGGATATTTGTTATATAAACAAATAGAACAATATGAGTTTTATACAAGAGTATGCTCTGGCGGCACCAGTGGTTCTTCCTGGTGATATAATATAGAGATAAACACAACGTTTAGATCTGTTATCTCTCTCTTTTTATTTATTTTTCATTTTTCTTGTTTTTCCCCCAAAAATAGTGTAACAAAAACAACAGAAGCAGTGAGATAACCAATGAAACCAGACACTGGAAATATCAAATTAATCACAGAAAAGAAACCAAATAGAGATGAAACGGGAAAAAAAAATGAAGCCCGAGGCCTGCACAAAACAATGTCCTTAAAACAGAAGTGAAGGTGCCATTTTATACTCAAGGGAGGATGTAACAGTTGCATTTGAATTGAATTTCCGAATTCAATTTCTGTCATTACTTTTCTTGTAACAGCCAATGAATTTAAACATTTCAATTCAATTGAATTTAAACAATTCAATTCAATTGAATTTAAACAATTCAATTCAAAAATTGAATTCAAAATGTTTTTCCTGTAACAACCAGTGAAATTCAATTCAATTCAATTTTTCAATTCAAAATTGAATTACATAACAGCAAAAATTAATTGTAAAAAAATTCGAAAGGAATTAAAAAATTGAATTCAAAATGTTTTTCCTGTAACAGCCAGTGAAATTCAATTCAATTGAATTAAACAATTCAATTCAAAATTAAATTACATAACAGCAAAAATTAATTGTAAAAAAATTCGAAAGGAAATAAAAAACGTGCCAATCTTGCATGGATGATTTTGGGCCGACATTCGTGTACGTGGGACGTGCGGGCAAACACGGATTCAACCAAACCGGTCTTGAATTTGAACCCTCCTCTGGATGGGTGTGAAAGACCTTTATTCTTATAATTCTTAATTATGTATAGTTAAGTGTTTATATATAAACACTAATCCCTAGGCTTCTTTTTCCCATGTGGGATAAGCCTCTTTCCTTTCAAATTTCCAACTCCAAAGGCAATCTTTGAGAGACAATTTCTCATTCACCCAAATACCATTTTGAGAAAATAAGATTATAGTTTTAATGTATGAACGGAGTATAATTCAAACCTCAAAATATTTTTCACTTTCGTTAAGTGAAACCCACTCAAAATGTGCCCTCAAAATAGCATGTTATGCTATTTTTTCAACAAATAGTTCACTAAAATGTACAAATATACAAATTTACTGATAGAAGCATGTCTAGTCCAGTCCAATGTCTGCCGGACAAGACGGGATGCATTCTCTTATATGATCAAAGTCTATTAGTGGGTTTCATTTTGCTTTGGGGGCAAAATGAGTTACGGTTACGGGTGGAGAAGAAATTGTGTGCTTTGGGGGAGGCTATATTTTCTTGTGGAGGCAAGGACGTTGATGATGGCTGCAGGGGTATCTCACGCAGTTTATTCTGACGACGTGGATATAGCTGATGTTGAGGCCTTTTCCTTTGAGCGGCCGATTTGCTAAGGAGATTGGTTTATTTCCTTCGATTGTAGAGTTATATTTTTTGCGTGTTGTACAATATATTATGGGACAACAAAGTACTCATACAGAGCTGTTGTGGATCATTTCTGAAGTTCATCACTTGTTAATACTAAAGCAAGATTTTCGGATATCTCATATTTTTTAGGGGATGCAATAACGTAGCAAATACTTTAGCTCATTTTTGCATTTTGCTGCTCTGAAACCTCTATTTCGACGAAATTCCTAGTCATCTGACTAAATATCTTTGACGTTGTATCTTGTTATTTTTTTTTCAGAAATATACCAAAAGTATTTTATTCACAAAATCGTCTGTAAGAACCTGTCTTGATGTACTGTCACTATACTTGGTCCAAATTGAAATATGATCCAAAGAAAAAGAAAAATTACTGACCTCAAACATGATGTGCCCATCACTAAGTATGTATTCAACCAACTGTTAATATTTATTTATTTCTTGTCATATCTCTTATAATTTTTTTTTTCCCACAAAGTATTCATATAGGTAATGTGAAAAGAGAAGCTAAGGTCTAGCTCAAGTGCCAAAAATCGGCCTTCTCGAATCTTGAGCTCGACCTTTAATGAGTGCATGTGTGAATTATTAGTAATAATAATATATAGATTAAGGATTTTATGTATATTGTAATGTATAATAGATATTATACTGCATTGAAGTTAAAATATATATTTAAATAATTGCATAATTTTTTTTATACATGTTTTAAATTAAAATTAAATTAAAAATATTTAGAAAAAATATTGCGGGTTTGACCGATATCCATGCGGGTATCCATCGGATTTAAGGTCACTACCAAATCCATCCGCATTCATGTGCGGGTTTTAATTTATAATATTAAACCCATCCGCAACAGGTAAAATTATCCGCAGCGGACGGGTTTTAGCAGGCGAGTTTGAGTGGATTTGCAGGTTTGCGGGTACAATTGCCATCCCTACAAGGGAGACAGGCGTGGGAGAGAGGTCGACAATGAGCTGCAAATTGAAATTTAGGGATTTACTTTTTGCTTTTTATATTTTCAGTTTAATATATTATAAATAAATCAAACCGAACCGATCGGTTTTTCGGTTTGGTTCGGTTTAAAACCAAATCAAACAAAAACCAATCAGTTCGTTAGTTTAAGAATCATTCGGTTTTTTCTCATAGCACTGTACCAAACTGAACCGAAAAAATTTTTTTCGATTCAGCAAAAACTGAACCATTTGCCCACCCTTAATAATAACTCTTTTTTTTTCTTCTTTTAATTTATAAATAATCATTTTTATTTATTTTTAGCTAGTATTTTTAGCTAGTACAATATTACTTAAGTATTTATATCTTTTTATTTATACAAATATTTTACACAGTTGATCAAAATCTAAAAGTGTACTTTCATTACATTATTGATACTATAGAAAAAATAACAGCATCAAAGACCTATAAAGCAAAAGGAGAGGAAACAAGTTAGTCTCTCATGTTATGCTTAAGTGGATAGCTATCGTTGCCTTAGGCCATGATGGCTGACGGCAGGGCTTAGCTTGTAGCTTGTGCCAAGCTATGTGTCACGGGACGAGAGGTTACGAACCCGTGCGGCACTCCCGCATCCCATACTACGAGAGTAAGCCTAGTGGAAATGGCACAATATCGACTGGTTTCGCCCTGCCTTGGGCTCATCAGGAGAACGGCTCCAGTTCCCAACCAGTGTGTGTAGGGCTTCGCCTAGACCCCTCTTCAAGGTTAAGTCCTCGACTAGCGACAAACTCCCCAAACTCAACCGGGTCGGTCTGCCTGAACTCCAAAGAGTCTAGGGCCATTGTATTCCCCACACGCACGCCCCTGAAGCACGTCTCCAACAATCAGCACAACCATCGTCGATACTAGCGTACGAGCGCATATCTTGGGTGTCACGATTGCGGTCCGTGACATTCTCCCACCGCCATGACCATGCACGTCCTCGTGCATGAAGAGTACGCCTCGCAAATGTGCACTTCCGCGCGAAAACGTGAAGATCGGCTTGCCAATCTCACCCATGAACTCCCTGCCTACTCGTCCTCAATCCGGGGAGAGGACCCGCGTGCAGACACTGTCCTACTTAGTGCGAACGCTTGGGGGTGTGAGAACCCGCCTGTTCGTCCCGCTTGTCGACCCTTGCGGACAAAAGGGTTGGGACCTGCTTGGTGCGGCATTGGAGCGCTTGGCGAGCTCGCAACGAGGGCTTCGAGAGATGACAAGCGCGGCTCTGATACCATCTGTCACGGGACGAGAGGTTACGAACCCGTGCGGCACTCCCGCATCCCATACTACGAGAGTAAGCCTAGTGGAAGTGGCACAATATCGACTGGTTTCGCCTTGCCTTGGGCTCATCAGGAGAACGGCTCCAGTTCCCAACCAGTGTGTGTAGGGCTTCGCCTAGACCCCTCTTCAAGGTTAAGTCCTCGACTAGCGACAAACTCCCCAAACTCAACCGGGTCGGTCTGCCTGAACTCCAAAGAGTCTAGGGCCATTGTATTCCCCACAAGCACGCCCCTGAAGCACGTCTCCAACAATCAGCACAACCATCGTCGATACTAGCGTACGAGCGCATATCTTGGGTGTCACGATTGCGGTCCGTGACATATGGCAGCAATATGGGCGTGCTTGTGGGCAAGCATGAAAGCAAGTTAAGACTGGTGCTTGGGCTAGGGCGTGATAGCAAGTACACCCTATAGGACAAGTTCAAGAAGTGCAAGACAATGCGCACATGGGCATGTGTGGGCAATGCACACCGCATCTTGCAAGCGCGTGGGTGCGCGGGAGCATGAGCTCGTGAGCACGGGGTGAGTAGGGCACATGCGTGGGATTCACGAGGACTGCGGCCGCAAGATGCACGAGGCGCGCGCTGGCTACGTTGGGTAGTAAGTGAGATGACGCAAGACTAAGTCATGGGCTATAAAATGGGTCCTAAAAACAAGCATGAGTGGGTAGTTGTTGGTGCAACTAATGGGAGAACATGGGCTTGGATTAAATGCCTAGAAAAGTGGCGAGAAGGAACGTGGGCATTGGCAGTTACTCATTAAAGCAAGTGGGCAGCGGCGGCTACGCTTCGCAACTTCCTTGCCTCTAGTTTAATGGGTAGTAGTTACACCATCCAAGGGAAGTAGAGATGTGCTTCCTTAAATCTTGCTCAGTGTGCCTAGTCTTGGAAGGAGATGGCACGAGAGCAGCGCGCCACCTCACGTTAGTAAATTTGGGTGTCATTTGTAACTTGTATATGTAGTGAGGGTGAGTGTGTGTTTTGGGGTCCAGATTTTGGTAGAGAGTGAGATCCTTCAAGCACACATAGCCTCTCGCTAGGCTGTTTACTTTTCTTATTTGGAGACTGGGAGAGTTGGAGGTCGGTGTCTCCATTAAAAAAACAATCTTGTGTGTTTTTGTTTCTCCTTCATTGAAGCAAAAAATCCTAAGATGCTTATTAGGAGAATAGGAGAGTTGGAGGTCGGTGCCTCCATAAAAAAAACAATCTTGTGTATTTTTGTTTCTCCTTCATCGAAGCAAAAAATTCTAAAATGCTTATTAACACGTAGCCTCCGTTGGCGTTGAGTGGTTGGTCGAACGAGGTTTGACGCTGTCACAGGCTTGCCGCATCATAGAGAAAAGCCGCGTGACAATACCCAGATATTATTATTAAGTGTGTTAACGCTTGCAATGAGTGTCCAGCCCATCTCATTCCAAATCTGATGGCCCAATTGCAGCCCGAACTAGTTAGCATGGTTAACATACTGGTTGGCCTTGCAAAATTGGTCCATCTTCATTACTGTTTGCCAGTGGCGAAGCCATGAATTTATTTTAATCTGAACTAAATAAAAACTAATTAAATTTTGTTGGGAGTTTATATGAATATTATTAACTTTATTGAGATTATAAAAATTACATTAAAAATAAATATGAATTTTAGTTATTTTGTTATGATTTATAATTTTTTTTTCTAAAGATGAATGGGCCTCAAATAAATATTCAAAGGCCTAGCCCAAGCAAGCTCAAATTTACCCTCTCTTAGTTTTGCTTCTAGTTTTTGCCATATATTAAAAAAATGTTGATATACACACATGCTAAATAATGAATAAAAGAATGATTCTAAAGTAACAACTTCTCCACATGGAAAGCAAAACAAGTTATAGTTCTCATACTTATACGCTCTAATTAATTTATAGAATTAACTTTTAAATATATTGTTTCCATTAATTTATAGAATTAATTTTTTAGGGGAACCAATTTATAGAATTTATTGTGTTTATGCTAAGTGAACGATAGCATAAATTGTCACTTAAAGACCTTTGTAAGACAAAATTATATAGATTAGAAAATATTAATTATTAAATTTTCACAATTTTAATTATTGTCATTTTAAGTATAACTTACTTTTTAATCAGATCAGGTCTGAATCTTTATTCTTTTGAATAAGTAAAAAATTCTATAACATATTCCCTCTATCTTTAACTTTGTCTTTATTTCTTGAAAATATGCGGATACATAAGTAATTATTCTTATTATTATCAGGAGAAGGGCCTTTCATAGAGAGTGAGGAAAGCTCAACTAAGCAGTGACCTCCCGAACGTGCGATGCGTAGACGCCATGGGACTACCACTTGAGCCGGACGGCCTGCACCTCACTACGCTTGCACAGGTTCGACTGGGAGAGATAATGGCTGATGCATTCCTTCAGTCCATACCCAGCTCCATTAAAACTACCTCTCACAGTCACAGTCATTCTCCACCAAAATTTCCACACTTCATTTCTTACTTTTTGATACTTCCCTCGCTGACACATCTCTTTTGGATGATTTTAACCTTCAGATATTAATCATTTTTTTATAATTATTCTCCCGCCATGAATTTCATTACGTACTTTTGCCTTCTTGAATAGCATACAACTCAGATTCTAACTGTGAAATTTGAAATGGAAGCATTAACTCCCTAGTGAAGGTAGATGTGTTACGCTTTAACCAAATATTTAGAACTTGTATCTGTTTAGCTTATTATTATCATCTTTGTCCACCTAGTTCTAATTAATTTCTTCTGCTATTGCGTTTTATCTTTCTTCCCTTCCGTGGAGAAGCTTGTTTTCAACTGATTTTGGGATGAGTGAATCCAAAACCAATCTAAGACAATGAATTTATTATTTTGGGGAAGATGGAGTACCTCGTTGGTTTACTGCGTGGGACGTGGGGTATCCTAGGTCTGTTGAGATGAGAAGGAGGGAGTGAGAGACGGCGATGGTGGAAGGTCAGCGAAACACAAGATATTCTTTGAAGTGGGTTTCGTTCCTGCAAAACAGTGAAAGGAGGGTTAGAGGTGAAGCCGGGGGGGGCTACCCCTGGCGTTCACACTCCGACGCTCAAGTTAGCAAACTCGACCTTTTTAGGTGAAGAGAGCTAGCAAGCTCTCTGTAAATTAGGGTTTAAAGATGGAGAGAACCTGGTTTTTGGAGTGGGAGTGTGAATGGTGAAAATTGGAGGAAGGAGAAAAACTTGTGTGGAGAAGCTTGTGGAGAGTAAACCCTAGGTGTCTTTATATATGGTGTACCTCTCTACCACGTGGCGTACCCTCTTTGGCTCACGTCCCTTTTCTGTTTTCATGATTTATGGGCCGTTATATGCATGCCCGCGGTGTATCTCGTCATTTGGAGACGTGGCGCGCACTAGTGAGTGGTCCTTGGGTATCCTTGCAGCAGTTGTCGGGTAGGCGGTTGGGGACCACTGTCCTTGGAGTAATATTCTGCACTGTGGCAGGCGGCTGTCCCCCCTTTTGCGTATCATTTTTTATTCCGTTTTCTGACAAAATCAAAGGAAATCTTTTAGGAGGCGGAGACGTTGCGCATGGCGGATATTTTGGAGGATTCTCTTACACCGTTTCGGAGGATACCCCAAGATACAGGGGGTACCCCTCATGGATCGGGGTACCACTTTCTATTTAGGGTACCCCTTTGTACTTAGGGTACCCCTTTCCATACGAAGTACCTTATTTTACGGGGGGTATCCCAATTCACGTGGAGTACCTCAATCCATTCTGGATTCGCTCCTTTAACTGACACGTGGCACTTCACTGTTCATCCTATTTTTCCCTTAAACAACAGCACCCCAGTTTCTTTTTGGCAAGAAGTATTAGAGGCAAAAGAAACTCATTGTGTGAGTGACACGTGCTGATGTGACTGGTCCGAGGTTGACTTGCTTAACTTCTTCTCTTGACTATGCTGGGTGTCTTGAAAATTCTCTATGTCTCTTTGTTTTTGTTATTTTCTGAAATGAGGTACCCCTCACATATTTTGGATTGGGGTACCCCTTTAAATGTTCGTTAGGCGCTTCTTTGTTGAAATAGGGTACCCCCGGTGCCTGACTCAGATCGGCGAATCTGGTGCCTGCCCTTCTCAGTAATTATGGCGAATCTCCTCTCGAATTGGTGACTAAAACTTCGGCGCAGATTGCTTACCCCTTAATTGGCTCAAGTAAGAGGACGGAGGTATGAGTGTTAGTATACCTAAGCGAACCTCATGACGCTAGGGTATGCCGGTTTTTTCACTCGCGGGTCTTCTTTGACCCTTCCCTCTCTTCACAATTTTTCATATAGTTTACCCCCACTCTGCCGAGTGAGAGGACGGAGGTATGAGTGTTAGTATACCTAAGCGAACCTCATGACGCTAGGGTATATCGGTTTTTTCACTCGCGGGTCTTCTTTGACCCTTCCCTCGCTTCACAATTTCTCAGATTGGCGAATGGCGAAGATTACATATATTCGGATGTTGGTGTATTTCAATGGCGATAAACGAACACAGCTCGCATGCTAAAGATCAAAATGGCGACAATTGGAGAAAGAACCCTCATATTGGTGAATGACGAAAATTACATATATCCGGATGCTAGTATATCTCAATGGCGATAAACGAAAATAATCCGCGTGCTACAACCGAAATGGCGAAACCAGAGAAAGAACCCTCATATTGGCGAATGGCAAAAATTACATATATTCGGATGCTAGTGTATCTCAATGGCGATAAACGAATATAATCTGCCTGCTACGATCGAAATGGCGAAATCGGAGAAAGAACCCACTTCATATTTGTTGTAGATAGAAATTGTATTTATAAATGATAAAAACGTAGATCAATATGTGACTTAGCTTTGTTACTCTGAGGAGAATGGAAAACCACAAGGTCTCCTGCCCCTTTTCATTTGAAAATTAAAGAAATTCAAAAGTTACAACAGACCAACATAGGGCATTTGGGCTACCCCATTAGGCCTATCACCAAGAATACTGAAGAAAGTATAAAGGAAAACAAAAGACTGAAGGTTTAGATACTGCCCTTTAGTAGTATTTTCGAAGCATCGCGGCTTTCCAGGGGTGCCTCACAATTGTGCTATCCATGTGGAGCAGCCTATATGCACCTGTCCCAACGGGCTTGTCGACGCAGTAAAGTCCTTCCCAATTAGCTCCAAAAGCGCCTTCGCAGGATACCCCCGTGTTTTGAGTTACCCTTCTCAGGACTAGGTCTCCTCTCTTGAAGGACCGAGGGCGTACCTTCTTTTCATATGGACCCGCGGTGCGATGTTGATATATGGCGGTCCTCAATTCTGCTTGAGTCCTTTTCTCAGCTATCAAATCAAGGTTCGAGGCTACCAAGGAGGTGTTCTCGACCTCATCGAAGTACTCGACCCTGTGAGAGGGTATCCCAATTTCTGCTGGAATCACTACATCTACCCCGAATGCAAGAGAAAATGGGGTCTCCCTGGTGGAGGTGTTCTGAGTAGTTCGGTATACCCATAGAAACCCAGGTAGCTCATCTACCCATGCTCCCTTTCTCTCTTCTAACTTCTTTTTCAATATACCTTTGATAATCTTGTTAACGGTTTCGACTTGCCCATTAGATTTGGGATGGCAGGTGTTTCGGGTACCCTAGAGTAAGGTGATCTCTAGATACCCTCTTACATAATAAAAAAAAATACTTTTACTAGTAGTATGACTTTTCTTTATTGGATCGGTGGTCCAAATCGGGATTGAAACAGAGTCTCCAATCGAGGTACCTCGTTTTTCATCTTTGGATGTTCGAGGATTTAAAGGTGCCTCCAAATTCACATTTGGGCTTAATTTGTTCCTTGTGGGGTACCCTCACATAACGTTAGAGTAACTAGTTATGGGGTACCCTACCACCGAGGCCTCGGTGGTGGCTCTTGCTACTCTGGTGGTGGCGGTCTTGGAGGTTGGGGTACCCGTGAGATACCCTAAGTGTTAAATACTCGTCCTCGCGGGGCCACCCTTAGAGGGCTCCGTATTCGGGGTACCCTTGTAGGAAGGTGATGAGTTTCTCCCACTGTGCCTCCGAAAGGCTGGAACCCACTTTCACGGTCTTTGCTGGGTCGGCGGTACAAATTGGAACTGAGATAGGGTCTTCAGCTGGGGTACCCCACTTTCCATCTTCCGATACCCGTAGATCCAATGGCGCCTCTACTTCACACCAGAGCTCAGTCAGCTCCCCTTGGGGTACCATCAAACTATTACCCGTAACTGACTCCACCACCATTGGCAAAGACTCCAACTGCTTTCGTGGGGGGGAGGGGATAACCTAAGTAGATTTCCTGAGGGTAGCTTTACGCTGTCTAGCAAGTGTTCTCCTAGAGGGGGAAGGTGTGGGTTGGCCGCCATTGGGGTACCCCTTCGTTACCAAATCAGAAGCTATGTGGTAGGTGACTCTGGATCCCATGGAATAACACCCACGGGCAGATTGCTAGTCCCCCTTGATGGTGATAACTTCTTGGGAGGCCGGGACTTTCATGGCGAGATAATGCATGGATACCACCGCCTTAGTTGCTACTAAAAACGGCCTACCCAATATAATATTGTACGCACCCGGGTGATCTACAATCAAAAAGTCAATCATATGAACAATACGGTGGGGTACCTTACCGAGTGTAACCGGCAGTGTAATGATGCCCTTTGGTATGACCATATTGCTGGCGAACCCAATGAGAGGCGTAGCATAGGGGGTAATCTTTGGCGACTCAATTAACAATTGATCCAAAGCGCTTTTGAAGATGATGTCGACGGAGCTATCGGTGTCTACAAGAGTTCTTGCCACCTTTCCAGTGGCAACATTCAAAGTGATTACGAAAGCATCATCGTGAGGGTACGAGATACCCTCCGCATCTTTCTCCGTAAAGAGGATCGGTGGTGGATGGTGGGGTATCCTTGGTGTACCCCATTCACTAAGGTTGACTTTTCTACCCATGTTGGTGGTTACCGACAACGATCTACCATATCCTTTGATAGCCTTCCGAGATTGGCCAGCCAAAGTAGGTCCACCCATTATTATCCGCACATACACACCTTTTTTGTGCCCAGGGGGTACCTCTCGTTCAGGACTGCCCTCAGCTATCCACTTGCCCTTATTATGCTTTTCAGTTTTTCGAGCCTCTCTCATGTCAGCGACAAACTCTTTGAGGTACCCACTGAGAATCAAAGATTCGATCTCCTCCCTCAAAGTGAAACATTCGGCGGTGTTGTGGCCAAAGTCCTCATGGAACTCGCAATACTTCAAACTGCGCCTCATGTTGGGGTACTTCCTCATCGGCTTTGGAGGATGGAGGAGGCCACTGTCCCGAATGTAGTAGAAGATCTGGTCCGGAGATCAATTCAATGGGTGGAGAGACTCATGCTGTGGTTTCGAGGGTGGTTCCCGATGATCAGGTAGTGGCGGTCTTGGATGATGGGGTACCGCCGCGGTAAGATGAGGGTTATGCCCTCGTCCGCGTGGGATAACTCGTGGCGGGCTCCGCTGCCGGGGTACCCGCGGTACCGGGGCCTCCACCCTTCTGGGCTTTTCTTTGTCCCTTGTGGTGTCAGCCTTCTCTTCTTGGCGCTTCAACTGACATCTCTCGTCTATCTCCACTTGCTGCAACGCCCGAGAATGGGCTTCCCTATACGAAAGTGGACGCTTCTTTTGAAAGGAGCGCCACAATTTTCCCAACCGCAAATTCTTCTCGAAATGGGTCAGTGTATGTTGATCTCCGAATGCCCCGGTTCGTAGCACCTCTTGGTGGAAACGAGTCACGTAATCCGCCAAAGGTTCGACTTCCCCTTGCTTGATAAAAGCAAGCTTGGAGGCTACCCTGTCTTGAGAAGAAGCATAGGAAAATTCTTTAGTAAATTCAGACAACAATTGATTTAAAGAAGATATGCTACCCGCTTTCAAGGAACGAAACCAAGACTTCGCGGGGCCTGTGAGTGTGTGAGTAAACATCCTACACATGGCGCTCTCGCCTACACCCTTGATAAGCATCTGGTCGCGGTACAACTCCGCATGCTCCGAGGGGTCAGTGGTACCCGAGTATTGGGGTACCTGTGGCATGGTGAACCCCTCGGGGAGGGCTGCCTTCCGAATCGTCATAGTGAACGGTGATTGGTAGGTCAGCGGTGCTGGTGCAGCCGTGAGGTTTTGCCTCTCGGAGAGGAGCTTCACTTGGGCTCCCAAGTTCTCCATTTTTTCCACAATGTCAAGGGGTACCCCTGGTGTACCCGAAGAGGTCGCTGTCACTTGGGAGGCTCTTTTGGCATTTAGTTTCTCATGGAGGTCCTCATGGGTACGCTTTATACGCCTCGTACCCTGGCTGCTACGGGAGTTACAAGAAGCGGTGGAACGCTCGTCGCGGGTACCCAAGGCTCGAAACTTGGAGCGAGTACCCGAAGGCCCAGGCTTTGGCTTGCTGGACTCGGGTACCCTTTTTTTCACCACAACTTGGTTGTCCGCTTGAGGTAACAGAGCTTCTGGTGACACCGGAGGAAATGAACTTTCCGGTGCTCGAGATCCAACGGCCCTGAGTATGGCGTAGGCGAGATCTTCAAAGCGCTGGTGCGCGATCGGCTCTTCCTCTTGGCGAACCTCGGTGGATTGCTTGACGCCCTTGCCTTTGTTTATACGAGCTACCCTTCTTGCAGGGTCATTGTCGTCACTACCATTGTCCTCCCTCGTCCTTGTGGGAACCCCCATTAAACCTTCGGGAGGTACGTCAGGTGCCATGTGTTAATGCACCCACAACAACCAGCTAGGTAACCACAATATAGGCTTTTAGTGCGTATCCCCACAGACGGCGCCAATTGTTTTCAACTGATTTTGGAATGAGTGAATCCAAAACCAATCTTAGACAATAAATTTATTATTTTGGGGAAGACGGGGCACCTCGCTGGTTTGCTGCGTGGGACGTGGGATATCCTAGGTCTGTTGAGATGAGAAGGAGGGAGTGAGAGACGGCGATGGTGGAAGGTCAGCGACACACAAGATATTCTTTGAAGTGGGTTTCGTTCCTGCAAAACAGTGAAAGGAGGGTTAGAGGTGAAGCCGGGGGGGTACCCCTGGCGTTCACACTCCGACGCTCAAGTTAGCAAACTCGACCTTTTTAGGTGAAGAGAGCTAGCAAGCTCTCTGTAAATTAGGGTTTAAAGATGAAGAGAACCTGGTTTTTGGAGTGGGAGTGTGAATGGCGAAAATTGGAGGAAGGAGAAAAACTTGTGTGGAGAAGCTTGTGGAGAGTAAACCCTAGGTGTCTTTATATATGGTGTACCTCCATGCCACGTGGTGTACCCTCTTTGGTTCACGTCCCTTTTCTGTTTTCATGATTTATGGGCCGTTATATACATGCCCGCGGTGTATCTCGTCATTTGGAGACGTGGCGCGCACTGGTGAGTGGTCCTGGGGTATCCTTGCAGTAGTTGTCGGGTAGGCGGTTGGGGACCACTGTCCTTGGAGTAATATTCTGCACTGTGGCAGGCGGCTGTCCCCCCTTTTGCGTATCATTTTTTATTCCGTTTTCTGACAAAATCAAAGGAAATCTTTTAGGAGGCGGAGACGTTGCGCATGGCGGATATTTTGGAGGATTCTCTTACACCGTTTCGGAGGATACCCCAAGATACAGGGGGTACCCCTCACGGATCGGGGTACCCCTTTCTCTTTAGGGTACCCCTTTGTACTTAGGGTACCCCTTTCCATACGGAGTACCTTATTTTACGGGGGGTATCCCAATTCACGTGGAGTACCTCAATCTATTCTGGATTCGCTCTTTTAACTGACACGTGGCACTTTACTGTTCATCCTATTTTTCCCTCAAACAAAGCTAATTAATTTCATCTTCTTTTTATTTGTTCTCTTCTGTTCAGTGCCGTTTCCACATTTGCTGGCGGCTCATCCGTGAAGCTTTTTGTATTTGGAGACTCCCACGTGAATCCTGGAAATTGGCCAAAAGATTTTTCTCCATGGCAACAACCTTATGGGATCACTTTTCCTAGAGAACCAGCTGGCTGTTTCTCAAGTGATCTCGTCTTGACGGATTACAGTGGACATCCATAATTCTCGAATTTTCCCCAATTAATTTCTCCAATTAAAAGCTTTATTTTTTTCATTTTCATTTGTTTATATATTCAGCTTCATTTCTGAAGATACAATCTCCTGTGCCTTGTGAATTGAAAAAAAAAAAATGCAACCTCGTCTGAACTTCAGTATCGCATGAACTTTGCATATGGAGGAACCAGCGCGTCGAAGAAATTGGATATATATATATTGGTTACTTGCTTGAATAAGTTGTGTTAAGGAACAAACAGATCAGAAAAATAAAAGAGAACAGAGCACGTATGGCAGAGGAAATGAGAAAGATTTTCCATTTTATTTGTTGGCTAACTAAGTCTTCTATTGAGACATATATATGCTAGCTTCAATTCTTAAGATTTATCCAAATCGATTAAGCTAAACGATACAAGTACAAGCATTTGTATTTAATTTAATCGAGCTTTCTTCCTAAGATCTAATAGTTTCTGACGCAAAA
Organism: Citrus glauca; assembly: GCA_029633175.1. Taxonomy (NCBI): domain Eukaryota; kingdom Viridiplantae; phylum Streptophyta; class Magnoliopsida; order Sapindales; family Rutaceae; genus Citrus; species Citrus glauca. Next base: position 8,681,505 of record JAQOOD010000004.1, on the reverse strand, counting down.
AGTCATTAAATTTTAATTGCTTCACAAATTAGAGGAATCAAACAACTACGGATTTGATATCTAACCTAACAGTAGATCACAACAATAGTAAACTAGTAAGCCTTTTAGGAATTAAATGAGACAATCATGAAAATAGTTACAAAAGAGCATAAGACAATCAAAGCATCAATTAAATAATTAAAAAAATAGATCTCTTTTTTTAATTCCGAGGCTTCCATTTCCTTCGACCAATTATAAAAGTTTAGCCATAGAGCACTATACCAAAAATTCAAAGAAGAAGTTCGAGAAGAAAAGAGAGAGATGTCTCTAGGTTGGATGATTTCTTTCCTCTTTATATGTGTTAATTCACTTCTTAGAAGTCTACAAAATCCCTAAAATAAAAATATTGTAAATATATCCTAAAATAACAATATTTAAATTTAACTAATCAATTAAAATAAAATATTTTCTTAACATAATAGTAAAGTGGTGATTTCAGCTGGACTTCTAGTGCATCAGATCTGGAAACTTCTAAAATATACTGCATCAAATCCGCTATTAGACTTTTAGGCTAAAGAACGTTCCAAATGTCAACAGTGCAGTTGCACCAAATTTAAGCCCAATTTTGACCTTGATGCAGCTAGTAAATCTCGTAACTCAAAACATGGAATTTATAGAGCTCTTTCGTTTTTTTTTCCAGAACATCTTGAATCATCTTAGTTGGAGCTTGGATGAGAGAGTTATTCCTATATTATGAAGGAATATCGAAACTTATCCAAAATCGCGCAATAATATCCATTTTGCATTTAACGACTCCATTTGCATCCTAAACCAAAATATAAGGATAATGAGTACATTTAGGCACCAAATGAGTTTAAAAGGCTAAACACTATGGGAGGAAAAAATATGACATTTTGCACTCTCGTCAGTAGTCTCAAAGAGCACACAAATCTTTGGGTTGGGTTGTTTCTTTTCTATTGTTAAATAATAGAAAAGTTATGGGTCAAAGCCTCCATGAAATATCTTGTGTTCTTGTTCCTTGATTCTTGTTTATTTTTGTTAGTTTGGCTAGTCTCTTAAAATAACCTCCATTGTGGGTCTCGGGGTATATTTAGGCGAGTGGCTGGCTAAGTGAGATTTAGTGCCATCACTTGCGTTGCCAAATCTTTGAAGAACACCCAGTGAAAATTAGTATTAAAGGCCGATTAAATCAGTTTTGGTGACAACTGGTATAGAGTCATTTCAAAGAGGCTACTGTGCAAGAGCAAGATTGTTATAGTTTTGGAGAAATTGACAACAGCAAATAGGTTGTGTGACTAACAGCAAAAACCAACGTGGCAGAAGAATCAACAAAGGATAGGATGGCGTGATTGGAAGCTATGGGCACTCTATTGCTTTGACTTTGAGAGATTGGCTCAGAAAACAAAAATCAACTCGATTGAGATGACAAACATGAAACAAATGGGAGTTTGCGAATGAGTTCACTGAGAGGTTGAACAAGGTGACGAGAGATGTTGCTACGTTGGCAGAAGTGCTAAAAAGTAACATTGGGTACCTTGAAGAGGAAGTTGGATTGTCAAAACAAGCAAGAGGCAGTACTTCACATTTGGAGGATGGTCCTTTGACAGTCAAGGTTTCAGAATCTAAGGCTTAAAGCTAAACTCCGAACGCTAAGGAGTTGGGGAACTTTTCTGTGCGGTATGGAGCAGTACTTTGAGTAGTTCGAGTAAATGAGATGGAGCGCGTCACTATCAGAAGCACCTAAACGGTGATGTTAAGTTGCGGTGGCAAAATAGATGCTGAAGCGCGGCGACCGACAATCAAGACATGGGAAAAACTCAAACGAGGACTGAAGGGCAATTCTTACTGGGGAATGCTAGCTGGCTGACGAGGGAGATCTTCGAGAAGGTACATCATATCGGATCAGTGAGGGATTATGTCAAAAAGTTTAGTTCCTTGATGAAGGATATCAAGAACATATGAGATCTAGATAGGACTTTTGCATAAGGGCTGAACTATGCGATATCTATCATCAAGAACATGTTAGATGTCGATAGGATTTTTGCATGATGAGACTTGCTGATGATGATGTGTATCAAGAATAAGAGGGCAAGTCTCATCTTTTTTTTTGGGTAGTAGCCAGGACTTTTGCTAGTGGACCTGGGTTGGGCTGAATTCAGTTGAATTGGCCTGACTTAAACAAGTAAAATTTGGCCCAACAAAATCTTAAGCCCAAAATTAGTAAGTCCAAGCACTAATAGAATACCTATAACCACAATGATATTTATTGGTTATAGCATATAATAGCAGCACCAATAATAACATAATAATAAACTAAAGACCAATCAAGAAAATAACTAATAATCATAATAATACAATAAAATTAATATCAATAATTATTGACTCGATTTCTGGGTATTATAATTTTGATCTCCCTATTTTGAATTGTATAATAACATTTTAATTATTATGGATGTTTATGTATATTGGCATTATCTACAATAAACTCTTTTTGGTAATTTGAAAATATTGGGTGATATTTGGATGAGATCATTTAAGCAAAATATTTATAGTGATATGTGAAATTATGTTTGAGGAGATTAACCGATGAGGTAGGTTAAATATTAGATGATATATTCTGGGAATGATTAACTTATAGATTTGCAGGTTGGAAATGCCAAATATAGTATAAACCTTATTGAACTTTGAGCAAAATCCTCATTAATGATTTTATTCAGCCATGTTAGATGGAAGCTAGACCCCCTTCGAATTCAGGCTGGGTCCTTCAATCCAGTAGCCCTTAACATTAAATTTTATACCATCAATCCTCATCATTGGTTCTATAAAATGAGAATAATCTTTCATTTCTCATGTGGCGTTTATTTTTTTATTTGAAATTTAAATAGACTTGAATTAGTTTAAGTTCTAAATAAACTTGAATGTTTGGATTTAAATAATATATTTTTTTAATCAATAAAAATTTATATTAAATGACTTTTTTAACTTAAAAATATGAGAACTAATATTGTTACATAAATATAAACAAATAATAAATATCTCAAAGAATATGAATAAGATAATAAATTATCATAACATAAATTATATTCAATTGAATACATCTCTTTAATATTCTATATTATATATGTTAATCGATTTGATTATAGTTTATGGTGTTTTATATGAAAAATATTCATAAAAATTATGAAGATAAATAATGATAATCTGAAGAAAATAAAAAAATAAAAATAATAATAATCTACCACTGTATATTATCACAAGTTATATAGAGATAGATAATAATACTAATTAATTAAATTTTATTTATATAAAAATAAAAATTAATTAATTGATTAGATAGAGATATTTTAAAGAATATATTTTAATGATATCATTTACTTTTTAAATTAAACAAAAAATTAAAAAAATTAATTCAATAATTTAATGACTTAATCGCTCAAAATTTTCATTAAATTGAAAAAAACTTAATGACTTAATTGATTAAAATTAAGTTAATTAAGTAAAAAAAAAAAAGCCCCTTATAGTCAATGTTTTGGATAATTGTAGATCTACATACAACGAATAAAGATTTCTCTCTTTTTTTTTAATTACAGAATAAAGATCTCTTAACGGTGCTAAATAAGACTTAAACAGCGAAAACTATCAGTTGCGGGTTTTGCCCGTTGCTAGTTGCCAATGATGATTTAATTTTTTATTAATGTAAAAAATGTTAATTTAGTATTTTTAGTAATTTCTCAATAAATATTAATATTGCAATAAAGTATAAACATCTTATTAATATAACATAATAAAATATAATATAGGACTGCAGCACAAGACCAAATACACCGTAAACGATATTGTTTATACAAACTAGATTTAATATCAGAAAAGAACAACAAAGAGCACAGTTAAAAAGAGGAGCTTCCAAAACAGTTCAAACTATCAGAATAACAAAGCATCAAGATGACTGCAAAATTTGAAAAAAAAGGGGGCAAATCGCCGTCTTGAAATACTATGCTTCCATATTCCCAAAGAAAACACTTGTCAAAACATTATTGCATTCCATTGATGCCTTCAACAGCTTCAAACCCTAACAATAGGAATCCACCAATCAGTTAAAAACAAAAATGTTTCAGATTATTATTGAATAATCACAAACCAATGGGAAAAGTATGACCAATATACCTCATCAAGGCCAAAATCGAACAGATGTCTAGTTTAGCTGAAGATGCCAACAGATATATTAGGTTTTATTTTCCTATTATTTGTATTTTAGTATCTCATGTCTTATGTACATTGAAATTAAAAAAAAATGAGAAAACGACAAATTTTCTTCATATTTCATAAAGTATATCTGGATGCTATTGAAAATGAACTGAATTAAATTTAAATATATATATACACACACGCACATACACACACGTGTGGATATTTGTTATATATACAAATAGAACAAAATGAGTTTTATACAAGAGTATGCTCTGGCGGCACCAGTGGTTCTTCCTGGTGATATAATACAGAGATAAACACAACGTTTAGATCTGTTATCTCTCTCTCTTTATTTATTTTTCATTTTTCTTGTTTTTCCCCCCAAAAATAGTTCACTAAAATGTACAAATATACAAATTTACTGATAGATGCATGTCTAGTCTAGTCCAATGTCTGTCGGGCAAGACGGGATGCATCCTCTTATATGATCAAAGTCTATTAGTGGGTTTCATTTTGCACCTGCATTGATGGTTTCACATCTTCTTTTTGCTGATGACAGCCTTACATTTTGTCGAGCAGCCTTGATTGACTGCCACAAATTAAAGGAGGTTTTTGAGTAGTCATATGCAGCAGCGTCTGGATGTTTGTTTAATTTTGATAAATCTTGTATTTTATTTGACCCAAGCGCGCGGGAGATTGTTTGAAATGAAATTAAATGTTTATTTGGGCTTACAAAGGTGTCTTCGTATGATAAGTATTTGGGATTACCATCTGGTGGGCGGCAGCGAAGAGCCTTTTTAATTTCATGAGTTACGGTTCCGGTGGAGAAGAAATTGTGTGCTTTTGGGGAGGGTATATTTTCTTGTGGAGGCAAGGACGTTGATGATGGCTGCAGGGGTATCTCATGCGGTTTATTCTGATGACGTGGATATAGCTGATGTTGAGGCCTTTTCCTTGAGCGGCCGATTTGCTACGGAGATTGGTTTATCTCCTTCGATTGTAGAGTTATTTTTTGCGTGTTGTACAATATATATTATGGCACAACAAAGTACGCATACAGAGCTATTGTGGATCATTTCTGAAGTTCATCACTCGTTAATACTAAAGCAAGATTTTCGGATATCTCATATTTTTTAGGGGATGCAATAACGTAGCAAATACTTTAGCTCATTTTTGCATTTTGCTGCTCTGAAACCTCTATTTCGACGAAATTCCTAGTCATCTGACTAAATATCTTTGACGTTGTATCTTGTTATTTTTTTCAGAAATATACCAAAAGTATTTTATTCACAAAATCGTCTGTAAGAACCTGTCTTGATGTACTGTCATTATACTTGGTCCAAATTGAAATATTATCCAAAGAAAAAGAAAAATTACTGACCTCAAACATGATGTGCCCATCACTAAGTATGTATTCAACCAACTGTTAATATTTATTTATTTATTGTCATATCTCTTATAATTTTTTTTTTCCCACAAAGTATTCATATAGGTAATGTGAAAAGAGAAGCTAAGGTCAAGCTCAAGTGCCAAAAATCGGCCTTCTCGAATCTTGAGCTCGACCTTTAATGAGTGCATGTGTGAATTATTAGTAATAATAATATATAGATTAAGGATTTTATGTATATTGTAATGTATAATAGATATTGTACTGTATTGAAGTTAAAATATATTTTAAATAATTGCATAATTTTCTTTATACATGTTTTAAGTTAAAATTTTTTAATTAAAATTAAATTAAAAATATTTAGAAAAAATATTACGGGTTTGACCGATATCCATGCGGGTATCCATCAGATTTAAGGTCACTACCAAATCCACCCGCATTCATGTGCGGATTTTAATTTATAATATTAAACCCACTCGCAACGGGTAAAATTATCCGCAGCGGACGGGTTTTAGCGGGCGGGTTTGGGTGGATTTGCAGGTTTGCGGGTACAATTGCCATCCCTACAAGGGAGACAGGCGTGGGAGAGAGGTCGACAATGAGCTGCAAATTGAAATTTAGGGATTTACTTTTTGCTTTTTATATTTTCAGTTTAATATATTATAAATAAATCAAACCGAACCGATCGGTTTTTCGGTTTGGTTCGGTTTAAAACCAAATCAAACAAAAACCAATCGGTTCGTTAGTTTAAGAATCATTTGGTTTTTCTCATAGCACTGTACCAAACCGAACCGAAAAAATTCTGTTCGGTTAAGCAAAAACTGAACCATTTGCCCACTCTTAATAATAACTCTTTTTTTTTCTTCTTTTAATTTATAAATAATCATTTTTATTTATTTTTAGCTAGTACAATATTACTTAAGTATTTATATCTTTTTATTTATACAAATATTTTACACAGTTGATCAAAATCTAAAAGTGTACTTTCATTACATTATTGATACTATAGAAAAAATAACAGCATCAAAGACCTATAAAGCAAAAGGAGAGGAAACAAGTTAGTCTCTCATGTTATGCTTAAGTGGATAGCTATCGTTGCCTTAGGCCATGATGGCTGACGGCAAGGCTTAGCTTGTAGCTTGTGCCAAGCTATGGCAGCAATATGGGCGTGCTTGTGGGCAAGCATGAAAGCAAGTTAAGACTGGTGCATAGGCTATGGCGTGATAGCAAGTACACACTATAGAACAAGTGCAAGAAGTGCAAGACAATGCGCAGATGGGCATGTGTGGGCAATGCACACCGCATCTTGCAAGCGCGTGGGTGCGCGGCAGAATGAGCTCGTGAGCACGGGGTGATTAGGGCACGTGCGTGGGATTTACGAGGACTGCGGCAGCAAGATGCATGAGGCGCGCGCTGGCTAAGTTGGGTAGTAAGTGAGATGACGCAATACTAAGTCATGGGCTATAGAATGGGTCCTAAAAACAAGCATGAGTGGGTAGTTGTTGGTGCAACTAATGGGAGAACATGGGCTTGGATTAAATGCCTAGAACAGTGGCGACAAGGAAAGTGGGCATTGGCAGTTACTCATTAAAGCAAGTGGGCAGCGGCGGCTACGCTTCGCAACTTCCTTGCCTCTAGTTTAATGGGTAGTAGTTACACCATCCAAGGAAATTAGAGATGTACTTCCTTAAATCTTGCTCAATGCGCCCAGTCTTGGAATGAGGTGGCACGAGAGCTGCGCGCCACCTCACCTTAGTAAATGTGGGTGTCATTTATAACTTTTATATATAGTGAGGGTGAGTGTGTGTTTTGGGGTCCAGATTTTGGTAGAGAGTGAGATCCTTCAAGCACACATAGCCTCTCGTTAGGTTGTATACTTTTCTTATTAGGAGAATAGGAGAGTTGGAGGTCGGTGTCTCCATTACAAAAACAACCTCGTGTCTTTGTTTTTCCTTCATTGAAGCAAAAAATCCTAAGATGCTTATTAGGAGATTAGGAGAGCTGGAGGTCGGTGCCTCCATAAAAAAAGACAATCTTGTGTATTTTTGTTTCTCCTTCATTGAAGCAAAAAATTCTAAAATGCTTATTAACACATAGCCTCCGTTGCGTTGAGTGGTTGGTCGAACGAGGTTTGACGCTGTCACAGGCTTGCCGCATCATAGAGAAAAGCCGCGTGACAATACCCAGATATTATTATTAAGTGTGTTAACGCTTGCAATGAGTGTCCAGCCCATCTCATTCCAAATCTGATGGCCCAAGTGCAGCCCGAACTAGTTAGCATGGTTAACATACTGGTTGGCCTTGCAAAATTGGTCCATCTTCATTACTGTTTGCTAGTGGCGAAGCCATGAATTTATTTTAACCTGAACTAAATAAAAACTAATTAAATTTTGTTGGGAGTTTATATGAATATTATTAACTTTGTTGAGATTATAAAAATTGCATTAAAAATAAATATGAACTTTAGTTATTTTGTTATGATTTATAATTTTTTTTCTAAAGATGAATGGGCCTCAAATAAATGTTCAAAGGCCTAGCCCAAGCAAAAGCTCAAATTTACCCTCTCTTAGTTTTGCTTCTATTTTTTGCCATATATTAAAAAAATGTTGACATACACACATGCTAAATAATGAATAAAAGAACGATTCTAAAGTAGCAACTTCTCCAAATGGAAAGCAAAACAAGTTATAGTTCTCATACTTATAGGCTCTAATTAATTTATAGAATTAACTTTTAAATATATTATTCTCATTAATTTATAGAATTAATTCTTTTAGGGGAATTTATTGTGTTTATGCTAAGTGAACGATAGCATAAATTGTCACTTAAAGACTTTTGTAAGACAAAATTATGTAGATTAGAAAATATTAATTATTAAGTTTTCACAACTTTAATTATTGTCATTTTAAATATAACTTACTTTTTAATCAGATCAGGTCTGAATCTTTATCCTTTTGAATAGGTAGAAAATTCTATAACATATTCCCTCCATCTTTAACTTTGTCTTTATTTCTTGAAAATATGCGGATACACAAGTAATTATTCTTATTATTATCAGGAGAAGGGCCTTTCATAGAGATAGTGAGGAAAGCTCAACTAAGCAGTGACCTCCCGAACGTGCGATGCGTAGACGCCATGGGACTACCACTTGAGCCGGACGGCCTGCACCTCACTACGCCTGCACAGGTTCGACTGGGAGAGATAATGGCTGATGTATTCCTTCAGTCCATACCCAGCTCCATTAAAACTACCTCTCACAGTCACAGTCATTCTCCACCAAAATTTCCACACTTCATTTCTTACTTTTTGATACTTCCGTCGCTGACACATCTCTTTTGGATGATTTTAACCTTCAGATATTAATCATTTTTTTATAATTGTTCTCCTGCCATGAATTTCATTACGTACTTTTGCCTTCTTGAATAGCATACAACTCAGATTCTACCTGTGAAATTTGAAATGGAAGCATTAACTCCCTAGTGAAGGTAGATGTGTTACGCTTTAGCCAAATATTTAGAACTCGTATCTGTTTAGCTTATTATTATCATCTTTGTCCACCTAGTTCTAATTAATTTCTTCCGCTATTGCGTTTTATCTTTCTTCCCTTCCGTGGAGAAGCTAATTAATTTCATCTTCTTTTTATTTGTTCTCTTCTGTTCAGTGCCGTTTCCACATTTGCTGGCGGCTCATCCGTGAAGCTTTTTGTATTTGGTGACTCCCACGTGAATACTGGAAATTGGCCAAAAGATTTTTCTCCATGGCAACAACCTTATGGGATCACTTTTCCTAGAGAACCAGCTGGCTGTTTCTAAAGTGATCTCATCTTGACGGATTACAGTGGACATCCATAATTCTCGAATTTTCCCCAATTAATTTCTCCAATTAAAAGCTTTATTTTTTTCATTTTCATGTTTGTGTTGTTTATATATTCAGCTTCATTTATACAATCTCCTGTGCCTTATGAATTGAAAAAATAAAAATGCAATCTCGTCTGAACTTCAGTATGGTATGAACTTTGCATATGGAGGAACCAGCGCGTCTAAGAAATTGGATATATATATTGGTTACTTGCTTGAATAAGTTGTGTTAAGGAACAAACAAATCAGAAAAATAAAAGAGAACAGAGCACGTATGGCAGAGGAAATGAGAAAGATTTTCCATTTTATTTGTTGGCTAACTAAGTCTTCTATTGAGACATATATATGCTAGCTTCAATTCTTAAGATTTATACAAATCGATTAAGCTAAACGATACAAGTACAAGCATTTGTATTTAATTTAATCGAGCTTTCTTCCTAAGATCTAATAGTTTCTGACGCAAAAAATCATTAAATTTTAATTGCTTCACAAATTAGAGGAATCAAACAACTACGGATTTGATATCTAACCTAACAGTAGATCACAACAATAGTAAACTAGTGAGCCTTTTAGGAATTAAATGAGACAATCATGAAAATAGTTACAAAAGAGCATAAGACAATCAAAGCATCAATTAAATAATTAAAAAAAATAGATCTCTTTTTTTAATTCCGAGGCTTCCATTTCCTTCGACCAATTATAAAAGTTTAGCCATAGAGCACTATACCAAAAATTCAAAGAAGAAGTTCGAGAAGAAAAGAGAGAGATGTCTCTAGGTTGGATGATTTCTTTCCTCTTTATATGTGTTAATTCACTTCTTAGAAGTCTACAAAATCTCCTAAAATAAAAATATTGTAAATATATCCTAAAATAACAATATTTAAATTTAACTAATCAATTAAAATAAAATATTTTCTTAACATAATAGTAAAGTGGTGATTTCAGCTGGACTTCTAGTGCATCAGATCTGGAAACTTCTAAAATATACTGCATCAAATACGCTATTAGAATTTTAGGCTAAAGAACGTTCCAAATGTCAACAGTGCAGTTGCACCAAATTTAAGCCCAATTTTGACCTTGATGCAGCTAGTAAATCTCGTAACTCAAAACATGAAATTTATAGAGCTCTTTCTTTTTTTTCTTTTTTTTCCAGAACATCTTGAATCATCTTAGTTGGAGCTTGGATGAGAGAGTTATTCCTATATTATGAAGAAATATCGAAACTTATCCAAAATCGCGCAATAATCTCCATTTTGCATTTAACGACTCCATTTTCATCCTAAACCAAAATATAAGAATAATGAGTACATTTGGGCACCAAATGAGTTTAAAAGGCTAAACACTATGGGAGTAAAATATATGACATTTTGCACTCTCGTTAGTGGCCTCAAAGAGCACACAAATCTTTGGGTTAGGTTGTTTCTTTTCTATTGTTAAATAATAGAAAAGTTGTGGGTCAAAGCCTCCATGAAATATCTTGTGTTCCTGTTCCTTGATTCTTGTTTATTTTTGTTAGTTTGGCTAGTCTCTTAAAATAACCTCCATTGTGGGTCTGGGGGTATATTTAGGCGAGTGGCTGGCTAAGTGAGATTTAGTGCCATCACTTGCGTTGCCAAATCTTTGAAGAACACCCAGTGAAAATTAGTATTAAAGGCCGATTAAATCAGTTTTGGTGACAACTGGTATAGAGTCATTTCAAAGAGGCTACTGTGCAAGAGCAAGATTGTTATAGTT